>CM060330.1:16956882-16959382 GCA_030674155.1 Stramonita haemastoma
CCCCCCCAAACAACCCCTCCCCCCTAACACCAAATCCTGGCAGATGTTGCTGATGCTTTCTTCCACTGAGAGTGCGCGTGACTGAGTTTAACAATAAGATGACTTTACAAAACAGCTCCAATCCAATTATGTTGCTTACAGCCCCACCGACCACATAAGCCATATCGGGGCTAAGAGCTGAAAATTCCTCTAAAGGCAGAGGATGGCTGCCCATGTGTTAGCGAGGTGTTTTCAAACAGACATATGCACGCCAACTTCTGTTTTGGTGTTTTCTGATGGTCTGATACCGATTCCCACCACAGACAAACTTTATTTTAAAATTATTATTTTTATCTTACTTTATTTTTTGATATCGAGGATAATGGAATAAGCACTCATATGTTGTTTTGTTTTACATCCAGTCCCCGTATAAGTGCATTTTTTGTAAATCGTGTTATCTGTTCCCCCTGGCACAAGATGGCCTACTCTTACGAAAAGCGGAACAGGATTTAACGTGTGCGCAAGATGTTCTGCGTGCATTCGCACACGGGGCCTCGGTTTAAAGTCTCATCCAAAGGACTTGTGGGAGGGACAGTAGCATGAAGTGAAGAGTCCTGACTATTTCCACTGTCTAGATTTTACCAGGCGCCATGTTCACACTTCGCGGGGACGCGCGGGATAGCTCAGTGATCAGAGCACTCACTTTCCCCAAGCTGAGATTAAAGCAGCAATGAGCGTGGTTATTGTCAATTAGGTAGATGAGTGACCGTTTTGCACACATTAGCTTCAATGCAACCCCACCCCCCACCCCCAGTACATCCTGCTGTAAATGGGTACCTACCCTCTTTAGGGTCAGGGAATTTAGTTAAAGCAGCAAGGGAGAGGAGATGGGCGCCGCCCTCAATATACTGGTCTCTGGAGAAGCTGAGGTCTCTGATGCCTCGCTCCGCAACGACCGCATAGGTTATGGGAACACATTTACCTTCATCAGTTTATGTTCACAGTTGGGTTTGCTCAGCTCTAGGGCTGTCTGCACAGAATTTCACACGAGGCTGCTGCTGAAAAACAATGAACTGTTGACAAAAATGGCACGGGGGAGGGGAGGAGGCATAAGGATAGGGGAGAGGGGGGGGGTGAGAGCTAGCACGTGCTGGAGGGACTTGATCTCTGAGGAATTCCTCATCCCACTTCAGTTCCAGAGAACAGGCATGGATTACAAAAGCCAAGGAGAGGGGAGGTGAATGGAGGGTGGAGGGGGTGGAGGGAGGAGGATAGATAGGGGGAGGAGGGGAGGAAGTTAAAGGGGAATGGGTCAGGGATGGGGGGGGGGGGTTGATATTGTTGGAGTGGTAGGCTGTGTAAAGAAGGGAGAGAGAGGGAGGGGAGGGTGGGGAGAAGAGTCTTCTATTAGCCTATCAGCTGTGGTAGAAAAAATTTTCTGACTTTCACAGAACACCAATTGTGAAGGGGAAGACTACAATAACACCCACCCTCAAAACAAACACACTCACTCCTTCGTCGTTGGAATGCTGGGAGCCTGTTACTATAAATAGCATTTTCACTTCCAGAAATGTCTGTGCCTAGGAATTCCTTCTTTTCTATCCCTCTCTTTGATTTTCTGTCTGCCTTGTTCCTTTTCTCCCTGCCATCTCCTTATCTGTTCGTCTGCCTTCTTCGTCCATTCTCCTTCCTTTTTTTCTTTTTTTAAAAAATTGTTTCTTTTTACAGAACAATTTAAAAGCAAACAAAATGAAATAAAAAATCACCTAAAAGAGTTAAATTAGGTTGACATAAAACATGAACTTATTCCTCTTATCAGAAAGCAATGTCATTTATATTTGTCCTTGAAAACTTCAGCTTTTCATCTGGAGGCAGAAGGAAAGAACTGCAAAGAAGAATTTCAAAGGAACACACACACACACACACACACACACACACACACACACACACACACACACACACACACACACATACATATAAAAATATATATAAAATATATTGTAATATATTGTAATAGTGTAACAAAAATAATATTGTAATATATATATATATATATATATATATATATATATATATATATATATATATAATACATATATATATATATATATATATATATAATACATATATATATATATATATATATATATATAATACGCAAGGGGAACGTAGAAGAAGGACAGTTTGTCTTTCACCTTCCTGAAGGGTGAATTTTTTTGATGATGTAACGAATTGACGTCAATCTTAACAATACGTCATTGCGAAACTTTGTTACAGTATCTCAAGTCAACTTTAACACTGAACGTCCACACACACACACACACACACACACACACACACACACACACACACACACACACACACACACACACACACACACACACACACACACACACGTACACACACACACACACACACACACACACACACACACACACACACACACACACGCACACACGCAAGTACGGAAGCACGCACGCACGCACACACACACACACACACACACACACACACACACACA
>CM060330.1:16969382-16971882 GCA_030674155.1 Stramonita haemastoma
AAAATGCTGTGATATATTCATTACTCACATAGTATTAAAAAAAAAAAAAAGCAGGCTTATCTTTTTGACTGACCATAAGTCCTCCGAGGGTTTGATTTTTTGTGGTGTGTAGAGTTTTTTTGTTTGATTTTTGTTTGATTTTATTTTATACCAGACCATCATCTTTTATAGCAACAATAATAAACAGTCGAAAGTGATCGTTTCTGTCATCGAAAGATAAATTGATTATTGAAGCTCGTCAAAAGTACACGTTTAAAAAAAAAAAAAAATTATATAACCAATCTTTCATAAATCTGAAGACAAGAAATTCTGATTATACTGTTTACTAACTTGAATAACATTATTCAAAATCCATGCTAGATTCATACCCCTTTTCCCGAAAGCTACAAAACAAAATAGCAAACTATCAGTGTGGACGGTAACGTAAGGCCCAACCAATTGATAGCTCAGTGAAAACAAGGTCCTGTACATCATTATCAAGCCGTGTGGCCTTCACAGAAAGCAGACAGTTCAGCAGTGGGGTCAAAGTCAACAACTCGGTCCAACATCAACCACCACATTGATCAACCTCATAATCATTATTTTCAAATCCACCAGCTGAAAAACATCCATTTAAGAGCAGCCCATATACCAGCGACTGGAAGGACGTGGCGTCAGGTTCCCGTTAGCAGCAGTATTAGCAGCAGCAGCAACAACAGAAGCAGCAAAAACAGCCCCAACTATAGCAGCATCAAAGGGAGCAACAGTAACATCTACAACCACAACCAAACGGTAACAACAATAACTACAGCAGCAACGACAACAGTAGCGGCAACAACAATTGCAGTACCAGCATTATCCATCAACAACATCAGTTGCACTATCACAAACAACTACAACAACAGCAGCAGCAGCAGCAACGACAAGTGTAGTATCAACAACACAAGAAACAACAGCATCAGCAACAGTAGCGGCAGCAGTAACAGCAGCAGCAGCAGCAACAGCAGCAGCAGCAACAGCAAACAACTATACCACCACCACCACCACCACCACTAATAGCAACGGCATCACCACCACCACCACCACAACCACCACCACTATCCCCACCACCACCCTCCCCCACTCCCTCCACCACCCCTACCCCAACCACCAGGACCTCCAAACCCGGCAACACCATGACTCGAACCCCGACCCTCAAGCGCCAGCGCTCGGCGTCCATAACGGGCAGCCACGGGAGCGTTCAGTCCACTGGGCCCAAGTCCTGGACAGCCACGCTGATCTTCATGGCCATGGAGATAAGGATGATCGCTGACATGGCAGAGCTTTTCTCCAGGGATCGGACTTATTCCCCGCCAAAGAAAAAGGTAATCTTCTTTTATTTATGTAATTAATTAATTAATTAATTAATTTATTTATTTATTTATTTATTTATTTATTTATTATTTTATTTATTCTTTTATAACGAGGTTGATGGAATAAACACGCATGTGCTTTTTTAATTTTTTTTTTTTTTTACATCCAGTCCCATGTGTATATATGCAGTTTTGTGAATTTTGTTATCTGTTCCCACCGGCACACAATGGCCTACTCTTACGAAAAGCGGAACAGGATTTAACGTGTGCGCAAGATGTTCTGCGTGCGTTTACACACGGAATCTCGGTTTAGTCTCATCCGAAGGACCTTTTGGGGAGAGTGGAGTCAGCACTGATGTTAACTCCAGGGGAAAAATCCCCTCGACCGTGAATCGAACCCGGGTCGTCAAATTGCTAGCGCAGTGTTCTGACCACTAGGCTATCGCGTCCCCCTATAAGCTTTGGTGTTGGTGTTGGTTTTTGTTCACCCAGCTGTAAATGGGTACCTGCCCTCTTTAGGGTCAGGGAAGGTAAAGCAGCGAGAGAGAAAGGGGATGGACGCCGTCCTCAACATGCTGGCCCCTAGAGAAGCCGAGGTCTCTGACGCCTCGCTCCCCTACGACCACACAGGTTATGGGAACACCATTACCTTCTTTTTTTTTTAATAATTTGTTTTACCTTTTCTTGTTTTTTGTTTTTGGTTTGATGTTGATTTCATTTGGTGTTGGTTTTTTGGTGTTGGTGTTTGGTTGTCGTTTTGGTGTTATTTTTTAAATGTTTTTTTGGTGTTAGCTTTTGTTTTTTGGTTTTGTTTGATTTTGGTGTAGTTTTGGCGTAGGTTTTGTTTTTGTTTGGCTTTGGTTTGGGGTTTTGGTTTTGGTGTGGATTTTATTTTTGTTTGGCTTTGGTTTGGCTTTGGCTTTGGTTTTGGTTTTTGGTTTTGGTGTTGGTTTTTGTTTTTGTTTGGCTTTGGTTTTGGTTTTTGGTTTTGGTGTTGGTTTTTGTTTTTGTTTGGCTTTGGTTTGGGTGTTGGTTTGGTTTTGTGTTATGATGCTAGGAAAAGTTGTGGTGTGGATGTGGCTGTGGTATGGTTGTTGTGGTATGGTTGTTGTGTGGTGTGGTGTAGTTCTGGTTGTGTTGTGGTTGTGATTTGGTTGTGGTTGTGGTTG
>CM060330.1:16987393-16992393 GCA_030674155.1 Stramonita haemastoma
GAGAAGAATGGAAGACAATGCTATATAAATCAGACCTCAAACAGACAGGCTGACACACAGACAAATCCATGTACAAAAGACAGAGAGACAGACATACAAAATTCAGAGAAAAATCCCAGACAAACCAAGATGAGACACGGCGAGGGAAGGTAAAAACAAAACGAAACGAGACAAGATAAACCAAGACAAGACAAGTTGAGACAAAACAAAACAAGATCAGACAAGATAAACCAGATGAGACAAGGTAAAACGAAACAAGATGATAAAAAATAAAACCAAGACCAAAAAAAATCCCAGTTAACACAACAACAGGACAAAAACCAAGAAAAAAGACATAGCCAGAAAGAAAAACAAAAAAACACACACACACACACACACACACACAAAAAAACACACACACACACACACACACACACACACACAACAACACAACAAACACACAACAACAAACACACACAACAACACACACAACAAACACAACAACACAACACAACACAACACAACACAACACAACACAACACAACACAACACAACCAAGACCACCGACAAATCTGATATTTCTATCAAAAGCTACTACAACCTGAAATGATAGACTGCAGGAACTGACAACACAACACAACACAACACAACACAACACAACACAACACAACATAAATCACCACACAAAACAAACACCCACCAGACAACACAAAACCCAACAAAAGAACCAGACAAGACCCAACACCCAGGCCCCAAAAACCCCAAGCCACTGACTGACCTCTCTCAAGGACCCCGGGGTGATGATGAGCTTGTAGATGGCATAGCCGGGGATCATGATCATGGAGGACATGGCTATGCACCAGCCCAGCACGTTAGCGTAGTAAGGGTACACGTAGGTCTGGTCTGCAGTGCTGTACACCAGAGGCAGGTAGGAGATGATGCTGGAGATCACGATGATCTGAAAACAGAATATTATTTTATTTCATCAAGTCATAATGTGTCGCTCCACCACGAAAAAGAGTCGTTTAGCACCTGACCTACTTTTCCGCTCACTCACTCACTCACTCAGTCCCATGTCCCAAAGGACGCAACAGAGATCTTTTTCCATACTTCACGATCCTGTGTGGCTAGTAGGAGGTGTTGCAGGGGTTGGGCGGTCCAGTCTTTGATGTTGTCAACCCATGATTTCTTTTGGCGGCCTCTTCTTCTCTTGCCCTCGACTGTTCCTTGCAAGATGGTTTTTGCTAGGGTGTTATGTCTTGTGGTGTGACCAAACCACATCAGCTTTCTCCTCTTTATGGTGGAGAGCAAAGGCTCTTGGGGGCCCACAGGCTTTTGGATTTCTTCTTTCACATAGTTATTGGTCTTGTGTTCTTTGTATGATATTTTGAGGAGTCTTCTGTGGCACTTGTTCTCGAATGCTTGGATTCTCCTCTCTAACTCTGCTGTCAGAGTCCATGATTCACAGCCATATAGGAGGATAGATATCACGAGGGATTTGTAAAGATGGTATTTGGTGCAGAAGCCTTTAAATGCAGGTGGGGGTCAAGTTGTGATTTAAAAATTTTGATTGTTTATAAAATTATAGCCATTGTTCTATATTGTAATGAAATATCAATTACGTTTCCTTTTACCTTTACACGTGTTTTAAAAATACCCAAGCCCTCATTCTGGCCACTTATTTGGATGCTTAACTTGTCAATTTCTCATTTTGTCACTCCTGCAGTCTATCATTTGAAGTTGTAGTAATTTTTGATAGAATTGTCAGATTTTCAATCTGTTTTTTGTTGTATTGTATAGCTATTTTATTGCAGATTCAGGACATGTCAATAACTAAAAATTGATCTCTGGTGCAATGCGTCTCCTTATAGGGTGGAACATAATTTACTGTCTTTTCTTTTCTGTTTATTTCATTTCATTTCTTTTTTAACATTTCATTTCATTATTGTGTTCCGGTCCGTTCCGTTCTGCTGTAGATACCCTGTGATTACCCATCTACCTATACCCAGGTTTGAACAAATCCAGTGTCGGTCGTTGTGAAGGTTTGTTTTGACCAGTATTTCTCGTCCATCTGGTCGGGAATGAACTATCGCCCTCTGAAATTCTTTTGCCAAAATCCTTTCGTTTGACACTTTCAAATCCATGCCTAAAGACACACTTCTTTCCTTATCAGGGGGACGGGATAGCCTAGTGGTCAGAACACTGCACTCGCAATTTGACGACCCGGGTTCGACTCCGGTCGAGGGGATCTTTTCCCCTTGGAGTTAACATCAGTCCTGACTCCAGCTCTCCCCAAAAGTCTGTCGAGTGAGACTAAACCGAGGCCCCGTGTGCGAACGCACGCCGAACATCTTGCGCACACGTTAAATCCTGCTCAGCTTTTCGTAAGAGTAGGCCATTGTGTGCCGGTGGGAACAGATGACAAGATTTACAAAACTGCATATACGCGGGGACTGGCTGTAAAAAAAAGCACCTAAGTGCTTATTCTATTATCCTCGCTATAAAAGAATAAATAGATATAATAAAATAAATACAACAAATCAATGTCGGCCGTCGTTAAGGTTTGTTTTGAACAGTATTTCTGGTCCATCTAGTCTGGAATGAACTATCTCCCTCTCAAGTCCGTTTGCCCAAATCCTTTCATTTGACATTTTCAAAATCCAGGCTTAAAGACACACTTCTTTCCTTATCTAGGACCCCCCTGCATTGTTACGCCTCACATCTTTCTGTCCCTACTTTCAATCAGCCTCCTCCATCTCCATCATCTTGCTTTTAGCGTGCTACTCTGTGTGTGTGTGTGTGTGTGTGTGTGTGTGTGTGTGTGTGTGTGTGTGTGTGTGTGTGCGTGCGTGCGTGCGTGCGTGTGTGCGTGCGTGCGTGCGTGCGTGCGTGAGTATGTGGGTATAAATGTTTAATCTGTTAATCTTATTTGTGAACGGTCGCGTGTGCGTGATTGTTTTCTGCCTTGTTCTTGTCACCTCCTCTTTGTTTAGTTTCAGACAAACACAGACCGACAAACAGACAGACAGACTGACCAGTAGGAGGATAGGACAGACAGACAGACAGACAGACAGACAGACAGACGGACAGACCAGCAGGAGGATAGGACAGACGAACTTCCAGCAGATTCTCCAGTACAGGCTGGGCTGGGAGCCTGTCATCTTCTCCACATCTTTGCAAAACTGGTTGATGCCTGCACACACACACACACACCACATCAGTGCTGACTCCACTTTCCCCAAAAGTCTTTCGGATGAGACTATTAACCGAGGCCCCGTGTGCGAACGCACACAGAACATCTTTCGCTCTCGTTAAATCCTGTTCCGCTTTTCGTAAGAGAAGGCCATTGTGTGCCGGTGGGAATTGATGACAATATGTACAATACTGCATACACACGGGGGCTGGATGAAAAAAAAAGCAAATGAGTGCTTACTCCATTATCCTCGATATAAAAGAATAAATAAATAAAATAGATAAACAAACACACACACACATAGTGTGATTGTCGGGTTAACCGTATGTGGCAATAACTCAGAACAATACTATCATCAACTGTTCAGAGAGAGAGAGAGAGAGAGAGAGAGAGAGAGAGAGAGAGAGAGAGAGAGAGAGAGAGAAAGAGAGAAAATATTCTATCATGGGATTTCAAAAATGTCAGTTTATACATGTATTTTCAATTATTTACTGCTACAGTTTATAAAGTTGAACACATCATCGTGAAATTTTAGTGTCAGACTTATTTCGTTTTTTAATCACTTATTTATTTATTTATCTATTTTGGTGAGTTAAATGGTGTCAATTGAATAAAGCTACATACAGGAAAACTCTTTCTCGACTAGTAGTTTTCTGGTTTCTTCAATTATCTCCCCTGTTGCGGCAGACCTTCATGATTTTTAAATAGTAAGTAACAGCACTGGGTTTGATTTTTTTTTGTTACCAGGGGAGAGAACTTCAAAGCATCAGAGACGAGTAGTTATGACAATGGGTTGTATTAAAGAGAAAGCAAAAGTATTCTTTGCCAAGGGAAGGAATTCAAAGCGTCGCTCTTTAGAGGGAAGCGCCAACCAAAAAAATCAATATTGTATTTTTTTTCGTACATCAATTGTTCATGGGGGCGGGATAGCTCAGTGGTCAGAGCACTCGCTTTCCCCCAGTCAAGTTAAGCAGCGTCGAGCGTGGTTACCAAGTGGATGGGTGACCGTTTGCACGCCTTGGCTTCGTACAGTACCCCAGTTCACCCAGCTGTAAATGGGTACCTGCCCTATAAGGTCAAGCGACGAGGGAGAGGAGATGGGCGCCGCCCTCAATATGCTGGCCCCTAGAGAAGCTGAGGTTTCTGATGCCTCGCTCCCCTACGACCGCCTAGATCATGGGAAACCTTTACCTTTTTACCTTTTCTTAAATTGTTTATAATTGTGGAGGATTGTAAGTCTCACCATTGCATCTGATGGATTATGATCGCTTGCAAGCTCGTGTGCGCGTTTTGAGGGCGAGGGGGTGGGGGGAGGTGAGGGGAAGAGGTAAGAGAGAGAGGGATGGCTATGCAGATCGTGCATACCTTGAGTGTGTCTGTAAAACCAACTTGTTTCGCCTTTTACGAGAGTGATCCATTTGTGCCGGTGGGAACGGATGACAAAATTTACAAAAAAAATCGTTTACACATGCACACGGGGGTTAGATGTAAAAAGAAAAAGCTGATTAGTGCTTATTCAGTTCATCAATTAAAAAAATATACATGCATATAATGAAAAAATAATAAAAACTGAACAGCATTTGATTTCATTTGATTTTCACACACACACACACACACACACACACACACACACACACACACACACACACACAACACACACACACACACACACATATATATATATACTGCGTGCGTGCGTGCACACAGACACATGCACACACACACACACACACACACACACACCCACTCATAACACACACGCGCGCGCGCGCATACACACACAGAGTTTTCTTTAAAAAATATATACAGAGTTTTTAAACTCTCTCTC
>CM060330.1:16999893-17002393 GCA_030674155.1 Stramonita haemastoma
GGCCAAAAGCGGTGTCAGTAATTGGTAATGTTAAAGGTGTCCCATAACCTTTATGGTCGTAGGGGAGCGAGGCATCAAAGACCTCAGCTTCTCCAGGGGCCAGCATATTGATGGCGGCGCCCATCTCCTCTCCTTCGCTGCTTTACCCTCCCTGACCCTAAAGAGGCCAGGTATCCATTTACAGCTGGGTGAACTGAGGGGACTGTACTGGAGCCAAGGCGCTCAAACAGTCACCCATCCAACTGGTAACCACGCTCGACGCTACTTAACTTGATGTGTCAGTAATTGATGTCAGCTAATAGCCAAAGCCTACACTAAGAATGCTGTTGTGTTGTAAAATATTGTGTCGAGATTGCCTTCACCCATAACAACCTCTTAATATAACAACCTACACTCTCATTTTAAAGGAGAGCGAAAATAAATCCTCTGAAGTCGGAGTATGGCTGCCTGTATGGCGAGGTACTTGAAAACAGTCATACACGCAAACCTTCTTATTCTCAATGCAGTTTCAATCCCTCTCAGTGAAAAAAATATATAGAAATTAAAAAAAAAAAAAAAAAAATTACGAATGATTAAAAAAATTCCTCTAAAAATCTCTCACAGTGATTCCCACGTGGGCTAAATAAGTAAGTCAGAGTGCACATTCTGGGTGACCCCAGAGTGTTCAGCTGGGGAACGCGCAACAGCAATAACTCACTGCACTAGGTGTATTCGGGTGCGGGGGGGGGGGGGGGGGGGGGGGGGGGCAGGTGTGCCTACCTACCTACCTACCTCTGACAGTTGTTGTTGAACTTGTTGTAGCTGGCGTAGGCGATGTGAGTACCGAACCCCGCCCCCACAGAAAAGAAAATCTGCACCGCTGCATCGATCCACACCTGCACACACACACACGCACGCACGCACGCACGCACGCACGCACGCACGCACGCACGCACGCACGCACGCACGCACGCACGCACACACACACACATACATACATACATACATACATACATACATACATACATACATACATACATACATACATACATACATACATACATACATACATACATACACACACATATAAAATTATATTCATACATATTATATACATAGGTATACATACATACAAACACATAAAAAGTATTATAACACATAATACATATGTATATATGTATACATATGTATATATAGAAAGATATAGATATAGATATAGATATAGATATATATATATATATATATATATGTGTGTGTGTGTGTGTGTGTGTGTGTGTGTGTGTGTGTGTGTGTGTGTGTATGTGTTTTGTGTGTGTGTGTATGTGTTTGTGTGTGTGCGTGCGTGCGTGCGCGAGTGCGGGCGCGCGCGCGCGCGTGTGTGTATGTGTGTATTTCTTTCCTTCTTGCTTCTTTTAATTCATTCTTTTTTACTCTGAAGAAAATAAAATAAACACTTAACGTGCTGTTCCCACATCCAATCTCCCATGCGCATACTACCTTAAGATCTACGTCTATGCATGCATACATGCATGCATTTTCTCAGATAGCACACAGACATTGTCCTATACGCTGCGCTTGCATGTGCCCTTAAGTGTGAATATGTCCTTACCCCGGGGTCAGCCAGCTTGGCCAGGTCGGGGGTGATGAAGAACTTGATGCCCTCCCGGGCTCCGGGCAGAGTGACTCCTCGGATGAGGAGGATGGTGAGGATGATGTAGGGCATAGTGGCTGTCAGGTACACCACCTGTAACACAGCAGTACACATCATTCATTAGTGGCAGGGGTATCTGAAGTCGGAATGCGGCTAGCTACCTTCATGGTGGATAAAAATGGTCGCGTAAAGGGGCGCGCATACACACATGCTCGTGCGCGCGCGCATACACGCGCGCGCACACAAATACACATACAGACGCACACACAAACACACACACACACCTACAAACACTCACTACACCCACTCACACCTACACACACACACATACACACACACACCCAGCCCCCACCACCACGCCCCCCTTACACACACACACACACATGCATACACACAAACACACACACACAAACACACACAACCCCCACCACCACCACCTCAACCCCCCCCCCCCCCCACACACACACACACTACACACACACAAACTACACCTACACACAACCCCCCCCCCCACACACACCACACCTACACACACACACTACACCCTACCCCCCGCCCCCCACACACCCACACCCACCACCACCACCCCCACAACCCCCCCCTACAACCCCCCCTACAACCCCCCCCTACCCCCCCCCCTACCCCCCCCCCCCCCACACACACACACACCCACCTTGCCGGTGGTCTTGACGCCCTTCCAGAGGCAGAAGTAGAGCAGACAGAAGGTCAGCAGGGTACACAGCACCAGCTGCCAGCGCAGGTGACCCAGATCCTCCAACCCGGGACTCTCGTGCACCCGCAACACGCCACGCCTGGGACAGAGAGAACAATGAATAGTGAACGGTGAACAAGATTTCTTCTTCAGGCAGG
>CM060330.1:17012393-17024171 GCA_030674155.1 Stramonita haemastoma
CTGATATTTTTTTTTGTATTTTTGTATTTTGTACCACTTTATGTCACGCAGATTTCTCTGCGTGAAATTCGGGCTGCTCTCCCCGGGAGAGCGCGTCGCCACATGTGCAGCGCCTACCCATTTTTTTTTCTTTTTCCTGCATGCAAGTGTATTTGTTTCCCTATCAGAGTGGCTTCTTTCTACAGAATTTTGCCAGGGACAACCCCCTTGTTGCCGTGGGTTCTTTTACGTGCGCTAAATAGTGATGTGTAACGCACGGGACCTCGGTTTATCGTCTCATCCGAAAGACTAGCACCCAGACCACCACTCAGGGTCTAATGGATGGGGAAAAAGTTTTGGGTCCAAACGGGGTACGAACCCCGCACACTCCGGCCCGGACTTTTTGCTTTCTAGGCAAGGCGCGTGACCACCTAGACCACCGATCCACTTACTGTTGTTGTTGTTATTGTTATTGTTGCTGTTATGAAATAACTTTTTAAAAAACCCAATGACAACATAAGATTTCTAAGCATAACTGTGTATTTATTCTCTTGAAACATACACATTGGCCTTGGGCGTTGGGGTGCATGAAAGCCCAGTTGTTTGAGCGTCACCTGGGCAAATATACGGCTAGAGATCAAGCCACCACTAATATGCCTGTTCAAGGGGACTATTTTAATACCCTAGAGCTAACATTACTGACTCCCCCCCCCAAAAAAAAAAAAAAAAATCCACTATAACCGAGGGCTCTGTGTGCCAACGAATGCTGAACAACGCATGTCAGTATGTCTGTTTGTCTGTCTGTCTATCTCTCCTACAGATACGAATTGGCCTACTCCTCTGAAAAACGGAACGGGTTTTAACGTGTGCGTAAGATGTTTTGCGTGTGTTTGCATTAGATACCTCGGTTTTTAGTCTCATCCAGAGGACTTTTGCGCGGATCGGAGTCAGCACTAATGTTAACTCCAGAAGGAAAGTCCCCTTAATATTTTTTTTTCTTTTTCTTGGTCTTCTTCTTTTATTTCGAGGATAATGGAATAAGTACTCGTGTGCCTTTTTACATCCAGTCCCCGTCCAGTTGGTGTCTCGATGGTGGCTCAATCCCGGGTTGTCTGATCACAAGCACAATGCTCTAACCACTAGGCTACCCTCCTCCCCCCGTCCCCTTTTCTTCGCTGTTGTAAACCATACATGAAGCTTTTTTCCTTAATCTTTTTAAGTGTGTAGGATACCATCTGGATGTTCTCGTCTCTATAATGATTACCATTTGTTTTATTTATGTTTGAATCGTTTCAGGAAAATGCATTTGTATCTAGCTAGGTATGCATTTAAGGATAAAGTCGATTGAAAAGTAAAACACTAGACAAGAGAATTATTGTCTACAAAGCTTTAATGAAAGCCTTCCTTCACAATTAGAAAACAAATGTTCTTTGGCTTTAGCTGCACTACTATTAAACAAGGAGGCAAAGAATCAATCGATACGTAAGTAAACACCCTCCCTCACCCCTCCCCCCAAAAAAAAGAAAAAAAAAGAACGCAAGAGAAAGAAACTAATAAAGAAAATGCAACTAGCAAATATATAGGCCTGAATAAAATGAATGAACAAATTAAAAAGAAAGAAAGAAAAGATAAGATAACGTTGGTAAGAAATGAAGATGAAAAAAGAAAAGAAAGAAAGAAAAGAAAGAAAGAAAGAAAGAAAGAAAGAAAGAAAGAAAGAAAGAAAGAAAGAAAGAAAGGAAGGAAGAAAGAAAGAAAGAAAGAAAGAAAGAAAGAAAGAAAGAAAGAAAGAAAGAAAGAAAGAAAGAAAGAAAGAAAGAAAGAAAGACAGACAGAAAGAAAGAAAGAAAGAAAGAAAGAAAGCAAGAAAGAAAAACAGGAAAATATCGTTGAAGGCAGTTAATAGACAGAAAAGTAGGCAATAAAAAAGATATTACTACTAGTGGCCAGCGAGTGATTCGCAAGGAAAAATAAAGTGAACTAACATCAAAAGTAAATAAACAAACAAACAAAACCGTTAAGAGATAGAGACAGTGATAGACAGACAGACACACACACACACACACAAACACACAAACACACTCACACACACACTAACACACTAACACACACACACACACACACACACACACACACACACACACTACACACACTAACACACACACACACACACACACACACACACACACACACACACACACACACACACACACACACACACACACACACACAAATTACCGTGAGTTTTGTCAGGACCTCCTCCTCCTCCCCCTCCACCTCCACCACCTCCACCACCACCACCACCCTCACCCCCATTCAACATCACATCTTGAGCATGGGGTGGCACAATGGGAAGAACAATCCCCACTTCGGCTACTCGGCCGTTCGCGTCTTCCCGGGAAGACCCGAAGCGCGCTTCGTCCACGCCGGACATTCCCGAAGGGTTACGGAAAGAGTCGAGCTCTATGGAGCAACTGAGGGGCCCTGTAGGGGAGTAAGCCGTGGTGGGTCCGGTAGAAGATGTGGCCGAGAAAGCGTTGGCGAGGCTGTAAGGTTGGTTGTCGCTGCTGTTGGTGTTGTTGGGGATCTTGGGGTAGGAAGGGATGGGGTTGTCCATGGGATGCTGGGAGTTGTGGTGGTGGTGGTGTTTGTGGCGGTTGTGGTGGTGGTGGTGGGGTGGTGGTGAGGGTGGGGTCTTCGGGTGGGGGTCGGGGTGTGGGGAGGGGGGTGAGGGATCGGCAGTCGCTGCTGGTGTCGTCGCTGGGTTTGCGCTGGCTTCCCTGACTGGCGGTGTCCGAGTTGGATCTGTCACTTGCCGCGTACTGGGGGGACAGATATGTGCGTTTGCACACACGCACGCACGCGCACACGCACGTACACACACGCACACGCACGCACACACACACACACACACACACACACACACACACACACACACACACATACACACACACAGAGTTGTTACACATTTTGCAAATCTACAATCTTTTCATATTTCGTTCCTAGGCTAGAGCTTTCAGGTTTTACTAAAGGTGCAATTTTTGCGTATATAGGTGGCTGCATTCCGACTGCGGGGATCCATCTATAATCTGATTGGTTTCTGGTGGTCAGAACCAACAACTATAACTAACCCACCAACTAATCAATATTTATGTGGTTTAAACATGTTTTATTCACGAAAAGTGTCAAGAAAATACAAATATTATACCTTAACAGGTCAACATGTAAACTTACAATAGTCCTGTTATATTTACATACATGCATACATATATTGTGACGGATGACTTTACATTACAACAGTGACAGACATACTATACCAACATCAACAGTTGCATATGTATTTAAGCAGTTGAGCAGACTTAAATGAAAGAATCGCTTCCATTGCATATGTGACATACTAACAAGTCATCTGTTTGAAACTTTTCAAAAACTGTATACAATAATGAAGGATTGCAAAAACAGATTAGAAAGGTAAGAAAACTTTTATAATAACGATGATGATAATGGCAATGCATCAATAGTAACAATAATGAAGTGTATAATTCTATCGATTACAATGACGAAAATATTAGTTGTAACAAGAAGAAAAGCGGTTATTTAAGTCAGAGATATCAGGAATGAACAAAAATATATGCGTTCGTATTCAACTTTATTGTTCATAGTTCATTAAAATGGGGAGGGGATAGCTCAGTGGTCAGAGCACTTGTTTCTCCCAAGCTAAGGTTAAGCAGCATCGAGCGTGGTTACCAAGCAGATGGGTCACCGTTGGCGCGCCTTGGCTTCAGTACAGTCCCCCAGCTCACCCAGCTATAAATGGGTACCTGCCCTCTTTAGGGTCAGGGAAGATAAAACAGCGAGGGAGAGGAGATGGGCGCCGCCCTCAATATGCTGGCCCCTAGAAAAGCTGAGGTCTCTGACACCTCGCTCCACAGCAACCACATAGGATATTGGACACCTTTACCTTTACTTTTATACTGATCCAGAACAGCACAAACATACATTCAAAACGCTTTTCAAAGGAAAGCAAACACACATTTTCTCTGTCTGTCTGTCTGTCTGTCTGTCTGTCTGCCCCCCCCCCCCCTCTCTCTCTCTCTCTCTCTCTCTCTCTCTCTCTCAAAAAATCTTTCCCCTCCTCCAAAATCGTAGCTTAAGTCTGTCAACCTATAAATCTGTATCTAATCAATTTAATGGCAGAGACTTCATGAATTCAAAGTCATATGCCGAGGACATACTCTTTTTTGCAGTTGTTTTACTGGGGGTTTTTTTTTGGTAGGTTGGGTTTTATTTTTCATTCCTCGGCTAGAGCTCTGAGGTTTGATAGAGTGAGATTTTGCGTATGTAACCGTTTTTATCCACCATGCAGGTAGCCGCATTCTGACTTCGGAGATGATGTTTAACGACGACACCTGTGTGCATGCAGTTTCTTTTCGTAGGTGTTTTTTGTGCGGCGGTGTTGTCAACCGGTCCTACCAGCACGAAATGACCTTCAGTTTTTGCAAGCAGAAAATCTTAAAACTTGTTTTCATGATCCGCTTTTCAGAAGAGTAGGCCACTTGTGTCGGTGGAGCAAAATTTTACAAAACCACATGTGCACGGGGACTGGCTGTAGAAAAGGACTTGAGTGCTTATTAATTTTTTATTTTCATGGAAATAATCCTCACCAAAATTTGTAAAGGTGAAAAGGGATTTTAACGTGTGTGCAAGATGTTCTGCGTATATTCACACAGAGGACCTCGGTACAGCGTTTGGTCAGAGGGATCCTCTTTCGGGATGTTCCACCGGACGCCATTTATAACTTCCTGAGAGAATCGGATTTTTTCTGTCTGATCTGAGTGAAAGTGGTATGGTTGTTCTCTAAGGACAAGGTCGTTTTAAGGAATTTGGTTTTGGTTTTATCTCCTTTTACGTATGGTCGATGTGGGTTTTCCCACGACGCGGTGGCCGTCTTGGACTGACCCTTATGGTTGACCGGGGCGTCGATACTAGCAAGGACAGTCGAGTTGGTTTTATACCCCGTTTTAACTGTAAATAGTCGCACACTTGTAATACGAGTTTTAAAATGTGACGAGATGACAGCCCCGATATGGCCTGTGCGGTCGGCGGGGCTCTAAGCAACATCATTGAATTGGATTGGATTGTCAGAGGGACTTTCGGGGCATGGAGTCGGTACTGATGTTTTTTCCGGGGAGGAGATCCCCTGAACAGGCGCCTCGGTGGTGGTTTGATCCCGGCCCGTCAGATCACGAGAGTAGTGCTCTAACCACTGGACTATCCCGCTCCCCGAGACTGATTCACATCAAGCCTAGCCTACTCTACTCTACTGTACTCTACTGTACTCTACTCTACTGTACTCTACTCTACTGTACTCTACTCTACTCTACTCTACTCTACTGTACTCTACTCTACTGTACTCTACTCTACTCTACTCTACTCTACTGTACTCTACTCTACTGTACTCTACTCTACTCTACTCTACTCTACTCTACTCTACTCTACTCTATTCTACTCCAGCGGTCTACACTGCAATCGAATCAGCTCTATCTTTGTCTGAGATCCTTCCATACTTCTGCATCTTTAAAGAGGAACCGACCTTGAAGTTGGAATGCGAGTAAATAGTTGCGGTTGCAGTTGCATACGCGATGATTTCTTAAAAAAGTTAAACTATTTGCTGGCTTGAGACCTTAGGAAGGAAAACATACTTGAGTAAAATGGTTTCTGTCAAACATGGAAAAAGGAACAAAAACATTTTTTAAAAAAAGATGTCAAATCACGTAAAGCGCCGAATAATTTTCAGGCGTTTGATATTCAGAGCAAATGTAGTTCACATATATGCTAGGAATAGCGACGACGACGACAACGACGATGACGATGTTAATGATGAAGGGGATGATGATGATGGTGATGGTAATGAGGACGACGACGACGACAACGACGATGATGATGACGACGACGACAACGATCGACTTGCCAAATCAATCAAACCCTTAGTTGCTACTGTTGTTGGGAGTTCTTGGCAAAAGGAAAGGACGGAATAATCCATGTCAGTAATGGAGACGCCTACTGCAATTGCTCTGTATCTTTATTTCCCCACATGTTTGCTCTTAAAATAAAAACGTTGAATGTAGACTGCATAATATTGATAAGTCCAGACCAGTCCAGTCCAGCCCAATCCAATCATGTTGTTTATGGCCCCGCCGACCACACATAATTATTGGGGCTGTCATCTCGTTATAAATCAAGTCAGAAACACTTTAATCATCTCGTGAAGGGCAATTACAATACTGGCAGGCATTAATTATCCACTGCAAATGCGAACCAACTAATTTAATCGTGAACTGTTGCCTTGATCTACTTGTGATCTACTTGGTCCTTTGAAAAGATGTAATTCAGATAGTGTTTTCTCCCTTTGTTCGGTTTTGTTTTGATTTTGATTTTTTTAAAATCATTTATTCCCTTGTGCACTCTTGTTCTTTTCTACTGCCTGATTTTAAAAAAAATGTATATCTATATGTTAATTCTACATTTTCTTCTTACATTTTTATTACAAAATGTCTGTACAGCGACTTTTGAAAGGATGATTTAAACCAATACATTTTGTCAAAGGTGTTAAAAAAACTATTTTACAGTTTGAACAAATTGGTGTTTACCGGCTGCCAAAATATGTGAATACTGAACCTTTCAGTGCTGGTGAACTCGCAATAAATTGTTAGTTTGTTGTTGCTCTGTTGTAAGTATATATATATATGTATATTATATATATATATATATATATATATATATATATATATATATATATATATATATATATATATATATATATATATATATATATATATATATATATATATATATATATATATATATGATTGTCTGTGAAGAAAATTTTGTCTAAATCAAATAAAAATATTCTTGCAACCTGATTGAAATAGTGATATGTGCACTAAAAATCTTCAATATCAGCATGCTGCATAGTACACATACAGTGAATATTGTGTAATGATGGTGATGTAATACTTTATTATTATAACCTAGAATGCCAAAGTACAAAAACTTTTAAAAAATAAAAGTGTCAAATCACGTTAAGCGCTGAGTCATTTTCAGGAGTTTGATATTCAGAGCAAATAAAGTTCACATATATGCTGGGAATAACGACGACGACGACGACGATGACGATGAGGAGGAGGACGAGGAGGAGGAGGACGACGACGACGACGACGACGATGATGATTATGATTATGGCGGTGATCATGATCATGATCATGACGACGAAGACGACGACGACGACGACGACGACGACGACGACTATGATGATGATGATGATGATGATGATGATGATGATGATGATGATGATGATGATGGTGGTGGTGGTGGTGGTGGTGGTGGTGGTGGTATCTCCAAATTCACAATGCGGTACTTCAATTATGGGCAAATTGTTTCATACGAAACATCTCAACATTGGTAAACCTCGGAGCTCTAGCTTGTGAACAACAAGAAAATAACAAACAAGACAAATGCTGACTATTTATTTACATATTGCTTTCTTTTAGTAGCAGCCCGAATTTCACGCAGAGAAATCTGCCGTGACTTAATTTGGTATGAAAAAAAAAATCTTTTTAATTGTCAGTGGGTTTGCGTGTACACATGCAATCTATTAAAATGGATCTAAGTACAATATTACACATAATGTTTTAGAACTAAACTAAGAAAATTGTTACACATATTTTAAAAGTGATCTAAGTGCATTACTACACATGGTATTTTAGAATTGAACCGAAAACAATATTACGTACAATATCTTAAAAGTGATCTATATACAACATTACGCATAGTATTTTTAGAACTAAGAACAATATTATACATATCTGTAAAATGATCTAACTACAATATGAAGCACAATAATTTTCGTCAAATGAACATAATGGATAATGTGTCAATAAGCCAGTTAGTCAGTATTTAGAATGGGGTATTTTTTTACGTTTTGTTGTTGTTGTTGTTTGTTGTTGGGTTTTTTGTTATTTGTTTTTGTTTTATTTAGGGGGGGGGGTTGGTTTTTTTTGTTTGTTTGTTGTTGTTTCTTTTTTTTTTTTTTTTTTTTTGGGGGGGTAGGCTTATGCTCCAAACGCAACTATGCTATTCAACCATAGAACATCTCTAGTTCTAGGTCTTGATACTGTTACTGTTGCTGGTTTAAACAGATATGACAAGAGTTCAGCAGAGTCATTATGGGGACGGGATAGCTCAGTAGTCAAGATTTAAGATTCAAGATTCAAGATTTAATTCGCCTTTGACCCCTCTTGGGTCATCGAGGATTTCAAACAAAATCTAACTGTAACATATATAATTTGCATTAATAGAATGCGTTCATACACAGAATTTCACAGAAATAAAAGTATAGTCAACCTTTTCATTAATGTCATGCAACTTTACTCTTAACTATGAATTTGCTAAGTTTTAATAACATATTTTTATCAGAAGAGAACAAATTGCAAAATGTGAACATGGATCTTGGATACAAATATTCATGAGGTAGGACATTCTTCCGAAGCTCAGAAAACTTTGGACATTCCGTTATGAAGTTAGAGCACTTGCTTTCCCCAAGCTTAAATTAATAACAATCTTAACACACTCTAAACGATCCTGTATTTTAAACTTGTGATATTTTTTGTATACTAGCCTTTGATACTACTAGAACGATAAGAAAATAAGTTCTGGTTTGTAGAAGAATGAAAACATGAGCATACCCCATTTTGAACTGTTCTATGTTCCAATAACATCTAATCGTAATTTAATTTTATTGATGGATTATCTCCATGTTTTGGGTAGCAGAAAAACTTTCCAAATGTAATTCCCAGAATTTAGAATACATAGAATTAGTTAAAATCAAGGTAGTTTTATCTGGCGCTTAGTAATAAGTTTGAACAAAATTATGGAATTTTGTTAATCTTTGAACTTTCTAAAGCTTTTAGCAAGAGAATTCACTGTCTCTGTCAAGCACAGTCCGCAATGTGATGGAACCCAGCAAATATCTGATTTTTTTTTCTTTTGACCAGATACAAGGCACCAAGAATCAATTTGAAATACACTGTCATTCCGCCTTTTATCACGCCAATATTTTTTGTATTGCGAACAGAGCTATAAATCATCATAAAATAGAATGCTACGAAACAGCCAAACAGAGGAAACACTGTACTTCAGAGCCGTGAGAATTGCATAACATTCTCCCGTAAATATGGAAACAAAATATTTTGCCAGTATAATGAAAAAAAAAAAGTAAAGTTTTAAATCAGGAATAACAAATGTCTCCTCACTTTTATTTACTTCTCTACAGATCCATCAATGATTTTTTTTTTCATGATTAGTTTAATAATTTTCATTTTGAAGTGCTTCTCAAAGAGACAGAGTCAGTGAAAGTGTTAACTTCAGAAAAAAAAAGATATCGCATTTTTATTTTTTCGGCTAGAACTGAGGTTCACTAAAGGTGATACTGTGTATAGAAGACCATTAGCTTACCATTAAAAAAAAAAAGCAGCATGCTGGTTTGAGGGCTGATATCTAAACATGACACCAGTGTGGACCGGATGTATGCTCAACATTTTGTCGACCGTTCCTACCAGCAAGCAATGGCCTACTTTTCTGAAAGGCAAAAAAGGTTTAAACGTGTGCGCAAGATGTTCTGTGTGTCTGTGTTCGTACACGGGACTTCGGTTTAAAGTCTTATCTGAGGGACTTTTGGGGGGAATGGAGTCAGTGCTGATGTCAATTTTAGGGTAGAAAGTCCTTTTGAACGGGCGGTTCGATGGCGTCTCAAGCCTGCGCCGTCAGATAGAGAGATCATTGCTCCAACCACTAGGCTACAGATCCTTTCGCCCTCTTAGCAATTACGATATTCAATTTGAAGAGAGAGGAAGGCCTATTGGTATTTGTGTTTAGGTTGTCCTGTTTTTTTCTTCTTTTTTTAAAATTATATTTAATTGGTACACATACACACATTCCGCCACATAAATCACTGATACTAACACTTTCACCATAGAAACATTACAATGGTTACATGTATTTGGTTTGCAAACGAAACAAAGTCCTACACTATAACGAGTGTTCTCTCTTCAAAGCACGATTTTGAAGGAGAAAGCAGTATTTTAGATTGCACTATTGAAGTATTGACGATGTGTTTGAGTTTTTACCATGTTTACACTGGAAAGCCATGGGTTTTTAAAAATGAAAACCGGAAAATTCATTTGCATTCTATGATTTAAAAAAAAAATCTATACTTGTATTTCAATTAGTTAATGAAAAAATCAATATTTGGCTTAGTTTGTCTAGGTAGACATTTTTAGAAAAAATCAATAGAATTTTCCAGGAAAAAGTATTAAATCTAAAACTTTGTCAGTCCTTGTGGTTGCACCCGTACTGAAGAATACAAATTCAACGTTGAAGGACAATTTCTTTCAATGATGACAATCACGTTTTAAAGATGATTGAAGTGTTTTTTTCAGAAAGGTTGGACAAATCAGCAGGTCTACAAATGAATAAAGACTTTCTTTATCTTTTTCCTGTGTGCCAAAGTTACGGCTGTCGTCATCTATGACATTCATTTTCGTTGAGAGTATTTTTTAAACTAAACTACTTAAGCATATTCTAAGCTGGATCTATTTTAGTTTGATATCTTTATATATATATATATATATATATATATATATATATATATATATATATATATATATATATTATAGATATAGATAGATAGATAGACAGATAGATAGATAGATAGATAGATAGATAGATAGATAGATAGATAGATAGATAGATAGATAGATAGATAGATAGATAGATAGATAGATAGATAGATAGATAGATAGATAGATAGATAGATTCTTTTATATCGAGGATAGTGACTGTCTTTGGGTTTGTTTGTTTTTTAAATACCATGTCAATCAATTAGAGGGCTGTGGCACTTCTACACGTTTCATAAAAAGTTTTATGTCCGAATCGCAATTCAATCTTATCAGTGATTTCATCGTAAAAAAAAAGTATCCTTTCTTAATCCTTAGGTATTATTTCTAGAGCTTTAGTTTTTTTTTTATTATTGGTAGTACTCTCTAAGTTTATATTTCTGTTTTCTAGTATTAACTTGAATTGCTCGAGTACAATTAGTATTGTTCTTAGAGTTGGTCGAGAGCTCTTATAAAAATGACAAAATAAATCGCTGGTATAGAGGTAATGCACCTGTATAGAATACTAAAAAGTCCAGGTTCGAAATGTGTGGTGGTTCGATCCCCACTTGGGCCCGAAACTTTTTTCCCATCCACTAGAATGTCAGTAGTGGTCTGGGTGCTAGTCTTTTGGTTAAGACAATAAACCGAGGTCCCGTGTGCTACATATATTTAGCGCACGTAAAAGAACCCACTGCAACAAGAGAGTTGTCCCTGGCAAAATTCTGTAGAAAAAAGCCACTTTAATAAGGGAAAAAAATACAACTGCAGACAAGAAAAGAAAAAAAAGGTGGTACTGCCCTTATGGTGACGCGCTCTCCCCGGGGACAGCAGCCCGAAATTCATGCAGGAAAATATCTGCCGTGACTTAAAGTGATGTGCAATACAATACAATGCAATACAAAACAATGCAATACAGTACAACACAATAAAATACAAATAGAGATAAAGGTGTCCCATAACCTATGTGGTCGTAAGGGAGCGAGGCGTCAGAGACCTCAGCTTCTCTAAGGGCTATAGCATATTGAAGGTAGCGCCCATCTCTAAAAATACATGACAATTCAAACACGTTAGATCCTGTTCCGCT
>CM060330.1:17041771-17043968 GCA_030674155.1 Stramonita haemastoma
AGTTTATGGGTACACACGCTTACACACATACACGCAAGGCCAAGACAAAAACGTGGGACATGTAAATGACGTTTGGGAATAGCACTGTAGTAATGTGAGGGACATGGTTTATCTGCTGTTTCAGAAAGGCACACATGGCAGGCTAAAGGTTAAGCTGGGGAGCCCACTCCCAACAAACAAAACAAACACACAAAAAAGTAAAGCACCATAATGGCCACAAACAACAAATCAACACACACACACACACACACACACACACACACACACACACACACACACACACACACACACACACACACAGAAAAAAACAACAAAAAGACATACAAACCAACAGACAGACAGACAGGAAGACAAACTCGGACACAATCAAAAGTCATGAGATCAGCAAGGGCAAAGTATTCTCAAAGTACCCTTCACCCCAACACATCCCCACTACCAAACAAAATCCCAAGCCTAGAATCAAACACCAAAGAAAGGGGAGAGAGAGAAAAAAAACCCACACCAAACCAGCACCAACTAGTACTTGACTGCTCCCTTTCAGCTCAAGCCAGCAGTATCATTACCATGTGAGAATGTCGTCTGTTTGAAGATAAAGGGTGCGCCGTTTGAAGATAAAGGCGACATCTGTCGGAGGAAAGGTCTCGGACCATGCGTCACGTGGTTTGCCATGGAGAGAGAGACAGCGTAGAACAGTGTGACCGCTGGTGAGAAAATTGGTAGTTTTCTGGGAGGAGGGGAAGAGGGGAGGGGTGGGTTAGGGGAGTGTGTGTGTGTGTGTGTGTGTGTGTGTGTGTGTGTGTGTGTGTGTGTGTGTGTGTGTGTGTGTGTGTGTGTGTTGTGTAGGGGGGGGGCTAGAGGGGGGTGAGTACATGTGTGTATGTGTGTGTGTTGTGTTGTCTTGTGCTTTTTTGTTTTTGTTTTATTTTATTCATTCATTTACTTCAAGGATAATAGAATAAGCACTCATGTGCTTTTTTACCCCCAGTCCCCGTGTGTATGCAGTTTTTGTAAATGTTGTCATCTGTTCCCACCGGCACATGATGGCCTACTCTTACGAAAAGTGGAACAGGATTTAACGCGTGCGCAAGATGTTCTGCGTGCGTTCGCACACGGGGCCTCGGTTTATAATCTCATCTGAAGGACTTTTGGGGAGAGTGGAGTCAGCACTAATGTTAACTCCAGAGGAAAAATCCCCTCGACCGGGAATCGAACCTGGGTCGTCAAATTGCGAATGCTATGTTCTGACCACTAGGGTATCCCGCCCCACCATAAGGTAGCCAGCCGTATTACGACTTCGGGGATAACTCTCAGTTTTAAAATGATAGGGTATACGTGCAGCGTCTTTCCAGAAAGTCCTATGCTTTGTTGTCGTTGTTGTTGTTGTCATTGTACATTTCCCAGCTTCATGCACTGGTATTATGCAGAATGTGCCATTTGACTCAGTCCTTACTCGACCAACGCTAAATGTTGTGCCATTAATTTTTACACATCTTTGTGTGTGTGTGTGTGTGTGTGTGTGTGTGTGTGTGTGTGTGTGTGCGTGTCGTGGTGTGTGTGTGTGTGTGTGGCGCGCGCGCGCGTTTATTTAATCTTTCATTTCGATGATAATGGAATAATCACTCATGTGCTTTTTTTTTTACATCTAGTCCCGGTGTGTATGCAGTGATGTAAATTTTGTCGTCCGTTCCTACAGGCACACAATCGCCTGCTCTTCCGAAAAGCGCACGGGACCCCGGTTTATAGTCTCATCGCAAGGACTTTTGGGAGGAGTGGAGTTGGCACTGATGTTCGCTCCTGAGGAAAAATCCTCTTGAACGAGATTCGAACCCGGGTCAGCAGATCACAAGCACATCATTCTGACCACTGAACTATCCCATTGTCGCCACCCCACCCCCCTTCTGTGTGTGTGGTGTGTGTGTGTGTGTGTGTGTGTGTGGTGTGTGTGTGTGTGTGTGTGTGTGTGTGTGTGTGTGTGTGTGTGTGCGTGTGTGCGTGCGTTCGTCCGTGTGTGTGTGTGTGTGTGTCCAATAAGACTATGTAAAAAAAAAAGCACATGAATGCTTATTCCTTTCTACTCGAAATAAAACAGAATATAACAGAAACACACCGAACCAGAAACTACACACGTCAACAATCCATTTAACAGCATTAAAATAATGTAGCAGTCACTAGGCCTTAAAGAAATGAAAATGGGAGA
>CM060330.1:17059068-17066568 GCA_030674155.1 Stramonita haemastoma
ATAACTGGGGAGTATTGGTTGCCAAGAGAAGGCAAGTCTTGTTTTTTGGTTGTTGTTTTTTTTAAATGGCAGGCAATCTATCTGACAATTAAATCGTTTCAGGCAGGCTGGCACCTTTCACTGATAGGTTGCTTCAGACATGAAACTGAAAAAGTGGAAGAAAGAAAGAGGGTACGAACTGGCTTGATTGATTGTTGAACTGCTTGATCTGTCTTCTTCCAGCATTATTTTTTTCTGCCTGGAAGCAAGAAGAATTTGGTTGTGATTTTTTTTCTTGGCCTTGTTCTTGTTTTTTTTTTGTTCTTGCCCTTTTGTTTTTCTTTCTTGTTCCTCTTGTTTTTGTTTTTGTTCTTCTTCCTCTTGTTCTTGTTCTTCCTCTTGTTGTTGTTGTTGTTGTTGTTGTTGTTTTTTCTTCTTCTTCTTCTTCTTCTTCTTCTTCTTCTTCTTCTTCTTCTTCTTCTTCTTCTTCTTCTTCTTCTTCTTCTTCTTCTCTCCTTCCTCCTCCTCCTCCCTCCTCCTCTCCTCCTCCTCCTCCTCTCTCCTCCTCCTCCTCCTCCTTCCTCCTCTTCTTCTTCTTCTTTCTTTTCTTCTTCTTTCTTCTTCTTCTTCTTCTTCTTCTTCTTCTTCTTCTTCTTCTTCTTCTTTCTTCTTCTTCCTCTTCTTCGTCTTCCTCTTTTTCGTCTTCCTCTTTTTCTTCTTATTCCTGAGTCTAAAGGTAATTGTAATTGCAATAAACGTGGTGATAGAGTTGATATCAGTATTCAGGGGAATGGGCGGAAATAACCTAGTCTTTTTAGCGCTCAGCTTGCAATCTGACAGCGAGAGTTCCAGCCCTCACAGAGGCACCCGTTCGAACGAATAATTATTTCCTCAGGATTTACCATCAGTGCCAACTCCACTTTCCTGAAAATCCTTCGGATGAGACTATAAACCAAGGTCCCGAACGCAAACGCTCGCATACAAAATATCCTTACACATACGTTACAACTCATTCTGCCTTTCGGAAAAAGAAACCGTTGCATGCCAGAAAAAATGGATGGAGTAGTTTTTTGTACTTTTTTTCCCAAAGAAAACGCATACACTCTGATGTCGTGTTTAGACATCATAACAATGATTATGATAATTGTAAGTGGAACTTTTGAAGCAAATATAGATAAAAAAGATCAAAGTGCTTGCATTCAACCTATTCTTA
Source organism: Stramonita haemastoma (assembly GCA_030674155.1). Taxonomy (NCBI): domain Eukaryota; kingdom Metazoa; phylum Mollusca; class Gastropoda; order Neogastropoda; family Muricidae; genus Stramonita; species Stramonita haemastoma. The sequence continues at coordinate 17,060,261 of CM060330.1, forward strand.
CACATGCAACCAACTACCAAAAAATGCAGGTGCCTTAATGATGCGTCAAAAACGGTCCGTAATAATACGCAAAATTTTACCATTGGTTTGGTGAACCTCGGAACTTCAGTGGAGTAACAAAACATGAATAAATGCACAGACATACACACACTCGCGCGCGCACGCCCCGCACACAAACACACACACACACACACACACACACACACACACACACACACACACACACACACACACACACACACACACACACACACACACACACACACACCACACACACACACCCACGTGGAAAGACTTTAAATGAAATCGAACACACACGTGTATATTTTTTTTTTCTAAAAAGATCAGTTCTTCCAAGTTTCTATTCTTTTCTTATGTCATCATGTTGGAGGCAAACCAGTGTTGACTCCGAGAAACAGAGGGCTGGATTAGCCGGCTACACACTGCCAGAGCCTCTGACAAAACACCTTCAGACAGGTGTGTGATTGGAATCCACAGTGGAGAAAAACAGGTGGAAGGAAGGAAGGAAGGAAGGAAGGAAGGAAGGAAGGAAGAAGGAAGACAGAGGCAAACACACTGTGGAATCCGAAGTGAAGACAGCAGGAATGACAAGGAGTCAGCTTGAAAAAGGTCAGCCCTCAATGAAGTCTGCAAGGTGAGGAGGAGGAGGAGGTGGTTGTTGTTGGTGCAGCTGTTTGGTTCTGCAAGAATCCAGTGGATATTTGTTTCTGCAAGAATTGAACAGCTGTTTGGTCCTGCAAGAATTCAGTATCTGTTTGTTTCTGCAATAATTCAATGGCTTTTTGTTTCTGCAAGAATTCAATATCTGTTTGTTTCTGCAAGGATTCATATCTGTTTGTTTCTGCAAGAATTCAGTATCTGTTTGTTCTTGCAAGAATTAAGTATTTGTTTCTGTAAGAATTCAATGGCTGCCTGTACCAGCAAGAATTCAATGGTTGTTTATTTGTTCCTGCAAGAAGTCCGTATCTGTTTGGTCCTGCAAGCATTTTGTATCCGTTTCTGTAAAATTCAAAGGCCGTTTGTTTCTGCAATAATTCAATATCTGTTTCTGCAAGAATTCAGTATCTGTTTGTCTCTGCAAGAATTCAGCAGCTGTCTGTTCCTGTAAGAATTCAGCGGATGTAAAAGTCAAGACTGATGCCCTTTCAGTAGATTGCTGTGTAGATTACACGGTGGTGTGAAATAGATACACGCACGTGTCAAGCCTGATGCAATCTGGATGGATTGTTGTGATAGATTACGCGATGGTGGGAAATAGACACACTTACCTGTCCGGGCTATCAAAGAATTTCCCTAGTATCAGTCAAACCTGTTGCATGTTCTGTACTAAATGCCAGCCTCTTGATGTTTTCTTTTTTTTATTTATTCTTTTATATCGAGGATAATTGAATAAGCACTCATGTGCTTTTTTACATCCAGTCCCTGTGTAGATGCAATTTTTATAAATCTTGTCATCTTTTCCCACCGGCACACGATGGCCTACTCTTACGAAAGGCGGAACAGGTTTTAACGTATGCGCAAGATGTTCTGTGAGCGTTCGCATACGTGGCCTCGGTTTGTAGTCTCATCCGAAGGACCTTTGGGGGGGTGGAGTCAGCACTCCAGGGGAAAAATCCCCTCGAACAGGAATCGAATCAGGGTCGTCAAATTGCGATCGCGATGTTCTGACCACTCGGCTATCCCTCTAGGTTCTTATGTGTGTGTGCTAAAACATGTTGCTCATGAGCTGTTAGGTTATTTCTCTTCGGTTAAGACTGGTCTTGAAATAAGGACACATAGTCTTGGGGGTCAAGGGACAATTAATTTTATGTGTGGAAAAAACTGTCACAATCCTGTTGGTTAGACACATAGGAGGATAACTCGTATATGCTTTTTTTTTTTAAGGGATTTGGGGAACGTACGCATATTTGGCATTTGGGTAACAGCTGTAGTATCTGATAGTGACGGTGTTATCCCAGACATCTGAACTGCCTGTGTTTGACACATTCGAGGCGTGATTGCTAGATATACTATGCTAGACCAGTGTCTGGTTTTTTTCCCCAAAATTCATCATCTAAATGGCTTCATTGTTTAGTTTAATGTGTCAAAAAAAGTTTCATCGCATTCGTGTCCACGCGCGCGCGTGTGTGTGTGTGTGTGTGTGTGTGTGTGTGTGTGTGTGTGTGTGTGTGTGTGTGTGTGTTTTTCTAATATTTTACTGTAGGTTCTGGGAAAGCAATTGATGCCACTTCATTAGAAACATATTTTACTCTTTTGACTATTCTTTTTCTTTGAAGTGATTGCCTTTAAGTTTTTAGAGCTTTTTGCATTGATTAAACCAACACACACACACACACACACACACACACACACACACACACACACACACACACACACACACACACACACACACACACACACACACACACACACACACTAAATATATATATATATATATATATATATATATATATATATATATATATATTATATATTATTATATATATATATATATATATAAAAATACATATATATAACTCTATATAATGTATATCTTTACACAGACACGCACACACACATTATATATATATATATATATATATATATATATATATATATATATATATATATATATATATATATATATATATATATATATATATATATAAATGTCTTTGACACATTTATGACGCTTTATAAAAAATAGATGACATTTCTGTCAAACAATTGTAGCGTGCCTATCTATGCCTAGAAGGCGGAGTAAAACAAATATTGCTATCCTTGTCAAACTACCTAAGGGGTATATTGTGTGTGGTCGACTTAAGGCTGTGAAGACTAGCTGATACATTTAGTAAACAGAACGGTGTGTGCATATATATACTAAAGACTCGCGGAAAAACAACTTTGCTTCTTTCGAACATTTTGGGGTGTTTTCATGTTTACATTACGTTCATTTTTTGTGACTATAATATTATTTTTCTTCTTCTTCGTCTTCCTTTTGTTGTTGTTGTTGTTGTTGTTGTTGTTGTTGTTGTTCTTCTTCTTCTTCCTCTTCTTGCAATTTTTCTTCGCATTTTTCTCTGCAATTCTTCTTCCAATTCTTCTTCACATTTTTCTTCTTCTCCTGAATTATTTTCAATTGTGCAATTTATTTTTGCAGTTATTCTTCAAATTCTACTTCAAATTTTTTTCTTTCAAATTCTTCTTGGCAACATTTTGTATTCTTCGCATTTCTTTTTTTTTCAATTCTCTATAATTCGTTCATTCTTGTATGAGAGAGAGAGAGAGAGAGAGAGAGAGAGAGAGAGAGAGAGAGAGAGAGAGAGACAGAGACAGAGACAGAGACAGAGACAGAGACAGAGAGACAGACAGACAGACAGACAGAGACAGAGACAGAGACAGAGCTGCACATAAGAGTTAGATTCTGACAGTTTTCCTTCTATTTTCATACTTGCATTGCATACTTGCACTGCATGTACTAAGAAATAACTGTCACTTTTTTTTTAGAAAGACTAGCACCTGACTCAAAGCTCAGGACAAATTTGGTAGGTTGCAGAATCTTCAGTTGTACCCCCACGGTGCACGGGACTACGGGACAGGTGAAGGTGAAGGTAGTTTTGAACATTAAAAAAAAAACATCAGCAAACACTGTACCAACTCTGTTGTCTACTAGCTGCCTCACCACAACATGAATGCACGGGCCAGGGTCAACAGTGTAGGAACACAAGCAATCCTCATTTGATGATCATTTCCCCCTTTCTCATACCTAAGCTGGTGTTGATCTATAGTCTCACCTCCCCCCAAAAAAACCCAACAAAACAAACAAAATAACAACAACAAAAAACAACAAGTGCACCGTAAATTTTTCCATACTTAAAAAAAAACAACCTGTGAAAACCATCAAACCTGTTTCTGACTGGCGCTCTGTAAAAGATATCACTTGTCCCCGGAAGCTAACCCTTAAGCGTAACCAAACTATCCTTTTAATTTTCTATCTCCTGCCATTTTCTCCTCAAATCATCTTGCACCATCAAGACTTCTCGTTTTGCACCGGGCCTATGGTGCAAGGCCTGCGGTAAAACTTCAGATTTATTCACGTTAAAGGGCAGAAGTTCGAATCTCTATCGCCCCAGAGGTGTGGAAGTGCTAAGGTATTTACCACAAATACATTAGTGTCAGTGTCATATTGGGGTCATCATCGCTATGGGTTCTTCGCCTGCTTGCCTGTAAGGTTCAGGAGTTTTGGCATCGTTGATTTGTTTTTGTGTGTGCCTTGAGTAAATCATGACTGATGATGTTGTTGTTGTTGTTGTAGTTGTTGTTGTTGGTGGTGGTGGTGTTGTGTGTGTGTGTGTTTTTTTCTTATTTTTTCTTTTCCTTTCGAAGATAATGGAATAAGCACTCGTGTGCTTTTTTTAAAGATTTTTTTTTACATCTAGTCCCTGAGCGTATGCGGTTTTGTAAATGCTACAGCCTATCCCCACAGCCTATCCCCAAGTGCTATGCTACAGTCTATCCCCAAGTGCCATGCGACAGTCTATCCCCAGTGTCATGCGAAGTCTATCCCCAAGTGCTATGCTACAGCCTATCCCTAAGTGCTATGCGACAGCCTATCCCCAAGTGCTATGGTACAGCCTATCCCCAAGTGGTGATGCTACAGCCTATCCTCTATGCATACACTGCACAGCCTATCTCTCTATGCTACACGACAGCCTATCTCTCTATGCTACACACGACAGCCTATCTCTCTATGCTAAACGACAGCCTATCTCTCTATGCTACACTATAGCCTATCTCTCTATGCTACACTATAGCCTATCTCTCTATGCTACACCATAGCCTATCTCTCTATGCTACACGACAGCCTATCTCTATGCTACACGACAGCCTATCTCTCTATGCTACACGACAGCCTATCTCTCTATGCTACACTATAGCCTATCTCTCTATGCTACACTACAGCGTATTTCTCTATGCTACACGACAGCCTATCTCTCTATGCTACACGACAGCCTATTTCTCTATGCTACACTACAGCCTATCTCTCTATGCTACACTACAGCCTATCTCTCTATGCTAAACGACAGCCTATCTCTCTATGCTACACTATAGCCTATCTCTCTATGCTACACTATAGCCTATTTCTCTATGCTACACGACAGCCTACCCCTAGAGTTAATTCATTCTGAAAAGTAATGGTAATGGTGTTTCCATAAGCTATGCAGTCGTTGGGGAGCAAGGTACGTATCAGAGACCTCAGAGAGGCCAGCATATTGAAGGCGGCGCCCACCTCCTCTCCCTTACTACTTTATCTTCCCTGTCCCATAAGAGAGCAAGGTAACCCATTTACAGCTAGGTGAACTAGGGGACTGTACTGAAGCCAAGGCGCATGAATGGTCACCCATCCAAGAAGCGACCATGTTCACCCGCTGCTTTACCTTACCTTTGTTATTTTTTTTATTTATTCTGTTATATTTATTCTTTTATATCGAGGATAATGAAATAAGCACTGGTGGTTTTTTAATATCTAGTCCCCGTGTGCATGCAGTATTGTAAATCTTGTCATCTGTTCCCACCGGCACACAATGGCCTACTTTTACGAAAAGCGGAACAGGATTTATCGTGTGCGCAAGATGTTCTGCATGCGTTGGCACACGGGGCCTCGGTTTAAAGTCTCATCCGAAGGACTTTTGGAGATAATAGAATCAGCACTGATGTTAACTCCAAGGGAAAAATCCCCACACCGGGAATCGAACCCGGGTCATCAAATTGCGAGCGCAATGTTCTGACCACTAAGCCATCCCGTCCCCAGGTAATACACCTTCAGAAAACCTGAGGGTATCTTGGCATAAACAGACACATCTGCAAACAGACACGTGCATACACGTACAAAGGCAAAGGTAGGTAACCTTACCCAGATTATTCTTTTGTTGGACACAGTTCATCATGTTCTGATAGAGGTGATGACCTTTTCTTGTTACATCGGTGTTTATGTCTCTCATGCAATGCAACACAGAGGTAAATAAACGAAATGTTTCTTGTAACTGCTATTTGTTTATTCTCTCTTCTGTTCTCAGTTCTCTGCATCTCCGTCTGTCTGTCTAGTCTGCTCTCTCTCTCTCTCTCTCTCTCTCTCTCCTCTCTCTCCTCTCTCTCTCTCTCTCTCTCTCTCTCTCTCTCATTTCTCTCTCTTCTCTCTCTCTCTCTCTCTCCTCTCTCTCTCTCTCTCTCTCTCTCTCTCTCTCTCTCCTCTCTCTCTCTCCTTCTCTCTCTCTCTCTCTCTCTCTCTCCTCTTCTCTCTCTCTCTC
>CM060330.1:17094068-17109068 GCA_030674155.1 Stramonita haemastoma
GGGCATGTCAGCATAAATAGCATCCCCATCTTCTGGAAATTCTGTGCCAGGAATTCCCTCTTTTCTACCCCCCTCTTTGTTTCTGCCTTTTTCTTTTTCTACCTGTCACCTCCTTCTTTTTTTTCTTTTTTGCCTTCTTAGTAAATTTTCCTGCCTTTTTGTCCAGAAAGATGTGAAGGATACAAAGAAAAAAAAGGATCTCTTCCATGCCAAAGTCGGATGCACTGGGCCTGACATCAGAAGCTTAATGTCAGCGCAAAGCATTTTCACTCATACAATAGACAACAATAGTTCCTGTACGAGACTTCGAAGGTGAAGAAGAGGAAGAACTGCACAGAAGGAGACGAAGAAGACGTGAAAAGAAGAAGAAGAAGAAGGAGAAGGAGAAGAAGAAGAAGAAGAAGAAGAAGAAGAAGAAGAAGAAGAAGAAGAAGAAGAAGAAGAAAGAAGAAGAAGAAAGAAAAGAGAGAAGAAGAAGAAGAACAACAACAACAACAACAAGAAGAACAAGAAGAAGAACAAGAAGAAGAACAAGAAGAAGAACAAGAAGAAGAACAAGAAGAAGAACAAGAAGAAGAATTGCAAAAAAGAATTGCGAAGAAGAAGAATTGCAAAAAGGGAGAATTGTGAAGAAGAATTCTGAAGAATTACGCAGAATTTTGAAGAATTGCGAAGAAGAAGGAGAAGAAGAAGAAGAAGAAGAAGAAGAGAGAAGAAGAAGAAGAAGAAGAAGAAGAAGAAGAAGAAGAAGAAGAAGAAGAAGAAAAAGAAGAAGAACAAGAAGAACAAGACCAAGAACAAGAACCACAACAACAAAAACAACAACAACAAGAAAAGAACAAGAAACACAAGAACGAGAAGTAACTGTTCACAAAAACTAAACCCACTAGTAACCTAACTCTGTCTTTTTCATATAATACTTTTTACTTCCAAATTTCAACCATAAACACTTCTTTAACTATGACATACGGCTTTGTTATCAGCAGCTACAGGGTGTAAATATTTCAGACAAAGGAAACAAAGAGAAAGGAGAAATAAAGACACGCCTGTCTTGTGTGTGGGGGGGATGTGTGAGGACGTGTTTCCAATGCCACCAGAGGAGTTCAGAAGTCTTTGAAGACCATTAAACATCTTAATCTTCCTTCTGCACCTTTTCTGATAACCACAGCTGCTAAAACTATTAGCGAAAGTGAATGAGCTAGAGAGAGAGAGAGAGAGAGAGAGAGAGAGAGAGAGAGAGAGGAGAGAGAGAGGAGAGGAGAGAGAGAGAGAGAGAGAGAGAGAAGAGAGAGAGAGAGAGAGAGAGAGAGAGAGGAGAAGAGGACTGAGAGAGAGAGAGAGAGAGAGAGAAGAGAGGGAGAGTGACAGAGACAGACAGACAGATAGAGGGAGAGACAGAGACAGAGAGAGAGAGAGAGCGACAGAGACAGATAAATAACCAAGAGAGAAAGAGAGGGTGAGAGAGAAGAGACAGAGATATACAAAGATAGAAAGAATACAGAAAAAAACGAAAAAAAGATGGATGTACGTGGCAAACTAAAAACTAAAATTAAAAAAAAGAAAGAATAGGAGTAAAAATAATAATACAAACATTAACAACAACAACAACAACAAAACTAATGTGAGTGTGCGATGTGATTGTAGTTTTCCCGTCCTCGCTTCCCCCCCCCCCCCCCCCCCCCCCCCCCCCTTTCTCTCTCTCTCCCTCCTTCTCCCAACTCTCTCCCTCCCTCACCCCACCAACCAACCCTCTCTCCCTCCCTCTAAAGTCCCTTCCATGCCCCTCCCCTACTCCCTTCCCCTCCCCCCTCCCCCCACTTTCCCTATCTTCATCTGTCCAATCTGAACATATGCAGACGGCACAGGGAGAGTCTTTTCTTGCTCTTCGCCATCTGAAGAGTCAACAGCCTGTGACTTCTGCTTCTGAAGAACAGTAGACAAGAGTGGTCTTTTCTTTCTTTCTTTCTTTCGTTTGTTTGTCCTTTTTCGATAATTCTTTGAATTCAAGACAAGAGAGACAGACAGAAAGAGGGAGAACAAAAGAAAAGAAAGATGTGAGAATTTGTGGAAATTTAGTGAAAACAGAAAAAAAGAGTGACAGGACAGAAGAAAGAAGAAGCAGGTAGAGTGAGTGGTTGTGTTGTGGTTTTTTGTGGTGGTGGTGGTTTTTATTGTTGTTGTTTTTTGCTTTGTTGTGGGTTTTCTTGTGTACACCCAGTTTTTGTGTTTTGTTTTCTTTTCTTTGTGTTTATGTTTTGCTTTTTATACAGTATTTTATTTTATTTATTTTGCTTTATGTGATTTGGTATTGATGTATTCATTATTTAGTTTGTTTTGATGTTTCTTTGTATTTTTATCTTTCGTTATTGATAAAATGTTTCGTTATTTTTTCTTCTTTTTATCTAGATTGATTTCTTTTCTTTTTTCTTTTGTTCTTTTTTTTTCTATCTTTTTCTTTTCTTTTCTTTTCTTTTTTTCTTTTCTTTTCTTTCTTTCTTTCTTTCTTTCTTTCTTTCTTTCTTTCTTTCTTTCTTTCTTTCTTTCTTTCTTTCTTTCTTTCTTTCTTTCTTTTTCTTTCTGTTCTTTCTTTCTTTTCTTCTTTGCTTCATTCTGCATCAATTTATTTATTTTGTTGATTGATGTTTGGTTTGTTGTTGGTTTTTAAGGTTCATTTATTTGTTTCTTTATTTTATTTATTTGTACAGTAATCAATTATTCATTTGTTGGGGATTTTTTCTCTAAACTTATCTGTATTTCTGAATCTAATCATTATTTCAGTTATTCAAAATTTTATTTTGCTAATATTTTCACCTGGGTTATGTACATTTTTACGTTCTTTTAAAGATTTTTTTTAATGTAAGATAAATGTAAACCTTTCTACGTATTTACAGTTTTCTTCACTTTGCAATTTGTTAATCACTTTGTAAATTTGCTTTTTTATCATGCATTTGTTTGCTTTTACTGGCCCTAAAGTTTTTAGTGTTTAGTTTTTAATGATACATATTTTACATATCTTAAACAGACTGTTGTTTTTTCAGAGTACATATATGCAATTACATTTATTCTGTTTGTGTTAACTTATATATATATATATATATATATATATATATATATATATATATATATATATATATATATATATATATATATATATATATATATATGTGTGTGTGTGTGTGTATGTATGCTTGTATATATATATACATATATATGAACAATATAAGAAATCTGTAACTATTTTGCTTTTTCAATGAACTGTCCATATTTTGATCAGGTTTGCAGAACAAAAGAAAACACACACACACACACACACACACACACACACACACACACACACACACACACACACACACACACACACACACACACACACACACACACACACACACACACGATGACGAATACGAATACGAACTCTTTAATGTCTAAAAATGGGTGAGACATTCATGTTGGTTAAAAGCAAGAACGGCTAAAAATAATCAACAAGTATACATAAAAACCACAAATCAAAATCACAGACCCAGGTTACTATTTCCCACACTTTAACTTTTTTTTTCATCCGCCTATGGAAAAATGCACAAAAATACGCAATCATGGGCCCATGCCCGGGCGCGCGTGCACACGCACACACACACATACAGAGAAAAAAAATTAAAAGAGAGAGAGAGAGAGAGAAAGAAGGAGAGAGAGAGAGAGAGAGAGAGAGAGAGAGAGAGAGAGACAGAGACAGAGACAGGACAGACAGACAGACAGACAGACAGACAGACAGACAGACAGACAGACAGACAGACAGAGAAAAAAAAACAGAGGACATACATAACAAGCAACTAGAAATCTAAAACAACATATCGATGAAATTTAACACGAAAAAAAACATATCAAGACAAATCAAAGCGGGCCGAAACAAAAGAACAAAACAACGGCGGTCAAAACACGTGCTGCTTGAGAATGGCGAATTTCTAGGTCACTAGACTGTATCAAAGAAAGCACTGCATTGCATTGCATTGCATTGTAGTGTAGTGTAGTGTAGTGTAGTGTAGTGTAGTGTAGTGTAGTGTAGTGTAGTGTAGTGTAGTGTAGTGTAGTGTAGTGTTTTGTTTTGTTTTGTTTTGTTTTGTTTTGTTTTGTTAGAGATGGGCGCTGCGCTCAATATGCTAGCCTTTAGAGAAGCTTAGGTCTCTTGACGCCTCGCTCCCCTTCGACCACATAGGTTATGGGACACCTTTACCTTTATTTGTATTGTATTGTATTGTATTGTATTGTATTGTATTGCATTGTATTGCATTGTATTGCATTGTATTGTATACCACTTAAAAGTCACGGCAGAAATTTCTGTGCATGAAATTCGGGCTTCTGTCCCCGAGGAGAGGGCACCACCACAAGGGCAGCGCCATCTATTTTGTTTTTCTTTTTATGTCTGCAGATGTACATTTTTTCCTTATCAGAATGGCCTTTTCTACATAGTTTTGCCAGGGACAACTATCTTGTTGCCGTGGGTTCTTTTACGTGGGCTAAATATGTGTAGCACACAGAACATCAGTTTGTCGTTTCAGCCGAAAGACTAGCACCCAGACCACATCTGATGGTCTAGTGGATGGGAGAAAGGTTTCGGGCCCAAGTGGGGATCGAACCACCACACACTTCGAACCTGGACTTTTAGTGTTCTAGACAGGTGTGTGTACGTGCGTAAGTGCGTGTAACCTCTAGACCACCGAATTATTTTGTCACTTTTGTAAGAGCTTTCGACCAACTTTAAAAACATATTAGTTGTACTCGAGCAATTCAAGCTAATACAACAAAAAGAAATATAAGCTTAGAGGGTAATACCAGTAATGAAAAAAACAACAAAAGCTCTAGAAATAAATACCTAAGGGTTAAGAAAGGATTTAGGAGGGGTTTTTTACGATGAAATTACTGATAGATTAAATTGCGATTCTGGACATAAAGCTGTTTATGAAATGTGGAGAAGTGCCATAGCCCTCTAACTGATTGACATGGTAAGGTAAAGGTAAAATTAATGTGTCCCATAACCTGTGTGGTCGTAGGGGAGCAAGGCGTCAGAAGCCTCAGCTTCTCTAGGGGTCAGCATGTTGAGGGCGGCGCCCATCTCCTCTCCCTCGCTGCTTTACCTTCCCTGACCCTAAAGAGAGCAGGTACCCATTTACAGCTGGGTGAACTAGGGGAACTGTACTGAAGCCAAGGCGCGCAAACGGTCACCCATCCAACTGGTAACCACGCTCGACGCTGCTTAACCTGGCTGGGGGAAAGCGAGCGCTCTGACCATTTAGCTATTTCGTCCCCGTGATTGACTTGATGTTTTGAAAAGAACAAAGACATCAAAGAAATCAAACCAAAATAGTTCCAACTTAGAATATGCTTACGTAGTTTAGTTAAAAAAAACATTTGAAAGAAAATGAATGTCATAGATGACGACAGACGTAACTTTGGCAAACAGGAAAAAGCCAAAGGAAGTCTATTCATTTGTAGACCTGCCAATTTGTCCAAGCTTTCTGAACAAAAGCCCTCTTAAATTATCTTTGAAATGTAATTGTCATCATTGAAAGAAATTGTCCTTCAACGTTGAATGTGTATTCTTCAGTACGGATGCAACCACAAAGATTGACGGAGTTTTAGAGTTAATAGTTTTCCTTGGAAAACTCTATTGATTTTATATAAAAATGTCAACCTAGCCAAACTAAGCCAAGTATTGATTTTTTCATAAACCAGTTGAAATACAAGTATAAAACTAAAATGAAAAAAGAATCAGAGTATGCAAATGAATTTTTCGGTTTTCATTATAAAAAAACCCCATGGCTTTCCATGGTAAAAGCTCAACACGTTGTCAAAACTTCAACAGTGCAACCTAAAATACTGCTTTCTCCTAAATAGTTCGCCTCACAGTTGAATAGCGTACATGCATTACAGTGTATGACTTTGCGGTTCGTTCACAATACCAGTGCAAATAATCGTTGTAATATTTCTGTGTTGAAAGGGTTCCAGTGTAAGTGACTTATGTGGCGGAATGTGTGCATGTGTACCAATCAAATATAATTTTTTAAAAAGGAAGAACAAAACAGGATAACCTAAACACAAATAACAATACCTCTCTCCCCAAATTGAATATAGTAATTGCTAAGAGGGCAAAAGGATTTATAGCCTAGTTGTTAGAGCAATGATGTTTCTATAGGACGGCGAATCGCCCGTTCAAAAGGACTTTTTACCCTAGAATTGGCATGAGCACTGACTCCGCTACCCCGAAAGTCCATCATGTAAGATTTTTAGCCGTGTATGAACACACACAGAACATCTTGCGCACACGTTTAAACCTTTTCTGCCTTTCAGAAAAGTAGGCCATTGCTTGCTGGTAGGAACGGAGGACAAAATGTTGAAAACGCATCCCCACTGGTGTCATGTTTAGATCGGAATGGTGCTTTTTCTTTTTAATGCTAAGCAACATTTTTTAATGGTCGTATTATGCCCAGTGTCACCTTTGGTGAACCTCAGAGTTCTGTCCGAAAAAATGAAAATGCGACATCTTTTTCTGAAGTTAACATTTTCACTGACTCTGTTTCTTCGAAAAGTACTTCAAAGAAAAAAAATATTATTCTAGTCATGAAAAAAGTCGTTGATGGATCTGTAGAGAGGTAAATGAAAGCGAGGAGATATTTTTATTCCTGATTTAAAACTTAACTTTTTTTTTATCACACTGGCAAAATATTTTCTCTCCATATTTACGGGAGAATGTTATGCAATTCCCACGGCTCTGAAGTACAGTGTTTCCTCTGTTTGGCAGTTTCGTAGCATTCTGTTTTATGTTGATTTATAGTTCTATTCGCCATTAAAAAAATATTGGCATGGTAAACAGCGGAATGACAGTGTGTTTGAAATTGATTTTTGGTGCCCTGTATCTAGTCAAAAGATGCGGAAATAGATCTTTTCTGGGTTCCATCACATTGCAGACTGTGCTGGACAGATACTGAATTCTCTCGCTTAAAGAAGAGGTTTAGAAAGTTCAAAGACTAACAAAATTCCAAGCATTTTGTTTAAACTTATCACTAATCGCCAGATATTCTAAATTCCGGGAATTACATTTGGAAATTTTTCTGCCACCCAAAACATGGAGATAATCATTCAATAAAATTACGATTAGATGCTTGGAACATAAAACAGTTCAAAATCGTGCATGCTCATGTTTTCATTCTTCTACAAACCAGAACTTTATTTTATGATCGTTCTAGTATCAAAGGCTAGTGTACAAAAAAAAATCACAAGTTTAAAATACAGGATTGTTTAGAGTGTGTTACGATTATCTTTATTAACTTTAGCTTGGGGAAAGCAAGTGCTCTGACTACTGAGCTATCCCGTCCCCAAACTGACTCTGCTGAGCTCAGTCATATCTGTTTAATTAAACCAGCAACAGTAACAGTATCAAACCTAGAACTAGAGATGCTCTATGGCTGAATAGCATAGTTGCGTTTGGATTATAAGCCCCCCCCCCCAAAAAAAAAAAATTAAATAAACAAAACAAAAAAACAACAACAACAGCAACAAACAACAACAACAAAACGAAAAAAAAAAACAACCCCTAATTTAAATACTGACTAATTGGCTTATTGACGTGGTATCCATTATGTTCATTTGATGAAGAACTATTGTGCTTGATAGTGTACTTAGATCTTTTTTTTCAAATATGTGTAATATTGTTCTTAGTTTAGTTATAAAATATTATGCATAATGTTGCATATAGATCACTTTTAAGATATTATACGTAATATTGTTTTCCGTTCAATTCTAAATTACTATGTGTAGTATTGTACTTAGATCACTTTTAAAATATGTGTAACAATGTTCTTAGTTTAGTTCTAAAATATTATGCGTAATATTGTACTTAGATCCCTTTTAATATATTTCATATATACACGCAAAGCCACTGACAATTAAAGAGAATTTAATTTCATTTTATTTCATACCAAATTAAGTCACGGCAGATTTCTCTGTGTGAAATTCGGACTGCTACTATAGAAGAAAGTGATATGTAAATAAATAGATATCATCTGTCTTGTTTGTTATTTTCTTGTTGTTCACAAGCTAGAGCTCCGACGTTTACCAATGTTGAGATGTTGCGTGTGAAACAATTTGCCCATTATCAAAGTAGCCGCATTGCGACTTCGGAGATATTGTCATCAACATCACCACCACCACCACCACCACCACCACCACCACCACCACCACCACCTTCACCACCACCACCATCATCATCATCATCATCATCATCATCATCATCGTCATCGTCATCATCATCACCGCCATAATCATCATCATATTCATCATCATCATCATCATCGTCATCGTCGTTGTCGTTATCCCCAGCTTATAATTTATGTGAACTTCATTTGCTCTTAATATCAAACTCCTGAAAATGACTCAGCACTTAACGTGATCTGACACTTTTTTTTGTACCTTGGCATTCTAGGCTATAATCATTCTTATATATAAAGTATTGCATCACCATCATCGCACAATATTTTTTGTAGGTGTAGAATGTAGCATGGTGGTATTGAAGAACTGTAGTACACATATCACTATTTCAATCAGGCTGTAAAAATGTTTTTATTTGATTTAGATAATTTTTTCTTTAAAGAAAAACATACATAGATATTATACACACTAACAACAGCAACACCAAGCTAAAAGTTTATCGCGAGTTCACCAGCAATGAAAGGTTCAGTATTCACATTTGGCAGCTGGTAGACACCAATTTGTCCAAACTGTAAAATTGATTTTTTTTTAAATTAAACACCTTTGACAAAATGTATTAGTTCAAACCATTCCTTCAAAAGTTACTGCACAGACATTTCGTAATGGAAAGGTAAGAACAAAAAGTAGAAAAAAACATATTGAAATACATTTTTAAAAATCAGGCAATAGGAATGAACGAGAGTGCACAAGGAAATAAATAATAACAACAATCAAAATCAAAACCAAAATGAACAATGGAGAAAACACCATCTGAATTACATCTACTTTTCAAAGCATCAAGTAGATTACAAGTAGACCAAGGCAACACTTCACAATTAAATTAGTCGGGCTCGCATTTGCAGTGGATAATGCCTGCCAGTATTGTAATTGCTCTTCAAGGGATGATTAAAGTGTTTTTGACTTAACTTATAAATAACGAGATAACAGCCCTGATATGTGTGGTCGGCGTGGCTATAACATGATTGGATTGGATTGGACTTGACCTATTAGTACGTATGCAATCTACATTCGACGTTTTTATTTAAAGAGCAAGCATGTGAGGAAATAAAGATACATAGCAATTGCCGTGTGTGTCTCCATTACAGAATCCAGCAAACCATTGGTCCCTACGAAAATCTATTATCAATCATAAAGAAGCGTAAACTTAAATGGTACGGGCATGTCACAAGTTCAAAAGGACTAGCAAAAACAATACTACAGGGCACTGTCCAGGGAGGAAGAAAAAGAGGCATACCAAGGAAGAGATGGGAGGACAACATCAGCGAATGGAACTCAACAAAACCCTGAGAAAGGCAGAACAGAGAGAGGAATGGAGGGAACTGGTTGTCAAGTCTTCATGGGTGCTCCCACGGTCGCCAGACTACGGGACAGATAGATAGAGAGATAGAGATAGAGACAGAGATAGAGAGAGAGAGATAGATAGGTAGATAGATAGATAGATAGATAGATAGATAGATAGATAGATAGATAGATAGATAGATAGATAGATAGATAGATAGATAGATAGATAGATAGATAGATAGATAGATAGATAGATAGTCTCCATTACTGACATGAATTATTCCGTCCTTTCCTTTAGCCAAGAACTCCCAACAACAGTAGCAACTAAAGGTTGGACTCATTTTGCAAGACCATCTTACATTTTTTTCATGTTTGACAGAAACCATTTTACTCAAGTATGTTTTCCTTCCTAAGGTCTCAAGCCAGCAAATAGTTTAACTTTTTAAGAAATGATCGCGTATGCAACTGCAACCGCAACTATTTAGTCGCATTCCAACTTCAAGGTCGGTTCCTCTTTAAAGATGCAGAAGTATGGAAGGATCTCAGACAAAGGTAGAGCTGATTCGATTGCAGTGTAGACCGCTGGAGTAGAATAGAGTAGAGTAGGCTAGGCTTGATGTGAATCAGTCTCGGGGAGCGGGATAGTCCAGTGGTTAGAGCACTACTCTCGTGATCCGACGGGCCGGGATCAAACCACCACCGAGGCGCCTGTTCAGGGGATCTCCTCCCCGGAAAAAACATCAGTACCGACTCCATGCCCCGAAAGTCCCTCTGACAATCCAATCCAATGATGTTGCTTAGAGCCCCGCCGACCGCACAGGCCATATCGGGGCTGTCACCTCGTCACATTTTAAAACTCGTATTACAAGTGTGCGACTATTTACAGTTAAAACGGGGTATAAAACCAACTCGACTGTTCTTGCTTGTATCGTCGCCCCGGTCAACCATAAGGGTCAGCCCAGGACGACTACCGCTTCGTGGGAAAACCCACATCGATCACACATAAAATGAGATAGATGTTCTGCTTTCAAAACAGAAGGCCATTTCGTGCTGGTAGGACCGGTTGACAAAACTGCCACACAAAAAACACCTACGAAAAGAAACTGCATGCACACAGGTATCGTCGTTAGACATCGTCTCCAAAGTCAGAATGCAGCTACCTGCATGATGGATAAAAACGGTTGCGTACACAAAATCTCACTTTTGGTGAACAAACCTCAGAACTCTAGCCGAGGAATGAAAAATAAAACCCAACCAACCAAACAAGCAGGAAAACAACAGCAAAAAAAAGTATGTCCTCGGCATTAGTCTTTGAATTCATGAAGTCTCTGACATTAAATTGATTAAATATGGATTTATAGGTTGATAGACTTAAGCTACGATTTTGGAGGGGGGGGAGATTTTGTGAGAGAGAGAGAGAGAGAGAGAGAGAGAGAGAGGAGAGAGAGAGAGAGAGAGGAGAGGAGAGAGAGAGAGAGAGAGAGAGAGAGAGAGAGAGAGAGACAGACAGACAGACAGACAGACAGACAGACAGACACAGACACAGACAGACAGACAGACAGACAGACAGACAGACAGACAGAGAAAATGTGTGGTTGCTTTCCTTTGAAATGCGTTTTGAAAGCATGTTTGTGCTGTTCTGGATCAGTATAAAAGTAACGGTAAAGGTGTCTCATAACCTATGTGGTTGCTGGGGAGCGAGGCGTCAGAGACCTCAGCTTCTCCAGGGGCCAGCATACTGAGGCTAGCACCCATCTCCTCTTTCTCGCTGCTTTAACTTCCCTGACCCTAAGGAGGGCAGGTACCCATTTACAGCTGGATGAGCTGGGGGACAGTACTGAAGCCAAGGTGCGCTAACAATCACCCATCTGCTTGGTGACCACGCTCGATGCTGCTTAACCTTAGCTTGGGAGAAAGAAGTGTTCTGACCACTAAGCTAACCCCTAGGGGCCCCGTTTTAATGAACTATGAACAATAAAGTTGAAATACGAACGAATATATTAATTTTCTGTTCAATCCTGATTTCTCTGACTTAAATAACCATATTTCTTCTTGTTATAACTATTAATTTTGTCATTGTAATTGATAGAATTATACACATTATCATTGTTAGTATTGATACATTACCATTATTGTTATTATCATCGTTATTATAAGTTTGATGACTTTTTTTTTTTTTTTTTTACA
Source organism: Stramonita haemastoma (assembly GCA_030674155.1). NCBI lineage: Eukaryota > Metazoa > Mollusca > Gastropoda > Neogastropoda > Muricidae > Stramonita > Stramonita haemastoma. The sequence goes on from CM060330.1 coordinate 17,105,796, forward strand.
ATCCTTCATTATTGTATACATTTTTTTAAAAGTTTCAAACAGATGACTTGTTGGTATGTGGGTGCTTTTTTATATTGTGATATGTGCGAGCTGATGTTCGGATACTATGTTGTGGGTTTTTTTTTCCCCGTGATGTTACTTTTTACATGTTTGCTTTTTTATGTGTGGCATGTAACCCGCGTGAATTTCTTTATGAGATAGTAAAGTATTTGAATTTGAATGTCACATATCCAATGGAAATGATTCTTTCATTTAAGTCTGCTCAACTGCTTAAATAGATATATATGCAACTGTTAATGTTAGTATACTATGTATGTAATCTGTTGTAATGTGAAGTCATCCGTCACAATATATGTATGTACGTAAATATGACAGGACTATGACAACATTACTTGTTGATCTGTCAAGGTATAATTATTTGTATTTTTGTGACACTTTTCGTGAATAAAATCTGTTTAAAACCAAAAAAATAATATTGGTTAGCAGGTGGGTTAGTCATATTTGCTGGTTCTGACCACCAGAAACCAATCAGAGTATAGATGGATCCCCGAAATCGAAATGCAGCAACCTTAATAGTGAGGGCGTGCGGGTGGAACTAGTTTCATACGCAAAAATTGCACCAGTGGTATAACCTCAAAGCTCTATCTAGCCTAGGAACGAAATATAAAAAAGATTGTAGATTGCAAAAATAATGTGTAACAACTGTGTGTGTGTGTGTGTGTGTGTGTGTGTGTGTGTGTGCCTGTGTGCCTGTGTGCCTGTGTGCCTGTGCGTGTGTGCATGTGCGTGTGTGTGCATGCGTGTGCGTGTGTGCAAACGCACATTTTATCTGTCCCCCCAGTACGCGGCCAGTGACAGATCCAACTCGGACACCGCCAGTCAGGGAAGCCAGCGCAAACCCAGCGACGACACCAGCAGCGACTGCCGATCCCTCACCCCCCTCCCCACACCCCGACCCCCACCCCGAAGACCCCACCCTCACCACCACCCCCACCACCACCACCACAACCGCCACAAACACCACCACCACCACCAACCCCAGCATCCCATGGACAACCCCATCCCTTCCTACCCCAAGATCCCCAACAACACCAACAGTAGCGACAACCAACCTTACAGCCTCGCCAACGCTTTCTCGGCCACATCCTCTACCGGACCCACCACGGCTTACTCCCCTACAGGGCCCCTCAGCTGCTCCATAGAGCTCGACTCTTTCCGTAACCCTTCGGCAATGTCCGGCGTGGACGAAGCGCGCTTCGGGTCTTCCCGGGAAGACGCGAATGGCCGAGTCGCCGAAGTGGGGATTGTTCTTCCGATTGTGCCACCCCATGCTCAAGATGTGATGTTGAATGGGGGTGAGGGTGGCGGTGGTGGTGGAGGTGGTGGTGGTGGTGGTGGTGGTGGAGGGGGAGGAGGAGGTCCTGACAAAACTCACGGTAATGTGTGTGTGTATGTATGTATGTGTGTGTGTGTGTGTGTGTGTGTGTGTGTGTGTGTGTGTGTGTGTGTGTGTGTGTGTGTGTGAGTGTGTGTGTGTGTGTGTGTGTAGTGTGTGTGTGAAGTGTGTGTGTATGTGTGTATGTGTGTTAGTGTGTGTGTTATAGTGTGTATGTGTATGTGTTAGTGTGTAGTGTGTGTGTGTGTGTGTGCGTGTGTGTGTGTGTGTGTGTGTGTGTGTGTGTGTGTGTCTGTGTGTGTGTGTGTGTCTGTGTCTGTGTCTGTGTCTCTGTGTGTGCCTGTCTGTCACTGTTTCTATCTCTGTGCGGTTATTGTTTGTTTGTTTATTTACTTTTGACATTAGTTCCATTTATTTTTCCTTGCAAATCACTTGCTTTAACTATCTTTTTCTGTTTTTTATTCATTCATTCATTCATTCATTCTTTCTTTCTTTCTTTCTTTCTTTCTTTCTTTCTTTCTTTCCTTCTTTCTCCCTTTTTTCATCTTCCTTTCTTACCAACGTTATCTTATTTTTTTATTTTTTTATTTTTTTTGATTTGTTCATTCATTTTATTCAGGCCCATTTATTTGCTAGTTGCATTTTCTTTATTAGTTTCTTTCTCTTGCGTTTTTTTTTTGGGGGGGAGGGGGGGGGAGGGGTGAGGGAGGGTGTTTACTGACGTATTGATTGATTCTTTGCCTCCTTGTTTAATAGTAGTGCAGCTAAAGCCAAAGAACATTTGTTTTCTAATTGTGAAGGAAGGCTTTCATTAAAGCTTTGTAGACAATAATTCTCTTGTCTAGTGTTTTACTTTTCAATCGACTTTATCCTTAAATGCATACCTAGCTAGATACAAATGCATTTCCCTGAAACGATTCAAACATAAATAAAACAAATGGTAATCATTATAGAGACGAGAACATCCAGATGGTATCCTACACACTTAAAAAGATTAAGGAAAAAAGCTTCATGTATGGTTTACAACAGCGAAGAAAAGGGGACGGGGGGAGGAGGGTAGCCTAGTGGTTAGAGCATTGTGCTTGTGATCAGACAACCCGGATTGAGCCACCACCGAGACACCAACTGGACGGGGACTGGATGTAAAAAGGCACACGAGTACTTATTCCATTATCCTCGAAATAAAAGAAGAAGACCAAGAAAAAGAAAAAAATATTAAGGGGACTTTCCTTCTGGAGTTAACATTAGTGCTGACTCCGATCCGCGCAAAAGTCCTCTGGATGAGACTAAAAACCGAGGTATCTAATGCAAACACACGCAAAACATCTTACGCACACGTTAAAACCCGTTCCGTTTTTCAGAGGAGTAGGCCAATTCGTATCTGTAGGAGAGATAGACAGACAGACAAACAGACATACTGACATGCGTTGTTCAGCATTCGTTGGCACACAGAGCCCTCGGTTATAGTGGATTTTTTTTTTTGGGGGGGGGGAGTCAGTAATGTTAGCTCTAGGGTATTAAAATAGTCCCCTTGAACAGGCATATTAGTGGTGGCTTGATCTCTAGCCGTATATTTGCCCAGGTGACGCTCAAACAACTGGGCTTTCATGCACCCCAACGCCCAAGGCCAATGTGTATGTTTCAAGAGAATAAATACATAGTTATGCTTAGAAATCTTATGTTGTGATTGGGTTTTAAAAAAAGTTATTTCATAACAGCAACAATAACAATAGCAACAACAACAGTAAGTGGATCGGTGGTCTAGGTGGTCACGCGCCTTGCCTAGAAAGCAAAAAGTGTGTGCGGGGTTCGTACCCCGTTTGGACCCAAAACTTTTTCCCCATCCATTAGACCCTGAGTGGTGGTCTGGGTGCTAG
>CM060330.1:17114068-17116568 GCA_030674155.1 Stramonita haemastoma
AGTTTAACGTTTTTTCCACTCTGAGTAATTTTAGACGATATAGTGTGTGTGTGTATGTGTATGTGTGTGTGCTTGCATGTGTGTGCGTGCGCGCGCGTGTGTGTATATGTGTGTGTGGTGCGTGCGTGCTTGTGTGTGTGTGTCTGCATATGTATGTCTGTACACCTGCGTGCAAGCGCTGACGCGTTTGTGTGTTCGCACGCGCACGTGTCCCTATTTCTTTTTCACCTACATCGAAAACACTCGCAATCCCATCTCAAGCCACGTAAAGAATAATATTTTCCAAAAGATCGCAAACCCTGACTTAGGAAGTAGGCTAAGGTACTCTCTTCGCTGTTGGGTACACTCCAGTTCACCACAGAATATCAGCTTGCTCTTTTCTGTCTTTTTACTTTCCTAACGCCTCGTCAGCTTTCATTCATACAGTTGCTGCCAAGTCGAAGTCATTCATACAGCGAGATATGCATCCATAATTGTGGTATCCAGCAAAGTTAGAATACTGCATCCTTCCTTCTTCCCACATTATTCCGTGCCTTCTTTTAGGTTAAAAGGGTTCTGGGTACTTTTGCTCTAGATACTTCAACAAAGGGGGCGGGATAGCTCAGTGGTCAGAGTGCTCGCTTTCCCCCAATCGTCAAGCAGCGTCGAGCGTGGTTACCAGTTGGATAGGTGACCGTTTGCGCCGCGCCTTGGCTACAGTACAGTCCCCCAGTTCACCCAGATGTAAAATATGGGTACCTGCCCTCTTTAGGGTCAGGGAAGGTAAAGCACCGAGGGAGAGGAGATGGGTGCCGCCCTCAGTATGCTGGCCCCTAGAGAAGCTGAGGTCTCTGATGCCTCACTCCCCTACCACCGCCTAGGTTATGGGACACCTTTACTTTACCTTTTGCTTAAACATGTAATGGGCGTGTGCTTATTCAGGTAATGTTCCTCTTCACACACAATAAAGGCATATAATATATACATAAATATCACACAAATCACACATGCACGCATGCACGCACACAAGCAAGCATGCAAGCACCCACGCAAGCACGCACACATACACGTGCACGTGCACACTCAGGCACGCACGCACGCACACACGCACGCACGCACGCACACAAACACACACACACACACACACACACACACACACACACACACGCGCGCGCGCGCGCGCGCGCACGCGCACAAACACACACAAACGACAACAACAAATGTAAAGTAAAGGATGCAAAGCGAACATTCAAGAAAGGTAAGATAAAGCTAAAGGTGTCCCATAACCTAGGTGGTCGTAGGAGAGCGAGGCTTCAGAGACCTCAGCTTCTCTAGGGACCAGCATATTGAGGGTGGCGCCCATCTCCTCTCCCTCACTGCTTTACCCTCCCTGACCCTAAAGAGGGCAGGTACCCATATACAGCTGGGTGAAACTGGGGCAACTGTACTGAAACCAAGGCGCGGCGCAAACGGTCACTCATCCAATTGGCAACCACGCTCGACGCAGCTTAACCTTGGCTGGAGGAAAGCGAGCGCTCTTCCACAAAAAAAGATTCTTTCTGTTGTCAGTCACTTCTCTTTCCGCTTCCGGTACAGGGGGGGGGACTTCCTGTGCTGACAGGCCGCATGGCGTTGATGGGGTCAGCAGATGGGGACACAGATAGACCAGCACAGACTTTGTAGAGGACAGAGAGAGAGAGAGAGGAGGGGGGAGAGGGGTGTGGGAGGGAGAGAGGGGGAGAGAGAGGGAGGGGGAGACGAAAAGAGAGAGAGAGGGGGGGGCAGGGAGAGAGAGGGGGAGGGAGAGAGAGAGGGGGGAGGGAGAGAGAGGGAGAGAGAGAGAGAGGGAGAGAGAGAGAGGGAGAGAGAGAGATAGAGAGGGAGAGAGAGGGGAGAGAGAGAGGGAGAGAGAGAGAGATAGAGAGGGAGAGAGATAGAGAGGGAGAGAGAGAGGGGGGAGGGAGGGAGAGAGGTAGAGAATGAGGGAGAGAGAGAGAGAGGGAGGAGAGAGAGAGGGGGGGAGAGAGAGACAGAGAGACAGAGAGAGAGGGGTAGAGAGGGAGGGAGGGAGGGAGAGAGAGAAAGAGAGGAAGGGAGACAGAGACAGAGAGATAGAGAGAGAGACAGACAGACAGACTGATAGATAGACACACAGACAGACAGAGATAGACAGCACCCTAGAGAAAGAGCCCTAAACATTAACTTCATTCGTTGTACACAGGTGCTGTGTTGGTGTTCTGTTTAGACATCATCACCGGAATCAGAACGCGGCTACCTTTAAAGATGGAGAGAGAAAAAAAAGTCGTGTTACGCCTAATCTCACAGTGAAGTAAACCTCAGAGCTTTAAGCCCGGAAACGGCAACCCCTCCCCACCCCCAAAAAACAAAACAAAACAAAAAGACAAACCCCAAAACCCCTACAAAAAGAATCAAACTTTCCAATACACCAACACTTGTTAACACACACGTACACACACACCCCCTCTCCGCTCCTCTCTTGTCTGTTACGCCCACACACGTA
>CM060330.1:17126568-17131568 GCA_030674155.1 Stramonita haemastoma
TAAAAACTAAAATTCTGTTTGGATGAAGAAGTTATTTGTTTCTCCCTCTAGAGTGATGTAGTAGCTAACGGTGGCAGTGTGTGTGGTGTTGTACAGGGCGGGATCTATGTGTTCACCATTCTGGACACCTTTGCTGCCGGCACCTCCATCCTCTTCACCGTTCTCTGTCAGGTCATCGCCGTCTCCTGGTTCTACGGTGAGGTGCTTATATACATAGGTTATACGTATATGTATGTATATATATACATATATATGTATATAATTATGTATATATGTATTACAATTAAGAAATTCTGTCACTTTAAAAAAAAAAAACCCACTTTGTGTGGCTTTATCGCTGTCTCCTGGTTCTACGGTGACGCATTTATCTAAATTCTAACATGTAATATATATTTTTTTCTTAAAAAAGCGACAGAAGTTCTAAATTCTAATACACTTCTCTCTCTCTCTCTCTCTCTCTCTCTCTCTCTCTCTCTCTCTCTCTCTCTCTCTCTCTATATATATATATATATATATATATTATATATATATATATATATATGTATGAAAATGTGTGTGAAAATAAGATTAAATCAAATGGTAATCACTTTTTATTCTTTTTCCTTTATAGATTTTTTTTAATTGAGAAAAACTGAATCAGCCTTTTGTTTTTACATCTAACCCCCGTGTGCATGTGTATACGATTTTTATGTAAATTTCGTCATCCGTTCCCATCGACACAAATGGCCCACTCTCGTAAAAGGCGGAACAATTTGGTTTTACAGACACACCCAAGGTATGCACGATCTGTATAGTCATCCCTCTCTCACCTTCTCCCCTCAGCACACCCCCCCCCCCCCCCCCGCCCCCAACACACATACGAGCTTGCAAGCGATCATAATCCATCAGATGGGATGGTGAGACATACAATCCTTGACAATTATTAACAATTTATGCAGGAGGAAAATTACAATATTGATTTTTTTGGTTGACGATTCCCTCTAAAGAGCCACGCTTTCAATTCCTTCTCTTGGCAAAGAATACAGTTTCTTTCTCTTTAATACTATCCGTTGTCATAACTACTCGTCCCTGATGCTTTGAAGTTCTCTCCCCTGGTAAAAAAAACAAAAAAAAACAAACCCACAGCTGCATTCTATGTTACTATTTAAAAATCATAAAGGTCTGCTGCAACAGGGGAGGTAATTGAAGAAACCAGAAAACTACTAGTCAACGAAGAGTTCTCCTGTATGTAGCTTTATTCAGTTGACACCATTTAACTCACAAAAAAGGAAATGTTAGTCTAACACTAAAATCTCACACTTATGTGTTCAACTTTATGAAATGTAGCAGTAAATGATAAAAAATAATGTGTATACTGAAATTTTTTAAATACCCATGCATGTAATTCTCTCTCTCTCTCTCTCTCTCTCTCTCTCTCTCTCTCTCTCTCTCTCTCTCTCTCTCTCTCTCTCTCTCTCTCTCTCTCTCTCTCTCTCTCTCCCCCTTTTCTCTCTCTCTCTCTCTCTCTCTGTGAACAGTTGATGATACTATTAACTGTGTGTGTGTGTGTGCGCGCGCGTGCGTGCGTGCGTGTGTATGTGGTGTGTGTGTATGTATGTGTGCGCACGCGCGCGTGTGTGTGTGTGCGTGCGCGCGCACGCGTGTGTGTGTGCATGTGTGTGTGTGTGTTTGTGCGTGCGCGTGCGTGTGTGGTGTGTGTGTGCGTGCGTGCGTGCGTGCATGTGTGTGTGTGGTGTTAATGTGTGTGTGTGTGTGTGTGTGTGTGTGTGTGTGTGTGTGTGTGTGTGTGTGTGTGCAGGCATCAACCAGTTCTGCAAAGACGTGGAGAAGATGACAGGCTCCCAGCCCAGCCTGTACTGGAGAATCTGCTGGAAGTTCGTCTGTCCTATTCTTCTGCTGGTCAGTCCGTCTGTCTGATTATTTGTTTGTCTGTCTGCTTGTCTATCTCTCTGTCCTATCCTCCTATTGGTCAGTCTGTCTGTCTGTTTGTCGGTCTGTGTGTTTATTTGTTTGTTTGTCTGAAACTAAACAAGAGGAGGTGACAAGAACAAGGCAGAAAACAATCACGCACATGTTTTTTTTTTGTTTTTTTTTTTTTGTATTTTGTATTTTGTACCACTTTATGTCACGGCAGATTTCTCTGCGTGAAATTCGGGCTGCTCTCCCCGGGGAGAGCGCGTCGGCACATGTGCAGCGCCTACCCATTTTTTTTTCTTTTTCCTGCATGCAAGTGTATTTGTTTTCCCTATCAGAGTGGCTTTTTTCTACAGAATTTTGCCAAGGACAACCCCCTTGTTGCCGTGGGTTCTTTTACGTGCGCTAAATAGTGATGTGTAACACACGGGACCTCGGTTTATCGTCTCATCCGAAAGACTAGCGCCCAGACCACCACTCATGGTCTAATGGATAGGGAAAAAGTTTTGGGTCCAAACGGGGTACGAACCCCGCACACTCCGACCCGGACTTTTGCTTTCTAGGCAAGGCGCATGACCACCTAGACCACCGATCGACCATGCGACCGTTCACAAATAAGATTAACAGATTAAATAAAATTATTTATACACACATACACACACTCACGCGCGCACGTACGCACACACACATACACACACGCGCGCGCGCGCACGCACGCTCACACACATATACACATTCACAAAGCAACACGCTAAAAGCAAGGTGATGGAGATGGAGAAGGCTGAATGAAAATAGGGACAGAGATGTGCGGCGTCCTAGATTATTCTTTTTTTTAATTAATTGATTTATTTATTTACTTATTCATGTATTTATTGATTTAATCTTTTATATCGAGGATAATGGAATAAGCACTCATGTGCTTTTTTTTTTTTTTACATCTAGTCCCCGCGTATATGTAGTTTTGTAAATCTTGTCATCTGTTCCCACCGGCACACAATGGCCTTCTCTTACCAAAAGCGTAGCAGGATTTCACGTGTGTGCAAGATGTTCTGCGTGCGTTCGCACCCGGGGTCTCGGTTTACAGTCTCATCCGAAGGACTTTTGGGGGGAGTGGAGTCAGCACTGATGTTAACTCCAGGGGAAAATATCCCCTCGAACGGGAATCGAACTCGGGTCGTCAAACTGCGGGCGCAATGTTCTGACCACAAGGCTACCCCGTCCCCCTGATAAGGAGATAAGTGTGTCTTTAGGCTGGATTTGAAAGTGTCAAACGAAAGGATTTGGGCAAACGGACTTGAGAGGGAGATAGTTCATTCCCGACCAGATGGACCAGAAATACTGTTCAAAACAAACCTTCACGACGACCGACACTGGATTTGTTCAAACCTGGGCGTAGGTAGATGGGTAATCACAGGGTATCTACAGCAGAACGGAACGGACCGGAACACAATAATGAAATGAAATGTTAAAAAAGAAATGAAATGAAATAAACAGAAAAGAAAAGACAGTAAATTATGTTCCACCCTATAAGGAGACGCATTGCACCAGAAGTCAATTTTTAGTTATTGATATGTCATGAATCTGCAATAAAATAGCTATACAATACAACAAAAAACAGATTGAAAATCTGATAATTCTATCAAAAATTACTACAACTTGAAATGATAGACCGCAGGAAATGACAAAATGAGAAATTGACAAGTTAAGCATCCAAATAAGTGGCCAGAATGACGGCTTGGGTATTTTTAAAACACGTGTAAAGGTAAAAGGAAACGTAATTGATATTTCATTACAATATAGAACAACGGCTATAATTTTATAAACAATCAAAATTTTTAAATCACTACTTGACCCCCACCTGCATTTAAAGGCTTCTGCACCAAATACCACCTTTACAAATCCCTCGTGATATCTATCCTCCTATATGGCTGTGAATCATGGACTCTGACAGCAGAGTTAGAGAGGAGAACCCAAGCACTCGAGAACAAGTGCCACAGAAGACTCCTCAAAATATCATACAAAGAACACAAGACCAATAACTATGTGAAAGAAGAAATCAAAAAGCAAGAGCCTTTGCTCTCCACCATAAAGAGGAGAAAGCTGATGTGGTTTGGTCACACCACAAGACACAACACCCTAGCAAAAACCATCCTGCAAGGAACAGTCGAGGGCAAGAGAAGAAGAGGCCGCCAAAAGAAATCATGGGTTGACAACATCAAAGACTGGACCGCCCAACCCCTGCAACACCTCCTACTAGCCACACAGGATCGTGAAGCATGGAAAAAGATCTCTGTTGCGTCTTCTCTCATGTCCCCCCTACGTCCTTTGGGACATGGGACTGAGTGAGTGAGTGAGCGGAAAAGTAGGTCAGGTGCTAAACGACTCTTTTTCGTGGTGGAGCGACACATAATGACTTGATGAAATAAAATAACATTCTATTTTTTGCAGATCATCGTGATCTCCAGCATCATCTCCTACCTGCCTCTGGTGTACAGCACTGCAGACCAGACCTACGTGTACCCTTACTACGCTAACGTGCTGGGCTGGTGCATAGCCATGTCCTCCATGATCATGATCCCCGGCTATGCCATCTACAAGCTCATCATCACCCGGGATCCTTGAGAGAGGTCAGTCAGTGGCTTGGGTCTTTGGGGCCTGGGTGTTTGGGTTTTGTCTGGTGCTTTTTCTGGTTTTGTGTTGTGTAGTGATTTTTGGTGTGTGTGTGTGTGTGTGTGTGTGTGTGTGTGTGTGTGTGTGTGTGTGTGTGTGTGTGTGTGTGTGTGTGTGCTGTTTTTTGTTTTTCTTTCTGGCTATGTCTTTTTTCTTGGTTTTTGTCCTGTTGTTGTGTTAACTGGGATTTTTTTGGTCTTGGTTTTATCTTGTATCATCTTGTTTCATTTAACTTATCTCATCTTGTTTTACCTTGTCTCATCTGGTTTATCTTGTCTCATCTTGCTTTATTTTGTCTCAACTTGTCTTGTCTTGGTTTATCTTGTATCGTTTCGTTTTTCTTTTTACCTTCTCTCGCCGCGTCTCATCTTTGATTTGTCTGGGCTTTGTCTCTAAATTTTGTCTGTCTGTCTGTC
>CM060330.1:17136568-17144068 GCA_030674155.1 Stramonita haemastoma
CAGAAAGTCAACCAGATGCTTTTCTGCCTTTTTACTTACTTACTTAACCAGGATAGTTAATTAAGTGTGCTGAGGTACTGAAGAGATGTTCAACAGATTCCTCCACATGTGTCGTTTCAAACCAGGTCAGGCCAAACACTTGTATACTCACCGACTTTGCAAACTCTAACTTATGGGAAAATCTGATCGCTGGACCGGTAATGTGCTCATCGTAAATGATGATAGTTCATGGGATTTTTTCCCTCATAGTGTAATTATGTTAGAGTTGTGGATGTGATGTGATAATATGACTGTCATGTTGACTTTTAACGTACAAATGCATTGATGTTTTTTTCGTATTGGTTGGTGTTTTAGATAAAAGCCGGGCTGTATGTTTTTCTTAGTAAAGGATTAGAATTTTTCAATCAGCAATGTTGTAGATCAGAGTTGGTGAGTAATACAGTCCTGTAGCGCTCAGTGTTTGAATTGTTGTTGGTATGTGTTTTTATACTCCTCACAATTTTCTATTGTTTTTTTTTGTATGAATTATGTAAAATTTTGCTATTTATGATTATGACATTGCTCCCAAAGTCTGATGATACGAGTCATGGATTCAGTCTAACTCATTTAATTATTATGAGTTAGAATGAGTGAACTCATTGGTGTTGTGTTGTAGCTATTTATACGACTCGTACTGATGATTGTGTTGGAATCAATTGTTGAAACAATTATTGTCCTCATCGGCAGTAGGAGTGTTGTGATTTCTGGAAATTTTGGGGTGTTCTATTTTGATTGTTTTGCTATTAAAAAATATTCTGATAGCTGTTTTTGATACGGCTTGTTGACATATGGTGATACGTTTGTCTATGGGTTTTGTTTCAGTTTGATAAATGTTTGGAATGAATTGTATCTAAAACTGGTATTGTTATGAGAAGTATGATTTTACCTCATCAGATTATAGTTTGGTTTATTTCATATATGGAATGATAGAGATTATAGTAGTTTGGTTTATTTCATATATGGAATAATGGAAGGGGGGGGGGGGTAAATTCTCGTTATTTCATACCAGTTTAAATCAATTTTGAAAATATGTAGTTTACAAAAAAAAAATTTCTCTGACCGTTTTTATTTTTTAGATCCCTGTATTGCTCTGTTTAATGATTTGTTTTCTTGTCTTTTCTTAATCACGTCAGAGGTTGTTTTTTTTTTGTTGGGGGCTTTATTTTATTTTATTTTTATTTTATTTATTTTTTTTTTTTTTTTTGGGGGGGGGTTATGGGTATTTTTTAGCACTTACAAGTTGGTTTGCTTTTGTGTTATCTTCTTTCTTTTTAGTCATCCTGCTACTGTCCCAACTTCTTGTATTCATCCTTCTAAGATGATCTCTCACTTGATTTCTTCATTTCGTTTTTTGTTAGATTGACGTATAAGTGTCTTTCTTTTTTTTTTTTTTTTTTTTTTTTTTTTTTTTTACTTCGTATCAGCGTTTGGTAGGCTACAGAAACACGAACATACCCAGCATACATCTCCTGAGTCAGAATGTGACCGATGCGGGTAATAAAGGTCGAATACGCAAAAACCTCACCATTGGTGAACCTCAAAGCTGTAGCCGAGGTACAGGGGGAAATTCACTGCAAAAATAGTTGCCATTGTGAGGTAGGGGACATACCCCTGCCAGAGTAGGTCTTGTTCTGTGTATGAGTTCTTTCCCATGTTAGGCCTATACATGATTTTGAATAGTCAATAAGCACAACTAACAGCAGTAGTAAGTTGTGTAGTAGTAATGTGTGTGTGTGTTGTGGTGTGTGGTGTGTGTGTGGCGCGGCGGCGTGCGTGCGTGCGTGTGTGTGTGCGTGAGTACTTTTTCCTCTCTAAGATTGTGTGTGTGTGTGTGTGCGCGTGCGCGCGTGCGTGCGTGCGTGCTGCGTGTGTGCATGATACTTTCTCTTCTAAGATTGTGTGTGTTGTGTGTGCGCGCGCGCGCGTGTGCGTGTGTGTGTGTGTGTGTAGAGAGAGAGAGAGAGAGAGAGAGAGAGAGAGAGAGAGAGAGAGAGAGAGAGAGAGAGAGAGAGAGAGAGAGAGAGAATAAAAACAAGATAAAAAAACACCCAAGAACCATAAATCAAAAAAAAAAAATCAGCTCAAAAAATCTCCATGAAGTAAGTTCACGTGTTACAATATCTTCTTGAATTTTTATCAATTTATTTGGCATGTTGGGTGTTTTTTTTTTATCTCTCCTGTTTTCTGTCTCTCATTTTTGTTTGATGTGTTTGTTTGGCGTGTTGTTGATGTTTTTTTAGTTTTTTTTTAGTCATTTGTTTTTGCTACTTTTGTTTTACTTATCCAACAGAAGAGCTGTATACTATTGGTTGTTTTTGTTTCACGTTCTGTTCATTTTTTCCTTATTCTTAATCTTATTTTTTCTTTTTTTTGTTATAAAAACAGTATATGTGGCAAATGAGAAAATTGTTGCTAGAAAAAAATCAACTGGTGTGGGACTAATTTAATAACCTGATGGATTTTAAAATTGAGTCGTGTAGCCGTGATTTAATTTTTTTTTCTTTTACAGTTTTGATTGTAAAACAAAATGTGTTGTACCATATAAACTGACGGTGGTGGTGTAAGATTTCTGTCCTTAGACGCACTGAGACTGAGTCGCTCTTTGGGCACAAAGATTGTAGTCTTCGTTGGCGAAATAACTATTAATTGATGATGAAATTTTTGTATAGTAGATGTTTTTGATTTCATTTTTCCCCCTTGAAAGATATGAGAGTATACGTCCGCGCGCACGCACACATACTACTCACACGTGTGCGCGCGTGCGCAAACACGCAGGTATGTAGATACATGTACACACGCACGCATACACAAATGTGTGTGCGCGCACGCTCAAGCGCGTGCACGCATGCGTTTGCGTGCACACACACACACATACACACACACACACACACACAACACACACACGCGCGCGCGCGCGCACACACAGAACTATTCATGCACCCACACGCATACAGACACAGACAGACAGACAGACAGACAGACAGACACACACACACACACACACACACACACACACACACACACACACACACACACACACACACACACACACACACACAGAGCCATAACTCTTAGTATATTCTACTGCTTACCTTTCTGGTAATGTTATTTTTTACAAGCTGTCTTGTAGTGACAGAACAATAACAAAATAGTATGACTTGTTTTGTATGATCAAATCGTGAGCAGTTACGGAGATCATTGTGTATGTGCTTAGCAAAAATACAAGACAAAACAAAAACCCACGTTTGCAGTTGACAAAATTGGACACTGTCGTATGCAGTAAAAAAAAAAAAAAAAAAAAAAAAAAAAGTTTCTCTAGAGACAAACGGTCATTTTTACAGAACAATCGAACAATAAAATGAGATATAGTCAGTAATTTTTTTTTTTACATTTCAATATTCGGTTAGAACTCCGAGGTTTACCACCGGTGAAGTTTTGCGTCTGCGACTGTTTTTGCCCGCCATGAAGGTAGCTGCATTCCGACTTCGGGGATGTATGCTGGGTATATTCGTGTTTCCGTAACCCATCGAACGTTTACATTAATGACGGGATCTTCTGCGTGTGTATGGAAACGCTAAAGGATTTAAGACACTGACAGGTCTGCACTGGAAGTTGACTTGGGAGATAGTAAAAAGAAAGAAAGAAAAAAAAAAAAGTCCCACCCCTTAATTCACTAGACGCCGCCAAGATTCGAACCCATGACATCATGGACCTGTGGGGTTAAAGTTGAACAGTCTTAACCACTCTGTTACAGCGTTCGTCGGTCAGTTAAATAAAAGCTTGTAGAGTACAAAGTGTGTCAGTTTTGGTACAAGAGATAAATTATGTTAAAGCGAGTCGATTTCTTTGCTTTACAAGATTCAGTGCTATATAAACATCATAATGATGATGATGATGATGATGATGATGATGAATGATGATGATGATGATGATGATAATTATTATCACACTTGATAGCATTATATGCAGTCAGTTAAAGAAAGTGCAGTTACAAATATGTGTGGTGTGTGTGGTGTGTGTGTGTGTTTGTGTGTGTGTGTGTGTGTGTGTGTAGTGTGTGTGTGGTTGTTGAGTGTGTGTGTGTGTGTGTGTGTGTGTATGTTGTGTGTGTGTTGGTGTGTGTGTATGTGTTGTGTGATTGTGTGTGTGTGTTGTGTGTGTGTGTATGTGTGTGTGATGTGTATGTGTGTGAATGTGTTGTATGTGTGTGTATATGTGTGTTAAGTGTGTACGTGTGTGTGTGTGTGTGTGTGTTGTGTGTGTGTGTGTGTGTGTGTGGTGTGTGTGTATGTGTGTGTGTGTGTGTGGTGTGTGTGTGTGTGTGTGTGTGTGTGTGTGTGTGTACAGAATGATATATAGAATTGGATACCAACACATGCAGATAGTTTTAAAAACAAAAAAAGCATGTCTGTAGTTTAAAAATATGTCTTTTTCTGTGGAACAATAGATATATAGAATTTATTTACTATGCTATTAATAGATAAAAGAAAAAAATACGTCTGTGCTGTACAAATCTGTTTCTTTATGCTATTCTAGATATGTCAAATTTGCATACCATGATATGCACTCAGTTTTTAAAAAAAAATGTCTGTAGTTTAAAACAAGTCTTTGCGATACCATTGATTTTGTAGACTTAGATTGCATTTCTTTTTGTTTTTTAATACCACCGATACGTAGAGCCGAATACCGTCATTGAAAAGTAGGAAAAAAAAAACGTGTCTTTTTTATTTGTGGTACGCTAAATGTGTAGATTTGGATACGATTACAATTCAATCGTTTTTCTAAAACAAAAAAGTGTCTGTAGTGTGCATGCAGAAATGCCTTTGTTTTATATACACATGATATAGAATCAGATTCCATTGTACAAGCAGTAAAAGTACATAATGCCTATAGTGTACAAAGCGTGTCATGTTTTTTGTACACTCGATGTGTAGATATGAACGTAACTGAGCACAGTAACATGAAGGTTTGGGGCACACAGTCAAGTTTGGAAGTGGATTGGATTGGATTGGAGTGGAGTTGGAGTGGAGTGGAGTGGAATGTAGTCAATACTGTTAACTTCTTGGAAGAGGCAGACAGAGAAAACGATGGGAAGACATCAGAGAGTGGACTGGCCTTGAGTGGAACGATTTGATACCGAAAGCTGAGGACCGCGGGGAGTGGAGGAAGCTGGTTGTTAAATCTTCAGTGGTGCTCCAACGAGTCAACACGACTTCGGGAGATGTGAAGGTGAAGGTTGAAAGTGAAGGTCAAACTTGCCAGTATTATTCATCAGAGCTATTGGAGGTGACAGGCTTGTTTACCATACATGTACATAATTCCATTATTATTATTATTATTATTATTATTATTATTATATTATTATTATTATTATTATTATTATTATTATTATTATCGCATACTTCATGTAGAACAACGGTTACTATGAACAATTAGTGTTGGATGATTTTTTCATCATTGATTTTATTCAACATGTGTGATGATAATGATCATGTTGTTTACCAGGAATGTTGTGATGTTTACATGTTCATACTGCCGTTGTAGTTGTTGGTTTGTATGGGTATCAAAGCAATACTGAATGGTGTCAAGTCGTTTCGTGCACCTTACTGGATGAACCGGTACATGTGTACTTGGATGAACCGGTACATTTGTACTTGGGATGAACTGGTACATATGTACTTGGGATAAACTAGTACATATAATCTTGGATGAACAGGTACATTTATACTTGGATAAACCGGTACATATGTACTGAATTTCTATACAGTTTGATGCAAAGTGCATGTAGTTTTGGATCCGACCCGGGTACATACGTGCTGGGTGTTATTGTACAGGTTTCTTTTAGTTTTGTTATTGTTGTTGTTGTTGTTGTTTTTTTTTTACGAAACAGTATTTGCAGATTGGACCGGTTTACGTGTGCAAGGTGTGTGTATGATTCCTAGTTTCCAAAAGATCATCCTGTTTTTTCATCACCATGTAACTTAATCATTGTAACTCATTTGTAATGAGCTGTAAAATTTTCTTTGACTGACTGATATTTTGAATTGCTTTAAGCATAGTCAGTCAATATTCATTTTCAAAGTGGCACATGATTTGGATTGTTTGAAAGCATAATCGATGTTCATTTTAAAAGTGGAACGTGTTTTGGGTTGTTTTAAAGCATAACCAATATTCATTTTTAAAGTGGAACACAGTTGCTTTTAAGCATAATGGATATTCATTTTCAAAGTGAATCATGTTCTTGATTGCTTTAAAGCATCTATCAAATTATTCATTTTCAAAGCGGAACACGATTACTTTTAAGCATAACCGATATTCATTTTCAGAGTGGAACGTTTTGGATCGCTTTAAATCATGATAGATATTCATTTTCAAAGCAGACATGTTTTAGATTGCATTAAAGCATAATCGACATTCATTTTCAGAGTGGAACATGTTTTGGATTGTTTTAAAGCATGTAGTGATTGCTTTAAAACATAATCGATCTTCATTTTCAAAGTGAAACGTGACAATTATACTATTTAGGGCAATAGATTACCAAACGTTGTTCTGCTAGGCAATCAGTTTCCATGTGGTGTACATAATTATTTAATTGATGGATTTGTCATTGGACATTAGATTCCTAAAACTACAATTACCTGGCGTGTGTTCATTGTGTAAAATAAACATTAAATTTTGTTTTAGCTCATGCTCGGATGATGTTTGAATTTTTAGTAGACGAATGAGTAGTTTGTGCATGTCATTACATTGACAAGAAGTTAGATCCCCCCCCCCCTCAAACCCACTCTTATAAAATAGTGGAGATATTGAAAAATGATTCCGGCATCCCCGTGTTGGAGGCTCTTTTAGTACAAATAATATCCTCGCTCTCTGGTAATTCTAAGCCAGGAATTTCTTCTTTTCTGGATCTACTTTCTCTCTCTCTCTCTCTCTTTTTCTCTCCTCCTCTCTCTCTCTCTCTCTCTCCTCTCTCTCTCTCTCTCTCTCTCTCTCTCTCTCTCTCTCTCTCTCTCTTTTATATTCAGGAAGCAATATTTTCGGATTTATTCAGGTTTTTTGTTATACTGTTAAGAAGAAGGGAAGTTTATCGGTTGGATTGTAAATGTTGCAAGGCTGTTAACCTCATAGTGATATTAGGGGATGGATCACTGTTAAAGCATGGCTGTACTTCCGATTGTTGAAGCGTGATTTGTTGTTGAGGCCACACTCCACTGATAGACTGAAAGCTGAAGTGTTTGGGTTTTTTTCTATGTAGCACTTCTGAAAAAAAAATCCAACCACCTGTACATTGTTTGAAACGCATTTTTGAAGATAGAAAAATGGATTTTGTGGTTACTTTGGGAAGCCTAGAAAATAGAGTAATGTTAGATACGTACAACAGATTTGAAAATGATCATCGTCTATGAATTATTTATCTTAAACTTGGATCACCTTACGCAAATGTATTTTTCTGAAAACATG
>CM060330.1:17146568-17156568 GCA_030674155.1 Stramonita haemastoma
AAAGACAAACGTTGATCATACCACACTTTGTAGAACAAAAGGTAAAAGTAAAACAATTCTCCACAGGCAGGATCTCTTCTTCTGAAAACATACTTGTCTGGCTTTTTTTAATGCTGTAACTACAAGGAGGCAGTTAGCATCACTACAACTATACAGCGTTGAATACAAACTTTGTCAGGTCTTCACCAAGAGTGAAAGAAGCACGCAGTCTGTTGGCTGGATTTGCTAAAAAAAAGAAAGCTCTCCCTTTTCTCCCCCACCCATCCCCATCTCCACCCTTCCCCCCCTATTCATCCTCCCCCCCTCCCCTCCACATCCCTCCCACCTCCCCCCCCCTCCCTCCCTCCCCTCCCCCACCCCCCTCCTACCCCTCCTCAACATCACCCCTCCCCCCCCCCCCTCCCCCACCCCCCCCACCCACCTCCTCCTCCCCACCCCCTCCCCTCCCTCCTCCCCCCTCCCACCATCCCCCCCCCCCTCTCCCCCTCCCCCCCCACCCCCATCCTCCCCCCCCACCCTCCTCCATCCCCCTCCCCCACTCTCCTCCCATCAACCCTCCCCCTATTACCTCCCACCTCCCATCACCCTCCCCCCTCCTTTCCCATCACCCTCCTCCCCCCCCCACTCAATCCCCATCCCCTCCCCTCCTCCCCCCACCCCATCCCCACCCATCCCTGCCTCCCCATCCCTCTTCCCTCCTATGCTTCCCCAGGCACAAACATGGGAAAATAGACAACACATCTCCTCCAACTAGGGATTAGAATTAGGGCAGTATCCCCTACAGATCTGCAGTTCCTAACCCAAATTACTTGTCTTCAACTTTTAAAAAGTATATCTTAAACTAACAATTCCACAATTTAAAGGTGTCTTTTCTATATCTCTTCAAATTTGAAATAAAAGCTTACTTAAAACATTTTGGTCCCTACACCCATCTTCAGATAGCAAACAGAGCATCCTACAATTTACGTAAAAACTGATGCTTCATTTCCATTACATACACACTTTTCTCTGGAATTCTCAGCGACTTCATACAATAAAAAAGGAATCTCACTCTTTATATTAGCCTTTGAAGGGGAGGTAATATTGCCTTAAAATGTGTCAAAAACTCTAAATACAGTTGAGCAACATTCATCTGCAGTATAACTTCACTCTCTTTTCATTCAAAAACTAAAATGCCATAAGATTTCCAACCAAGCATGAAGATTTTACACCCATTTCTCAGTAATCATCAACAGCTTGTTGAAATTGGGCCTATGAGATCCACTTTATTACCCGTGAAATATAGAATACCACATGATCAATACTAGGACCGCTTCTTTTATCTATCTCTAATAATAACAACCTACCTCTGCATATTCATTGTTTATGTCAAATAATTTTTGATGACACATCAAATCAATGTAACAACAGTGGTCCAAACCAGCTTATGAGTGATATGCAGGCAGATATTGATAAACTTATTGAATAGACAGAACTCAATCATAATTATGTCTTTTATTTCAAACAAAACAAAGTACATGTTTATAACCACTTGGCAAAAAAGACAGAAATTGCATCCTCCAATGGTGCCACCACAAAATGAGTTCATCACAAAATGACAAACAAATAGCATTAAAACCTCAAAACATTTTAAAAACTATATCAATTTCTTTAAAATACATTATGTACACATGTGAATGACAACAAATGAATTTTCAAGGAATACCTGCACATGTTATCAATTTTGAGAGACAGGAGAACTTTTCGAGATTTACATTTCATCAGCCTTCAAAATTTATAACTGGACAGGGGTTGAAGAAAATGCTGAGGATTAAAATCTTGTTGTAAATTTATAAAGTAGGGGAAATCCATCATAAAATAAAATTCATCCCCTAAAACAGTTACATTGTATTTTGAACACATTCTTTACTCCTGTGGTATGTTATGGAAATGTCCATCCTCAATTGGAAGCTTTTGACAACTACAATGAAATTTTATAAAAGCGTAAACATATATAATCTGTTAGACAAGTTATGTATTTTTCCTTACCAAAATCAATCTTAAAATTTCTATAATAAAGGCGTCTTCTATTATCCCATGGCTCACTTTTCACAAAATTTTCTATTAAGAAGGCTTTCACATGTGAAATTTTAACTTTGATACGGAAACTTTTAAATTCTTGAAGAAAATTAATACTTGAACATAACTGTCTCTCCCACAAAGTCAAATCTGCTTTGTACTAAGATATAAAAAAAAATCATATTTAGCCATGCTGATTGAATCAAGTATTTGTCAAGTAAATCTTACATCATCTGGTAAACACTTGATGGTAGCTTTTCATACTGGAAGTCGAGCAGCTGCATCCAGAAAAGCACCATTCAAACAGAGACCAAACTAGACAAGGGCTATCTGCCTGTTTCTCCATATACTAACCCACTTAGTCCAAACCAGGATTTGCCAGAACTGAATAATTGCCCCCTCTGAATCCTGATTTGCTGGGATTTAACACACAGTAGATTTCCATCACACTGCGACCATCGTAATTGCTACCACATGTCAAAGCTCTATCAGGCTAGAAGTAGAAGCCCTGCTGAGAGTCTGGAAGTAATTGTAGCAGCTGGTTTGTACTTAGAAGGAGGAAAAGGCTAGAAAGCATGTGTGCCTGACCTGATTTCATGATGGAGTGCAAAATCTAGGGGCATTTTGTGTTCAGAGAATCCAAATGCAAGAGGGTTAAAGGAAAACTATATTTTAAAACCTTTAACTGAAACATGAAATTATTGCTATATTTTCATATCCCCAAATTTCACATCCATACAGCAAAACAGGTACAACAGTTTTATGGAATAAATCAAGTGCCACATGTGTATGTAGTTCTATTTGCTGTGCAGTCCTAATCAAGGTAAACATGACTTTAGCAGCTTTATCATAAGCATTTTTCCTGCATTACATTTTCATACACCCATAATTTCACATCAATGCAATAAAACACATACAACGATTATTTTATGTGTAGTAGTTCTTTTTGCCATGCAGTTCTTATCAATTAAACATAACTTAAGTAGCTTTATCATAAGCATTTTTCTTGTATTTTGCAAAACAACCACTGCTACTGAAGTTGATTCCTGAATATTTAAAACTGTTTAGAACTTCAAGGGCTTTTCTGCTATTTTACATATATTATTACAAGATCCATTGTGGCAGAATATCATGATTTTGGTTTTTACTAGATCCACAGCAAGATTCTAATGAGAACAGTAAGTATCCTAAATGTCTAAAGCATCTTATAACCCTTCTTTGTAGTGGAGAGTAAAATGGTATCATCTGCATGAAGTTAAAAGTTTAACATAACTGGTTAACATTTTGCCATGAGATGAAAGTTGAATATGCAGTGTTAAGCAATTTATGATAAATAGTGTTCCAAATCATTGAGAAAGTGTGTGTGTGCTACTTGATATCAATATTACTTCCCCTTCACAGGCTATATATGCTTTTAAAGAGTTCCATCCCTTTTAATTGTTTGCAGTTGCTTTGTAGTCCAGATCAAATCTTTCTTCCAATGAAAATGAAGCAGTAGTTTTGATATGAAATTGTAGACTTACTGTTGACCTGTGTGAAAGACGTAGAAAGGCGAAAGTAAATGATTGTAGACGTAGATTTTTTTCAATTTATGAAAATATAGTGAAAGACACCTTTGGATTTTAACCTTGTTGGTTTAATGATAAGTTGTAAAAATCTGAAGGCAAGAAGTTAAGCTGTGAGTTAGGAATTGTAGATCTGAGGGTGGATCTGCCCCTAACTTCTAATGCTCCGAGCTTTGGAGCGATGTGTTGTCTACCTTCCCATGTTTCGTGCCAGGGAAAAGCATAGGGGAGGGGGGGTAGTGGGGAGGGAGGAGTGTGGGTAGGGAGGAGTGGGGGGTGGGGTAGGGGTTGAGGTGGGGGGAAGTGAGGGGGGGCGGGGTAGGGGGGGGTTAGAGGGAGGGGGTTTAGAGAGGGGAGGGGGGGTTAGAGGGGGAGGGGGGGGGGTTAGAGGGGGGGGGGGGAGGAGGGGGGGTGAGGGGGGGGAGGGGGGTGGGGAGGGGGTTAGAGGGGGGGTTAGAGGGGGGGTGGGGGGTTAGAGAGGGGGGGGTTAGAGGGAGGGTGGGGGGGGGGAGGCAGGGGGGGGTTAGAGAGGGGTGGGGGGGCAGGGGGGGGGGTGGGAGGGGGGGTGGGGGGGGGGGGTTAGGAGGGGGGGGGGGGGAGGGGTGGTAGTAGGGGGTGTGTGGGTGGGGGGGGTTAGAGGAGGGGGGGGGGGTGGTAGAGGGGAGGGTGGGGGTGGGGATGGGGGGGTTGGGGGGGGTGGAGTTGAGGGGTGGGGGGGGGGGGTGAGGAAGGGGTAGGATGAGGAGGGGTAGGGTGAGGGATGGGTGGGGTGGGCAAGGGTAATAATATTTTTTAAAAATACAAAAACAAAAAGCATCTGACTCTTAAACTGGAGTGGCACAAAAATCAGGAAGGGTCAATTTACTAGTCTGTTTAGTCAGAAATTGGAAGCAATTACTTTGCACCAAAAATAAAATTTTCTTGGACTAAGTGCAGGGCTCCTCCGCCAGTGGCCCCACGGCAGCCTGATATTGATGGGCTCCCTGTGGATTCCTGACCCTGAGGATGCGACATGACGAAACTAGGTGTGGCTGGGGCGGAAAGATTGAAATGAGCATCGTTGGAACAGCGGGATTTTTTCATTGTGTGTGTGTGTGTGTGTGGTGTGTGTGTGTGTGTGTGTGTGTGTTGTGTGTGTGTGTGTGTGTGTGTGTGTGTGTGTGTGTGCGTGTAAGTGTGTGTGCGTGTGTGTTTTGGTTGGCATTTTATAAACCTAAGAAATGTCAGCATTGTTGTTACTCTAGCTGAGTAAAACCTGAGAACAGTGAATACCTTCTTCTTCATTTCAATTCAATTCAATTCAATCACTTTATTATCTCAGAGACAGAATTTCAAATGGGTTACAAGCCATACATAAAAACAGCAAAAAAAATGTAAACATAATATCATGGAAGAAATACCAGAACACAGAATCAGAACATCAGCACACACTCATCACGGTATAAAAAGCAACCACAAATCTGCATTACCTCAGCTAGTCATAAACTTACCCAAGTAAAATCACAAACACTCGTGTGCGCACCAGTAGGCCCACGCATCCACACACACGCAGCTCGTAACGTACGCACCCCCCCTCCCCCCTGCCCCCGCACACATACGAGCGCGCACACACACACACACACACACCACACACACACACACACACACACACACACACACACACAACACACACACACACACACACACACACACACACACTGGAAACATTCGCACACTTGTACATGCATTTTTTTATGATATAAACCCAATTGTTGTAACATTTTGTTTGATAAGAGAAATACCAATGAACCCAATACTCAATTCTATTAAGATACTGCACACAGTTTAAAAGAAGAAGAAGAACAACAAAAAACACGAGCACGCCTTTTTATGTTATAAACCAAATTGTTGCAACATGTTGTATGATTAAACAAATATTAAGGAAATAAAAACGCTGTTCATTACAATATTGAACACAGCTTAAAATGATATAAAGTAGCCTCGCCTATGCTTCAAAATATCCCATCCCTTTTCTATATACGTTTTGATCTCCCTTTAAAACCACAAAATTTTTAATTAGTTCGTTCATTCATTCATTTGGGACGGATAGTCTGGTGGTCAGAGTGATGCACTCGTGATCTGCTGATCCGTGTTCGAATCTCGTTCAAGAGGATTTTTTTCCTCTGGAGTTAACATCAGTGCCTACTCCACTCTCCCCAAAAGTTCTTCTGCTGAGACTATAAACCGAGGCCCCTTGTGCGAACGCAAGCAGAAAATCTTGCGCACACGTTAAATCCTGTTCCGCTTTTTGAAAAAGTGGGCCATTGTGTGCCGGTGGGAACAGATTCCAAAATTTACAAAATCACATAGATATGGGGACTAGATGTAAAAAAGATAAAGGATATACGTGCTTATTCCATTATACTCGAAATAAAGGAATGAATGAAATAAATAGATTGATTCATTGATTGATTGATTCATTGATCATTGATTGATTGATTCATTGATTGATTGATTCATTCATTCACTCGTTCGTTCCTTCCGTTCGTTCGTTCGTTCGTTCGTTCGTTCGTTCGTTCGTTCGTTCGTTCTTCCTTCCTTCCTTCCTTCCTTCCTTCCTTCCTTCCTCTTCCTTCCTTTCTTCCTTCCTTCCTTCCTTCCTTCCTTCCTTCCTTCCTTCCTTCCTTCTTCCTTCCTTCATTCATTCCATTGTAATTTGGGTGTTTTTCCCATGACGATGTGGTGTTCTATACCGCCTATGGAACATGGCCAAGAAATAGGAGTGGCCTGGTAGATGTCTTGGCCAATATCTGCCAAACGATTCACCCCCTGCATCCCTATCCCAATGCACCCACAGAGATATCTACCTGAATTTCAGGAAAAGCCGTGAGATTATGTACAATTCTACCACCACTACCACTGTCCAGCCATCTCCTTTGTACACAAAACAAAAGCAAAATGTAGCAAGACAAATTCCCCAACCCCACTCCATCTCTTTCCAAAAAAAAAAAAGCACGCTGAAGATGTTTGGCTCCATAAGAGTTGTAATGTTACCAAAGAAGAGCAAAAAAGAAAAACCCAAACAAAAAACCCCGAAAGAAAACACACACACACACTCACGCAAACACATACACACGCACGCACACACACACACACATAGACACACACACACATAGACACACACACACACACACACACACACACACACACACACACACACACACACACACACACACACACACACACACACACACACACAATAAGAACAACAACAACAAACAAACAAACAAACAAAATCCCTGCATAAATATGATTGAAAGAATGGTGTCCGTTAAGATCTTTTTTTTTTTTTTTTTTTAAATGTGCCTAACTGGATCATGACGTTGAGTTAGGTCTAAATGAAACTTGAAATTAAGTTTTGAACTGCTAAGCACATTGCTCTAGCAACGAAAACACGACCCACGACAATAAGTAGATATCAGTGACAGAAACCTTAATATTTTTTCTAATATATTGTTTCATATTTATATAGTTTTTCTGATAATATTTATTTAGATGATATATTCATCTGTGTGTTGTTTTTGCTTCGAAGCAACTTAACCAAAAATCATTTCCAGTTACTTTTGGTATCGGATTCGCACAGCTGAACGTCTAATTCTAGTTAAGGACTAGGACACCACTTAACGACATGCTCCCCCCCTCCCTCCCTTGAGAAATCAAGAACATAAAAAAGATAGGGCTAACACTGTGTGGCATCAGAAAAGTAATAAGAGTTGTAGTACATGGACAGATAAATGAAAGAATAAAGAAACGTGTAGTAAAAGATACAGACACCGACACCGACAGACAGACAGATACATGCGCACATACACCACACGTACGCACGCACGAACGCACGCGCGCGTACACGCACAAACACACACACACACACCACACACACTCTCTCTATATATATAATTATCTATCTATCTATCTATCTATCTATCTATCTATCTATCTATCTATCTATCTATCTATCTATCTATCTGTCTGTCTGTCTGTCTGTCTGTCTGTCTGTCTGTCTGTCTGTCTGTCTGTCTGTCTGTCTGTCTGTCTGTCTGTCTGTCTGTCTTCTCTCTCTCTCTCTCTCCTCTCTCTCTCTCTCTCTCTCTCTCTCTCTCTCTCTCTCTCTCCTCTCTCTCTCTGCTCCTCTCCCCCCTCCGCCGACTGCTGTTATGATATCTGTCCCCTTTTCCTACCCCCCCCCCCCCCCCCCCCCCCCCCCCCCCCCCCCCAAAAAAAAAAGGGTTACAAAAACAGATATTCGCCGTTCTCTCGGGTTTTTTGAAGCAAGAATAACAACACTGTTGACACGACTTACGAAAAAGAAAATAGGTTAAAAGCATTGTGGCTGAACAAAAAAAACCAAACCAAGCAGACAGACAAGCAAACAGGTTAAAACATATGCCACTTACAAACAAAAACACAATGAGCAAAAAACGATCACACAGACAAAACCACCTTATTTATTGGTGTGAACCTCGTTACTCTAGTAGAGGAACGATATTTACTCCGCTTCCTCCCCCTCCCCACAAGAAAATCACCCAAATAAAATATGCCCCCCCCCCCAACCCAAAAAGAGAACCAAATAAAAACAGCCCCACCATCAAAAAGCAAAAAAAACAACAACCCCAAACCCAACTCCAAAACAAAAAACGAAAAGAACCAAATTAAAAAAACAAAAACAATTAACAAAATAAGCCCCCCCCCCAAAAAAAAAGCCCCACCCCCCAAAACAAAACAAAAAAAAAAACAATTTCCCTGCCCCCCCAAAAGCAACAAAAAAACCAAAACCCAACCCTAACCTCAAAACAAAAAACAAAAGAGCCAACAACAACAAAAAATCACACACACACACTCACACAATCCAAACCTACCAAACAAATTAAAAAAAACCCCAACCCAACAACAACCAAACACAAAAACCCCAAATTAGAGAGAGAGAGAGAGAGAGAGAGAGAGAGAGAGAGAGAGAGAGAGAGAGAGAGAGAGAGAGAGAGAGAGAGAGAGAGAGAGAGAGAGAGAGAGAGAGAGAGAGACAGACAGACAGACAGACAGACAGACAGACAGACAGACAGACAGACAGACAGACAGACAGACAGACAGACAGAGACAGACAGACAGAGAAAGACAGACAGACAGAGAGTGGGGGGGGAGGGGGGGGGGGCAGAGACAGAGAAACAGAGGGACAGATAACTTATTGCATATTAAAATATATAAAAAGAAATCTCCACCGCTTCATTCTTTGAAAGATAAAAAACAAACAAAACTCATACAAACTGGCAGAGTTCCAGACACGTCAGGCAGTTTAGACAGCAAAACTGAAACAACGGAACAGCGCCCTTAAAACCACACACACACACACACACACACACACACACACACACACACACACACACACACACACACACACTACACACACACACACACACACACACACCACACACACACACACACTCACACACACACACACACACACACACACACACACACACACACACACTCACACACACACACACAATTTATAGTGGACATTATTTTGGAAGGGAGATAATTGAAAATGGTGTTTGTTTTGTGTCAAATAAGTCTACATGACTTAAATGGAGATAAAATATTTTGAATCTTGAATAATTGATTCTTTGAATCTTGAATCTTGAATCACACACACACACACACAACACACACACACACACACACACACACACACACACACACACACACGCGCACGCGCGCGCGCGCGCGCGCGCGCGCGTCCTTCGGATGAGACTATAAACCGAGGCCCCGTGTGCGAACGCACACAGAACATCCTGCGCACACGTTAAATCCTGTTCCCCTTTTCGTAAAAGTAGGCCATTGTGTGCCGGTGGGAACAGTTGACAAGATTTACAAAACTGTATACACACGGGGACTGGATGAAAAAAAGCACATGAATGCTTATCCCATTATCTTCCATATAAAAGAATTTAATTAAATAACACACACACACACACACACACACACACACACACACACACACACACACACCACACATACACACACCACACCACACACATACACACACCACACACACACACACACATACACACACACACACACACACACACACACACACACACACACACACACACACACACACACCTCTTTGGTTACAGCTACTGCTGCTCTGCTGCTACGGCTACTGATGATACTAGTAGGCCCTAGGCCCTATAACAGAGTGCCAAAGAACCACCACACAGACACACACATTCAACACACGCACGCTGGCGCGTATAATGCTGCCACCCCTCCCTGCTAAAGGGCCTGACAGAAATGGAATCGACCAGAGATGATCTTGGACTAGGCCATTACCAGTCTGCCTG
>CM060330.1:17164068-17166568 GCA_030674155.1 Stramonita haemastoma
ACATAATACGTGTCTGTGTTGATATAGGTATATAATTTATGTTATTGATTAACAAGAACAGTGATATGACTCATCAATGTCACAATGAGAGAGAGAGAGAGAGGAGAAGAGAGAGAGAGAGAGAGAGTGAGAGAGAGAGAGAGAGGAAGAGAGGACAGAGAGACAGAGGACAGAGACAGACAGACAGACAGACAGACAGACAGAGGCAGACAGAGCAGACAGAGATGACAAAGACAGACAGACAGACAGACAGACAGACAGACAGACAGACAGACAGACAGAGAGAGAGAGAGAGAGAGAGAGAGAGGAGAGAGAAGAGAGAGAGAGAGAGAGAGAGAGAGAGAGAGAGAGAGAGAGAGAGAGAGAGAGAGATTAACTCCCATTGGTGCGATAAACGGGGAACGACAGAGCACGATGGGAACAGTGAAGAATGCAGCCTTTATAAAGGAGCTGGCTGTAGTAATTAAGTCTACAACTCATCCTGAAAGCGAAGTGTTCTTTGGGGAGAAATGAGAAAATTGTTCTACTTTAGTAAACAAAGCATTGCACAGTTCGCTGCTGTCTATCTGCAAAAGGGAGGCAATTAGAAACGCCCCACCCCACCCCTATCTCATCCCACATCACATTACAATAAAGATGAAGATGACAATAGAAATAATAGCAATACTGATGATGGTAATACATTTAAATATTAACGATAATTTGTGTTTTTTGTATGTGTTATTGTTGCTATTATCAGTTTTTTAGTCCGGAGTGGTAGTCGTTAACGCAAGAGCATCTAAAGTTCTATGTTTAGAGTAGTGGGATCTTGATAGTACTGTCTCTAGGATAAAAATAATGACACAATCATATGAAGGAATTGTTTGAGCACTGAATCCTGTAAAGTGTACAGCAAACAACTCAAGAAATGAGATAGCTCCTCTGGGACTCTCACAACATTAAATCAAACCAAAAAAAGAGTATGTAGTAGTAGCAGCAGTAGGCCTAGTAGTACCAGCAGCAGTAGTAGTTAGTAGTGGTAGTAGTAGCAGCAGGAAAAGCAGTAGTAGAAGTAGCAGTAATAGTAGCAGCAACAACAGCGGGAGCAGCAGTAGCAGCAGCGCAGCAGCAGCAGCAGCAGCAGCAGCCAGCAGCAGCAGCAGTTAGTAGTTAGTAGTAGTAGTAGTAGTAGTAGTAGTAGTAGTAGTAGTAGTAGTAGTAGTAGTAGCAGCAGAAGCAGCAGTAGTAGCAGTAGTAGCAGTAGCAGTAGTAGTAGTAGTGGCAGCAGCAGCAGCAATGTAGTAATAGAAGTAGTAGTGGTAGTGGTTGTAGTAGTAGTAGTAGTAGTAGTAGTAGTAGTAGTTAGTAGTAGTAGTAGTAGTAGTAGTAGTAGAAGTAGTAGTAGTAGTAGTAGTAGTAGTAGTAGTAGTAGTAGTAGTAGTAGTAGTAGTAGTAGTACCCTAGTAAAAACAGTAGTACTTAGCCAACGGTTGTGGTGATGGTATTCGTAGTACTTAGTAATTTGAATAGCTGTAGTGATACATGAATAGCTGTAGCAATTTGAATAGTAATACTCAGTATCTTGTAATTTGAAGAGCAGTAGTAATTCCTTCCTTCCTCCCTTCTTTCTTTCTTTTTTCTTTCTTTCTTTCCTTCTTTTTCATTTCATTCATTCATTCATTCATTCATTCATTCATTCATTCATTCATTCATTTATTCATTCATTCATTCTTCTTCTTCTTCTTCTTCTTCTTCTTCTTCTTCTTCTTCTTCTTCTTCTTCTTCTTCTTCTTCTTCTTCTTCTCCTCCTCCTCCTCCTCCTCCTCCTCCTCCTCCTCCTCTCCTCCTCCTCCTCCTCCTTCTTCTTTGTTCCTCACTGCCACCCAGACACTCACAAAATTCCCATTCCCTTCCGCTCCATAAAACTGACAGAATCTGTCCCCCAAAATCTAAGATTCATACCTCCCCCTCTCCCCCTCCTCCCCCTTCCCCCTACCAAATCATCATGACGTCTGATTTATTTCCCTCATGAATCCATCTCCAAAAAGACCATCCCCGTGACCTAACTCTACTCCCCTTTCCCTCCCTTAAGGCACCCTCACTTCTACTTCTCCTTCCCCATACCATCCCTCCCCGCTACATCCCCCAGTCCCCCCCTCCCCCGCCTTCCCTCCCTTTCCCACCCCGAAAATTGTTCAACCTCACAGCTCTATCATTCATTTACGTATGAATTTTTTTTTTATATATACTTTGCACGCATATCTAAGTTTCTTTTGAAGCTTCCACCTCTTCGCCCCCTCCCCCACCTAACACACACACACACACACACACACACACACACACACACACACACACAGACACACACACACACACACACACACACACACACACACACACACACACACACACACACACACACCAAAAAAAAACCCAACCCCAAGCAGGATGATGCTATCTCTGGAAGCAGCATTTTCTGAGCCAGTGAGTAGCAGCAAACAGTCACAGTACAAGATGCACGGCA
>CM060330.1:17169068-17174068 GCA_030674155.1 Stramonita haemastoma
TTCTTTCTTTCTTTCTTTCTTTCTTTATTCTTTTTTATCGAGGATAATGGAATAAGCACTCATGTGCTTTTTTTTTTTACCCTCGGTCCCCGCGTGTATACAGTTATGTAAATCTTGTCATCTGAAGAGGAGAGGAGAGAGAGGAGAGAGAGAGAGAGAGAGAGAGAGAGAGAGAGAGAGAGAGAGGGAGAGAGAGAGAGAGAGAGAGAGAACAAACCGTAAAGCCACCAACTAGGCTATTGCAAACTGTGCCATTGCTTTGTAACGAAGCCTTCTATCTTGCAAGTGCTGTAGAATGCTCAGTGAAAAAGCTAGATCTATGATTATCACTGGCAGAACTTAGTCAGCGCAAACGCTCAATATCATTTGCACAGAAGAGAGGTTGACTCTTCAAATGCTAAGTATTATTGCAGACAAGCGAAGTCAAACTAAATGCTAAATTAATAAGCCTACCTACCATCGGAGAGAAAAGCAGTCATCTCAAATGCTTGATCATTACCATTTTCGAGAAGCGTCAAATCAATGCCAAAAACAGTTTGTAGCTAGAGATGTCAACTCATGTAGTCAATGCCATTTCCTCAAAGATATTGAACCTGCCAAAACCTAGCCTGCTGGCAGATTCACTGTGCAAAATATGTGGTGTGTCCATAAATGTTGTTTGTCGTTAAATGGATTAAAGGTTTCAACTGCGCGAACCTGGTCCAAACTTGACTTGAAATTATTCTAAAACTGCTTACCACATCGTGTTCTATCAACACACATAAAGATTGAAAACTATGACAATAAAGAGGTATTGCTTCTCTGTCTGTCTGTCTGTCTGTCTGTCTGTCTGTCTGTCTGTCTGTCTGTCTGTCTGTCTGTCTCTCTCTCTCTCTCTCTCTCTCTCTTTCACACACACACACTACACACACCACGCCGCGCGCGCGCGCGCCACACACACACACACACACACACACACACACACACACACACACACACACACACACACACACACACACAGAGTTGAGACTGGGAACGTAAAATGCGTACTCTCAAACTCTCCTGAGGGAATCTGCTGGTTTACCGGATGTTGCAACGCTCGCAAAGACAGAAAGGATATAATGTAATTATTACGTCAGATCGGGAATCGCTTGTCTTGCAATGTGCAATCTGTGCATTGGCAGCCCACCTGGTGAAGGAAAGGAGAAACAAAAGGACATTGAAGGAAACTTTTCATGGGAAGTTTCCACGCCTAGAAAGGAAGAGTTCTTATCTCCCTTGAGCCTTTCTATTTATTTATTCTTTTATTTGTTGACTTGTTTATTTATTCATTCATTTATTCTTTTGTATCGAGGATAATTGAATAAACACTCGTGTGTTTGTTGGGGGGGGGGGGGGGGGGGGGGGGGGCGGGTGTGTGTTGTGTTGTGTTTAAAAAAAAAATACTTCCAGTCTTCGTGTGTATGCAGTTAAATTGTCAATTTTGTCACCTGTTCCCACTGACACACACAATGACCTACTCTTACGAAAAGCGGAACAGAATTTAACGTATGCAGATGTTCTGTATGCGTTCGAACACGGGGCTCTCGGTTTATAATCTCATTCGAAGGAATAGCATCTATACGATAAGAACCGCTTAAGGACACGAAATCCTTACCCCACGCTACTGTGAAGTGAAGGGAAGTGAAGTGAAGATTGATGTAGGCCTACCGGAGGGGGTGTAGGATGAAAGCGCAGTTACTGTGTAACCTCTCAGTTGGTAGAGAGGTCAGTGGGGCAGGCAGACAGTACAGGCATCTGGAAATCGTCTGTGTCAGTGGTTAGCGCAGTTAGACTAGTATAGGTTCTAGACTGGGCTAGTTAGTATCTATAGGCCTAGAGCCACAGTGTAAGTTCTGTATGGTCATTACAGGTACAGGTGGGGGGATGAGGAGAGAGGAGAGAGAGAGAGAGAGAGAGAGAGAGAGAGAGAGAGAGAGAGAGAGAGAGAGAGAGAGAGAGAGAGAGAGAGAGAGAGAGGAGATCTAAAATTATTTTCTGTTATCAGTGCAGACTCCACTCCCCCAAAAGTTCTCCGGATGAGACTATAAACCGAGGCACACAACACACACACACACACACACACACAGAGAGAGAGAGAGAGAGAGAGGAGAGAGAGAGAGAGAGAGAGAGAGAGAGAGAGAGATGAGAGAGAGAGAGAGAGAGAGAGAGAGAGAGAGAGAGAGAGAGACAGACAGACAGACAGACAGACAGACAGACAGACAGACAGACAGAGACAGAGAGAGACAGAGACAGAGAGAGAGCTCTGAAATTGTCCTCCGGATGAGACTAAAAACCGAGGCACCGTGTGCAAACGCATGCAGAACATCTTGCGCACATGTTAAATCCTGTTCTGTTTTCGAAAGAGTAGGTCATTGTGTGCCGGTGGGATCAGATGACAAAACTGCATACACACGGGGACCGGATGTGAAAAAGCACATGGATGTTTATTCCATTATTCTCGATATAAACGAAAAATAATGAATAAATAAATAAATAAATAAATAAATGAATAAAATGAATAAATAAACACACACACACACACACACACACACACACACACACACACACACACACACACACACACACACACTCATCACAACTAGATCTAGATCTATCATAATGCATTTTCCACAGGTGAGCAAGATATGCTTTCAACGATTCACGTCAAATAAGTTTGTTGCTGAGAATGACGTAATCCATCAAGGTGCTGATGCTATTGTAGTTAGCGCCTGTCTTCTTCTTCCCTGTTCATTTTGAACACTGCGTGCGTGCGTGCGCGCGTGTGTGTGCGTGTATTGTTTTAGTTTGTAAGCCTATGTGTGCATTTATTCTTTTTTAAATTTTTTTTTAGTACGACTAAAAAGCATGCGTCCGTGTTTCTTGTAGTTGTTGATGTTCCTTTTTTTTTCTTCATTTTGTTTGTTTGTTTTTTACATACGGCCCAATGTGTGTGTGTGTGTGTGTGTGTGTGTGTGTGTGTGTGTGTGTGTGTGTGTGTGTGTGTGTGTGTGTGTGTGTGTGTGTGTGTATGTGTGTGTGTGTGTCGGGGGGATAGTCCTTTGGTGTATGGACTTGAGTGTGCATCCACGTTGTCTTTCTTTCATATTTTTTCTTTGTTTCTGTCCTTTTCTTTTCTTTTTTTTTTCATTGTCTGTTCTCGTCTTTCTTTCATGCTCGTGTTTTCTTCTTTTCTTTCTCCCCACCACCCTTCCCTCCTTCCTTTCTCTCTGGTTTGAAATCTTTCTCTTCTTTTATCTTTTTTATTTGTTTAATCATTTCGTTCTGTTATTTTGTTCTACTACTTTTTTGTGTTTCTTTCTTTTTTTTTTTTCTTTTTTTTTTTCGTTTCTTTCTTTTTATTTTTCTGTCCATTCAATCTTTGCTATTTTTCCTTTCTCTTGTTCCTGGTTAATTAAGTGTACTGGACGTCTATTCGATCTTATCTGTCAGCAAATCTATTCTCTGCACTCCCCCCCCCCCTTCCCCTCATTGTTAAGCCCCCTTGTTTCCTGGTCATTGCCTATAATCTCCCTTATTGTCTTTAGTCGTCGATTTCTTTCCTTCATCGATCTTGTTTTCGGTTTGTAAGCTCTTTTCTGTCTGTCTGTCTGTCTGTTTTTCTCTGTTTATCTGTCTTCTTCTGTCTGTCTTTTTGTCTCTGTTTTATCTGTCTTTCTGTTTTCTGCTTTCTTCTGTATCTGTGTTCTATGTGCCTGTCTTTGTCTCTGTTTATCTGTCTGCTTGTTCCCTTGTATCTCTGTTTCTTGTCTGTTTTGTCTCTGCTTAGTCTGTCTGTCTGTTGCGTGTCTGTTTGTTTCTGCCTTTTTTTGTCTGTTTATCTGTCTGGCTATCTGTTCTGTCTGTTCTCTGTCTTCTTGTCTTTGTCTCTATCTGTCAGCATATCTCATTCTATCTCGTCTGTCTGTCTTCTGTCTTCTCTCTCTCTCTCTCTCTCTCTCTCTCTCTCTCTCTCTCTCTCTCTCTCTCTCTCTCTCTCTCTCTCTCTCTCTCTCTCTCTCTCTTTCTCTCTCTCTCCCCCCCGAACCATTACAGTTTATTATTTTCTCTCTGACTTTTTAGTTATCCCCCTTTTTTCCCCGGGTATTTGATTTGATACCTGTTATTTTCTCCAATAGTCACGTCATCCATTTTGTCTTTCCTTCTTCACTTTTCTTGTATTTTTGTTTGTTTGTTTTCTTCTTTTTTCTGTTCTTTATTTAGCTAATTCCTCCACGGGGATGGGGGGGAAAGGGGGGAGGGGCTGTCATTATTAATACCCTCCCGACCTTCTAGCAATTCTGTGCTAGAAATTCCCCTTTTCTATCCCTCTCTTTTGTTTCTGCCGTGTTTCTTTTTTTTTTTTTTCCTGTCACCTCTTTTTGGTATTTTCTGCCGCCTTGGTTCATTCTACTGCTTTTTGTTTTCAAGAAAGGACTGTAAAAGATATATCAATTCTCTCCTATGCTGAAGTCGGATGCACTGGGCATGCCTGACTTGTCAGGCGCTTAACGGCAGCACAACGTTTTTTCCGCTCATATGACAGACAACGATATTACTGTCTGAGCGGTTGAGGTCAAAGCAGAATGCTACCGTGGATCTGTGGTCCAGAGGTAATGCACTGCACCTGCCTAGAAAGCGAAAAAGTTTGGGTCGGGATTGTGCGGTGGTTCGATCCCGTTTGGGCCTGAATTTTTTCCACCCCAAGTATTGGACCATGAGTAGCCTAGTGGTCTGGGTGCTAGTTTTTTCGGATGAGACGATAAACCAGGTCCGTGTGTTACATATAATTAATTAAATTATTTAGCGCACGTAAAAGAACCCACGGCAGCAAGGGAGATGTCCCTGGCAAAATTGTGAGGAAAAAAAGCCACTCTGATAGGGAAACAAATTCAGTTAGTCGCAGACAGGGGAAAGATAATAATGGGTGGCGCTGCTCATGTGGCGACGCGCTCTTCCCAGGGGAGAACAGCCCAAATTTA
>CM060330.1:17199068-17201568 GCA_030674155.1 Stramonita haemastoma
AGGAGAGAGAGAGAGAGAGAGAGAGAGAGAGAGAGAGAGAGAGAGAGAGAGAGAGAGAGAGAGAGAGAGACAAACAGTACGCAGACAGAAAGAGACACAGACAGAAGAGGAACAATAGAATGAGAGGAAGAGAGTGATCATGCAGGAAGACAGGCACACAGACATAATTATCAGGCAGGATGTAACCATCGGTAATTGTTAGAATATTATCGTATTAATTTCGGAAATACTCACATGCATTGCAGGCTTGTGTAAACTC
The DNA here is from genome assembly GCA_030674155.1 of Stramonita haemastoma. Classification (NCBI taxonomy): domain Eukaryota; kingdom Metazoa; phylum Mollusca; class Gastropoda; order Neogastropoda; family Muricidae; genus Stramonita; species Stramonita haemastoma. Next base: position 17,199,328 of record CM060330.1, read on the forward strand.
TATATGTAAAGCTGTACATTAGCTACCAATCGTGAAGACTATGGGCTGACAGTTTTATATATATATATATATATATATATATATATATATATATATATATAATATTATACTCATGACAAGGAGTGGTGAAAGAATACATATGCAGGTACCCGTTACAACTCCTTTATCATTGCAAGATTGCTTCCATATATCTGAATTGAAAACAATTGATGTAGATGTTAAATTATGGCGACAGTTTTGGACGCCCTTTTGCAGTATGGATCATTTGATGTTCATGATCTGACTCGACTTTCAACTCATAGATGACCAATCATCAGAGGGCTCGGTGGTCGTTTGATCTCTCTAACCATAAGGTACTTATGGGAAAACATCTCTTTAGAATACAGAGGTGTTTTCGTTTTCACAGGAATAATTTGATAATCCTGTAGTCCACCAATAACTGATATTAAGAGAAGAAAGAAAACATACTGTAAAATATTGTTGCAAAAAAATAGGGAATTATACGTTATGAAATCTTTGTGCCCATAAGTTCAGGGATCCATAAGGATGCAGAAGGTCATTTTGAATAGCTGGAGCGGTCAGCTCAAACGTGGGGTACCCAAACATTGTCAGATCATTTAGACCCGACAGGTAAACGGAGATGAAAAAAATGGCCCACACTTGGATCTCGTCTGTGTGTGTGTGTGTGTGTGTGTGTGTGTGTGTGTGTGTGTGTGTGTGTGTGTGTGTGTGTGTTGTGTGTGTGTGTGTGTGTGTGTGTGTGTGTGTGTGTGTGTGTGTGTGCGCGTGAGCGCTATTTTGTCGGATGGAGTCGTAAGTGCTGTTGTTTTTTTGATTGAGTGTTATTTTAAAAAATGACATTGGCCCCCCCCCCCCCCTTTCTTAGCATGACTACGAAGGTAAAACACAGAGATACATAAACAAACAGATAGATAAATAAACAATTCAAGAAATAAAATACATCAGTAGATAACAATAGAAATAAGAAAGGGAATTTTGCTTCTATTCTTATCTATTGAAAAGTGGTATTTCTTGAATTGTTTATTTATTTATCTGTTTGTTCAGGTATTTATCTGTCTCAATCACTCAATCCTGTTCCACTTTTCGTAAGAGTAGGCCATCGTGTGCCGGTGGGAACAGATGACACGATTTACAAAAACTGCATACACACGGGGACTGGATGTAAAAAAGCACATGAGTGCTTATTCCATTATCGTCGATATGAAAGAAAGAAAGAAAGAAATAATTAATTTAAAAAAAAAGAAAAGAAAAAAATGTCCATTCACAATAGCAGTAGGAAAACAAAGATTCCCTATTCAGTACTGCAGAAACTACGCATGTGATTCTATTAAATCGTAGTTGCTAACCGGAAAAAATCTGAAAGTCTGATCTAAAAAAAATTGTTAAAAACCCTATAGAACTATAGATAACTAAATTAAGATTGACCATGGAATATTTCCCCAACGGAGTCGCTTCTATAATTTTTAGTTTATCTTGACGTGGAAAATGTTAGCCAGGCTGATTAGTTTTGTTTGTCAGGCCGGGGATTGAGTAGAAGAACTCTCTGCCAGTGTGGCCATGTTTACAGGCACGGGTAAGGCAGTCTCCTGGGTGGAGGAGACACTGTTTACATCTGTCTGGAGATTATCCAGATCTCAAAACAGGTTTTTTTTTGGCTGATAAAGAAACAGTGTGTGGGGCATCTCTCTTAAACGAAGTTTTGTTTGTTATTTTCCAGTTTGAAAGAAATAAAACAGTGAGGGTTTTTTTTTCTTGGTGTAAGACACTGCAGTTGAGCATTTCACTGTTTAGTCTGTGTGATTTTTAAGTCTTCTTTTAATCGTTACAACTTCTTTTTTTCTTCGTTTTCTGTGCTTTTTTTGTTTATACGTTCTCCTGTTTTTCCTGGAGGGTGTGTGGTGGTCTTTTTTCTTTTTCTTTCTTTCTTCCTTTTTTTTTTTCTCCTTCGGGCCTTCTTTCTCATGTTGTCTTTTCTCCCCGGCGTTTTGATTTTCCTTGTAAATGTTTGATCATCTTTATTATCATAATCATCATGGTCATATTGATCTTTATTTTGGATTTAAGATAAAATATATTTGTTCTTTTGTTCTTGTTAATGTTCTACTTAAATATATATATATATATATATATATATATATATATATTATATATATATATATATATATATATATATCTATATATATACATACATATATATATATATATATATATATATATATA
>CM060330.1:17216568-17221568 GCA_030674155.1 Stramonita haemastoma
GTGTGAAGGTGTGAAGTACGATGGTAGAGGGGAACTCACACCTCTGACAGTCAGCGTGCTGTCACACAATGCACCAGTATATCACTTCCTTTGATGTCTTGCACACATGTTAAAACCTATTCTGCCTTTCAGAACTGTAGACCTTTGTGTGCTGTAGGAATGGACGACAAAATCTACAACACTAGGCTACACACACACACACACACACACACACACCACACACACACACAACACACACACACACACACACACAACACACACACACACACACACACACAACACACACACACACACACACACACACACACACACACACACACAACACCGCGGTGTGGATGTAAAAAAATGACACATGAGTGCATGTTCCATTATCCTCGAAATAAAAGAATGAATAAATTATACATAAGATGACACCCTGATCCTCTCCAGTACATGCATGAGTGCAAAAAGGTGTGAAACTGTGAAGTGATTGATACACAGGCCAGTGTATACACCTCTCCCTCAGTCTGTGCGTGCAGTCTGGGGGAGGGGGTGGGGGGAAGGGGTATATGCCAGACTTGCAGAAAGTCGTGGCACTGCATGCGTTACATAGCACTGTTATTGCCTTCTTTCATGTCTGCTTGCTGGGGTTCCCTCTGGGGTTTCGTGGGTTTCACGTTGTTTATCTCTGATGATGATAGGAGCATTGTAGCGGTCTGTGTATCTGTCTTTCTCTCTGTCTGTGTTTGTGTCTGTCTGTCGGTCTGGTTGTTTGTTATATCTGATGATAGGACCAATGCAACCTATGTGTGTCTTTCTGAACATCTGTCTGTCTTTTTTCTGTTTGGCGGGTTGTTTGTTATATCTGAGGATAGGACTATTGTAGCAACTGTATGTCTTTCCGTCTGTCTGTCTGTCTGTCTGTCTGTAAGTCTGTCTGGCTGGGTGTTTGTTATCTGTGATGATAGGACCAATGCAGCCTATGTGTGTCTTTCTGTCTGTCTGTCTATGTGTTTGTCTTTCTGTCTGTTGGCTGGGTGTTTGTTATATGTGGTGATAGGACCAGTGTGGTGTTTGTATATATGTCTTTCTGTCTGTCTGTATATCTGTCTGTCTGTTTGTCTTTCCTGTGTGTTTGTCTGTCTTGCTGGGTGTTCATTATATTATATAGTGATAGGACCAGTGTAGTCTCTCTCTCTCTCTCTCTCTCTCTCTCTCTCTCTCCTCTCTCTCTCTCTCTCTCTTCATTATTTATTTATTTTATTATATATATATATGTCTATCTGTCTGTCTGTCTGTCTGTCTTTCTGGCTGGTTATTTATTCTCTATTTTTCTGTCTCTGTATGGCTGTCTCTGTTTGTCTGTCTGCCTGTCTCTCCCTCCTTCCCCCCTCTCTCTGACTCTTCTCTGTATCTGTGCTTTTTGTCTGTCCCTCTCTATGTCTTTGTCTCTTCTCTCTTTGTCCCTGTCTCTGCCTGTCTGTTTGTCTCTGCCTCTGTCTCTGTCTGTCTGTCTCTCTCTCTCCATTTGGAAACATAGAAGTTAAAGTTACAATTCCTATAAATATTTAGGAGTATTTTTTTCGACAAAATTAAACGCAAACGCTGCTTGGTAAAAAATATATGGAAATGAGAAGAAGGCAGTTGATTGAATTTTCTAAGCTATGAGAAAATTGAATTATATTGATTTTTTTATTGTACAGGAAACTGTTTGATACACAAATTGAACCAGTGTGAACAGATGCTGCAGAAATGTGGTTTATTTATATAAAAAAGTAGATTTAAAACATGCACACATTTGCCATAAAACGTTTCTTGAACGTGCCTCTTCACTCATCTAACAAAATGGTATAATTACATGGGGGGGGGGGGAGAGAGAGAGAGAGAGAGAGAGAGAGAGAGAGAGAGGAGAGAGAGAGAGAGAGAGAGAGAGAGAGAGAGAGAGAGAGAGAGAGAGAGAGATGCTTACAAAAATTGCACATCAAGTGTTTAAACTATCATTAAAAGGTAAAAAGGTAAAGGTCTCCCATAACCTGTGTAGTCATAGGGGAGCGAGACGTCAGAGACCTCAGCTTCTCTAGGGGCCAGCATGTTGAGGGCGGCGCCCATCTTCTCTCCCTCGCTGCTTTACCTTCCCTAACCCTAAAGAGGGCAGGTGCCGATTTACAGCTGGGGGGAACTGTACTGTAGCCAAGGCGCGCAAACGGTCACCCATCCAAATGGCAGCCACGCTCGACGCTGCTTAACTTGCCTCGGGGAAAGCGAGTGCTTGACTACTGAGCTATCCCGTCCCTATGGGATTTTATCAGCCAAGCTATCCCGTCCTCATTGGGATTTTATTAGCCAATGATATAAAATATAATTGGCTAATAAAATCCCAAATTTGCCGGGGACAAGATTGTGCAGACAGGCATGTATATGAAATGCAGTTACAACAACATGAAAGATGGAAAGCGAAACCGCACACACAGTGTGAAAAACTGTCTTGATTAGAAAAAGGATTTAGAATTGTTGGCTCATCGAGAAGTTAGCAACAAAACTACATGTGTATGAGAATTTAAAGACATTGTGGTCAGCTTTATTTAAACAAAACTGACATGCACATTTTGAGGAAAATGAAAATATAGGTCATGTCTTTTAATCAGAAGTAGTTTTCAAACAATAAAATTACATTAAAATTTAAAAAAAAATTAGTCAGTTAGTTTAAGCAAACTGGCATACTCATTTGAAGTAGAATACAAAGTATAGCTGGTATTCCTCGTTCAAAAGTGTTTTTCAAACAGAAAAATAGTTTAATTTCTGTCAAATTAATGCCATAGATCTCTCGGGAAAAAATCAAGAACACGAGCTCATGACATGTGTGATAAGAAGAAATGGATTGATACTAACAAAAAAAATCAAGTACATGTTTATCTCAAAACAGAATTCACGAGGTTACAAGCAAAGGGATTTAACATGTTGTTGCTATTGTTGTTGTTGTGCGTTCCCCAGTTTAGCACTCTAGGGGTCACCCAAATAGGACTCTGACTCACTCACCCCCTGGGAATCACTGTGAGATTGAAATACACACAGAATGAGAATTTGGTGCATGACTGTTTTCAAAGTACCTCGCCATACAGGCAGCCATACTCCGACTTCAGGGATATTTTTCTCCTTTCAAAGGAGAGTGCAGGTTGTTCTGTTAAGAGTTTGTCATGCTGAAGGTAATCTCAACACCACATTTTACAACATAACAACGTTTTAAGTGTAGGCGTTGGCAATTATAGCTGACATCAATAACTGACACAGCTTTTGGCCTGAGGCAAGGATTAAACATGAAATGGTACCAGTAAGAAAGAAAACATGTCATCATAGACGCTTCCTCTTGTTTTGATAAAGCAAATTCAAATTCCACAATTCAAATTACAATACTTAATTGTCTCAGAAACAGAGACATTCACGCCGGTTACGAGCCACGCATAAAAACCGCAAAACCCGGATAATGATGTGCCTTGTTGTGTGTAGTTGTGTGTTTATGTGTTTACAAACTCCGTGCACGCTTGGTTTTATCAACCCACTGATGTTGACACACCAGTGATAAAGTAAAGTGATATAAACCAGTCCACGTTGGCTTCCTGATTGTGTAAAACTGACAGGATGCAGGGAAGGGGTGTGGGGAAGGAGGAATGGGGAAGGGAGGGGGGGGGGGGGGTAGGGGGAGGTGGAGGGGAGGAAAACTACATGGCAGAAATCTTCTCTTTACTGTCACTGCTGCTAGTTTATATTGGTGATAGCTACAGTTGATGTAGTTCAACCCTGCGGAGTGACACGCAGATGTGTGTGTGTGTGTGTGTGTGTGTGTGTGGTGTGTGTGTGTGTGTGTGTGGTGTGTGTGTGTGTGTGTGTGTGTGTGTGTTCTGTGTTTCTGTGTGTGTTTGTGTGTTTCTATATATATATATATATATAATATAATATATATATATATATAATATATGTGTGTGTGTGTGTGTGTGTGTGCGTGTGTGGGTGCGCGTGCGTGTGTTTGTGGTGTGTTGTTGTTGTGTGTGTGGCACGCGTGCGTGGTGTTTTGAGGTGTGTGTGATTTGGTGTGTGTGTGTCTGTGTGTCTGTGTGTCTGTATGTGTGTCTGTGCATAAATTTTGTTTTTGCATGCATTCCAGGATGTGAAGTTTCACAGAGATGTGTTTTTTAAAAGTTTTCTTTGCATATAAAATCAGATTTAGCGTATATTACATAGCATTTGTCCGTATGTTAACAACTCATACAGCCGCAAAAACCTCATGACAATTACAATATATTAATCAGAAATTATCCCCATAAAAAGACTTCAAAATCGACCAGTAATGCCCAGAATAAAGACTTTAAAAGGAGACAGTTTCCTGCATATAATAGAAGGTAATTACTTGTAAGCAGTGATAAACATTCTTTGGGTTTTTTCAACGCTAGTTTTAAAATGACACTTTTATCGTCAAACTGGGATTAAAAACATGGCAAAAAAATCATAACATACAGACTTAAAATGTTGAAATCTACTTGCATTGAAAACAGAGCAAAATAAAACCACAACATACAAACTTTATATGCTGAAGTCTACGTTTATACACTTACATCATCCCCATTCACACAACCTTTGTCTACCCTCATGATGCACATAAACTTGTCGATAAAGCCAGTGCTTTGTTGTGTTTTATCAACCAACACCGATGTTGACACAGGCACATGAAATGTGATATAAGCCATTCCACGTTGCTTTCCTGATTGTGTAAATCTGACAGCATGCAGAGAGGGTGTGGGGGAAGGAGAAATGGGGAAGGGGATGGGGGGGGAAGCGGGTATGGGGGGAGGGGGGGAGGAAACTACATGGCAGAAATCCTCTCTTGACTGTCACTGCTGCCAGTTTATGTGCAGATAGCGACAGTTAATGCGTTCCACCGATGCAGAGTGACACGTAGATTGTGTGTGTGTGTGTGTGTGTGTGTGTGTGTGTGTGTGTGTGTGTGTGTGTGTGTGTGTGTGTGTGTG
>CM060330.1:17236568-17251568 GCA_030674155.1 Stramonita haemastoma
TGTAATGATGATGATGGGAATTAAATGCCAAATGGCTGCAAGTGCATAGCAGCAAGATAAAAGGCGTAGGGGAGAGAAAGAGAGAGAGAGAGAGAGAGAGAGGAGAGAGAGAGAGAGAGAAGGAGAGAGAGAGGAGAGAGGAGAGAGGGAGTGGGGGGTGGGGGGGGGGAGAGGGAGGGAGGGAGGAGAGAGGGATGGAGGGTTGGGGGGGAGGCATACAAGACAGAGTGAGGTTGCCGTGCCAGACAAGAGAAGATTTCATGCTAATGTGCTGTATTTTTTTTCATTAGAATCAAATGACACTTTTGTTTAAAAACAAATAGACTTATACTTTCATCAATTAAAGCTGAAATATTCCATAATAAACCACCAGAGTAAGCAAGGCTAGATTTGAACAGATCAATTCTGGGCAGTGGTAATATTATTTTGTGAAAATGGTGACACTCGTTTAGCTTAAACTTGTTTATCAATGATGGTGGAGCAGAGCCAGACATAATTTTGAACATAAAAACTGCCTTATTGTATCTTAACTTCCACTTCAGATGGAGAATATCAAGCGAGATGTAATCAAACATGACAATGATGATGGTTTCAGCAGAAACACTTTAAGAGCACGTCTGTACATGCTTGCAAATGGTTTTTAAGTCTTTTTGCTCATAAGAGTTGCAGGTTTTTCTTGAAATTTCGTTCGTTGTCATTCACAAGTGTACACATTATGTATTTGAAAAAAAAAGATAAACTTCAAAAAAATGTTTTGAGGCTGTTTGTTTGTCATTTTGCGACGAACTCTTGCTGTTCAGTTCAGTTATACTGATGTCATTTTTTTTGGGTGTATTCTGGTAGGTTTATTGTCCTGTTGAATTCGTTGTAATCACTTCTCCACACCCCAAAAGTAGCGAAAGGAGGGTTATTCTCCTGTCGAATTCGTTTGTATCCTCCATAGCTCCAAGAGGGCTGAAATGAATTCAATCTTGAATCTGGTGACTGTTGTGTTGTGCAGATGTGGCGGAGTGTAACGGGCTGTCAGTGGACTGGGTGTCCAACCACCTGTACTGGACAGACCGGGCCGACTGACCGTGGAAGTGGCCAACTATGACGGCAGCGGACGGAGGATTCTCATTGGATACGGGCTGCAGATACCGCGAGGCATCGTCGTCAATTCTGTCTTTGGTAAGTGCTTTCGCTGTTGTTGTTGTTGATTCGTTTGTGTTGTGTTTTGCTTTGTTTTTATTGTTTTTTGTGTGTTTTTGTTTGGTTTGGCTGTTTGGTTGTTTTGTTTTTTTTTGAAAGGGGGAGGGGAAGGGTGGGGGTGTTGGTGTGGGAGAGGTGTGGGTAGAGATGTGTTTGTGGGTGGGTGGGGGGTGGGGAATGTGTAGGATATATCTATCCCATATATATATATATATATGTATATATGTATATATATATATGTGTGTGTGTGTGTGTGTGCGTGCGTGTCGTGTGTATGTATGTATTTTATATATATTATATATATACACCTATATAATTATGTATCTATTATATATATATATATATATATATATATATATATATATTATATGTATGTATATAATGTGTGTGTGTGTGTGTGTGTGTGTGTGTGTGTGGGCGTGCGTGGTGTATGTATGTATTTTATATATATTATATATATACACCTATATAATTATGTATCTATTATATATAATATATATATTATATATATTTATATATATGTTATGTATGTGTTGTGTGTGTGTGTATACCTATATATATAATATCTAATATATATATATAATATTCGGACATAGATGTATGCGCGCGCGTATAATGTGTATGCATGTGCGTTAGTCTGTGCCTGTGACTCTGTCTCTTATGTGCGGTTGATGTTGTGCTCATTCATAACATAGTAATTATATCTATGTTGCGCTCAATCATAACTAATAATCATATCTATCTCCTCCTTTCCATACACGTCTCTCCCTATCGCTTGATCTGTTGGTTTGAGGCAATTACTGTCCTATTTCCTCGCTGTTTCATCCATCCTCTTGTTTCTGTGTTTGAGGTGTGTGTGTGTGTGTGTGTGTTGTGTGTGTGTGTGTGTGTGTGTGTGTGTGTGTGTGTGTGTGGTGTGTTTTTGTGTTGTGTGTTGTGTGTGTGTGTGTGTGTGTGGTGTGTGTGTGTGTGTGTGTGTGTGTGTGTGTGTGTGTTATATTGTGTGTTTGTGTCTGTGTCTGTGTCTGTGTGTGTATCTGTATGTGTGTTCGTGCGTGCGCTTGCGTGCGTGCGCGCGCGTGTGTGTTTAGTGTGTGTGTGTGTGTGTTGTGAGTGTGTTTGCCTACCCAAAGTCTGTTAAAATCAGCCCAAAAGTATCATATTTCCCATTGCCTCACAGTTCCACTACCATCAGTGATGGGGATTTTTTGTTTAAAAATTGTACCGAAAGGAGTAACCTTTTACAATTATGAGCTCTCAGCTGATTTACACCAAGTGGGGACAGGTTATCTCAGTGGCCAGAGCACTCGCTCTCCTCAAGCTAAGGTTTTAGCAGCATCGAACATGGTTACCGAAAGGATGGGTGACCGTTTGCGTGCTTTGGCTTCAGTACAGTCCCCCAGTTCACTCAGCTGTAAATGGGTACCTGCCCTTTTTAGGGTCAGGGAAGGTAAAACAGCGAGGGAGAGGAGATGGGCACCACCCTCTATATGCTGGCCCCTGGAGAACTAAGGTCTTTGACACCTCGCTCCCCAACGACCACATAGTTTATAGCAACACCTTTTCCACCTTATATACCCGGCAACATTCTCATAAACATAGCGAAATACATTGTGAATGTACCGTGACACACATGGAGCAACTTACTTACAAGGAGAACAAGAAAATATATTCTTCTCAAAGCAAGTTTGTTTGTTTTGTTTCTTTCCCAGTACTGCGCGCCCTCCCGTTGTGGTGTATTCTGTCTGACTCATCATTCTGTTCCAGTAGAACAACGGTGTCTGGTAGCGAGCGCTTTCAGAATTCATCAAAGAGGGAAGGTGGCAGAACGGTTAAGACATTCGGTCATCTGCCTAACAAGTTAAACCCTGAGATTCGCAGGCTTAACCATTATTCCCAGTTTGATGAGAAAATCGATGTGACTGTCAAAGTTCTTCGGAATAGACTATAAAATCGAAGTCACTGTATGCGAATACACGCAGAACATCTTGCGCACGCATTAAACCCTGTTTCAGAAGAGTGGACCATTTCATGGTGGTAGGACGGATAAGAGAACTACCCCTCCCCCAACCCCCCCCCCCTCCAAAAAAAAAAAAAGAACCTCAAAAATCCCCCAAACAAAACAGAAAATCAAACCCCACACCAAGAAATAAAAACAAATTAACAACAAGAACACAAACCCAAAAAAACCAAAACCAACCAAACAAACAACCCCTCCTCGCCCCCCCCGAAAAAAAAACAACACATCAAAAAACCGCATAGCGCATGCATACAGATGTCTTATTTACACACCATCCCTAAAGTCGGAATGTGGCTACCTAAATGATTTTGGAATATAAAAAAAAACCGGTCGAATACCCGAAAATCTCATCAGTAGTGAACCTCTGAACTCTAGCTAAGGAACGACCCCCCAAAAAAAACAACAAAAAACAAAAAAAACACACACCCCCAAAAAAAAAGCAAAAAGCCCCCCAGCTCATCATAGCAGAACATTTTGATGGATATAAGTCATCGCGCAGGAGGTATCATCCACTCTGTGGAAACAGCCTAAGAATGTTATCTTGTATACTTACTTACTTACCAGCAGCATCTTTAGAGCAAATACTTGCAGGCTAGGCCCCTCCTGTTGTGCTGCTGTATCCTGCTGCCTCGTTTTATGATGAACGCCGACACAGATGGTGTGTGTGTGTGTGTGTGTGTGTGTGTGTGTGTGTGTGTGTGTGTGTGTGTGTGTGTGTGTGTGTGTGTGTGTGTGTGTGTGTGTGTGTGTGTGTGTGTGTGTGAGAGAGAGAGAGAGAGAGAGAGAGAGAGAGAGAGAGAGAGAGAGAGAGATAGAGAGAGAGAGAGAGAGAGAGAGAGAGAGAAGATTATATATGTATGTATATATATGTATACATATATATATATATATATATATATATATATATATATATATATATATACATATATATATATATATACAGAGAGAGAGAGAGAGAGAGAGAGAGAGAGAGAGAGAGAGAGAAGAGAGAGAGAGAGAGAGATGAGAGAGAGAGAGAGAGAGAGAGAGAGAGAGACTGAACACTGAACACTGAACACTGAACACTGAAATGGATTAATGGTACTTTGGCCTTAGGTCACAATACAACCAGTTGTGGGATAGGTATGATAATGTAGGAACATGTTGATGAATTTCAAAACATACAAAAGTCAAAACTCGGGGATAAAAAAAATAAGAGAGAGAGAGAGAGATAGAGAGAGAGAGAGAGAGAGAGAGAGAGAGAGAGAGAGAGAGAGAGAGAGAGAGAGAGAGAGAGAAGAGAGAGAGAGAGAGAGAGAGACAGACAGACAGACAGACAGACAGACAGACAGACAGACAGACAGACAGAGAGATTCTCTTTGAGAAGTGTGAGAGGCTTTAAGGTCAGTTTGTCCATTGATGATAGCGCTGTTGAGAGACAGGAGACTGGTGCTGTCAGTTCAGAGTGCGAGATTTTTGGGCAGTCTGCCATTGATTAGGAGCTTGGACAATGTTCTGGTGACGTATGTGAAGTTTTGGGGGCGCATGGAATCCTGGTTATATATAGCGCTGCAGATAGAGAAAAAGATGAGTTTTTGTTTCAGTAAAGTGTGTGAAATTTTGGGGGGCATAGAATCCTGGTTATAGCGCTGCAGATAGAGAAAAAGATGAGTTTTTGTTTCAGTAAAGTGTGTGAAATTTTGGGGGGCATAGAATCCTGGTTATAGCGCTGCAGATAGAGAAAAAGATGAGTTTTTGTTTCAGTAAAGTGTGTGAAATTTTGGGGGGCATAGAATCCTGGTTATAGCGCTGCAGATAGAGAAAAAGATGAGTTTTTGTTTCAGTAAAGTGTGTGAAATTTTGGGGGGCATAGAATCCTGGTTATAGCGCTGCAGATAGAGAAAAAGATGAGTTTTTGTTCCAGTAAAGTGTGTGAAGTTGTTTTTTTTTGTTTTTTTTTTTGGGGGGGGGGAGGGGGCATTAAGTTCTGGTTATAACGCTGTAGATAGAGAGAAGGTAAGGTTTTGTTCCTGTAAAGTGTGTGAGGTTTTGGGGGGCATAAAGTTCTGGCTATAGCGCTGTAGATGGGGAGAAGATGAGTTTTTGTTCCAGGAAAGTATGGGAGGTTTGGGGGGGGGGGGGGGGGGGGGGCACAGAAACCCTGGTCATAGGAAGAGAAGTTGAGTTTTTCCAGTGAAGTGTGTGTGCGTAAAGCTGTGGGCCATGGTCCAAAAGGTTAAAAGGGTTGCCAAATAACAAGTTTCGCTTTGTTTGAAGGTGTAGTACACTAGATTAAGCCATTAGCTTGTGTTTTTCTTTTCTTCCAGATAAACTTTTTTTTTGGGGGGTGGGGGGTGGGGGTGGGGGTTAAACCAAGGTCTTCAGAGGGATAGAAGACGGGTCAGATACAGGTAGAAAACATCTGCCTTCATGTGATCTCTAAAAGTCTGTCCATCTGGGTGATCTTCTGGCCATTTGCGTGCGTAGAAGAACCCACAGCAACTTAAGAGTTATCCATGGCAAAATTATGTAGAAAGTAGCCTTCCTGATGAAGAAACAATGATAAATACATAAGTAGACAGGAACAGAGATAAAAATAATGGGTTGCTTGCTCACGTGGCGATGAGCTGTTCCCAGTGGAGAGCAGCCCGAATTTTGCGCAGAAAAATCTCCCATGATTTAAAGTGGTGTATCAAATATAAATACAAAGTGCAAATGCGTACAAATACAAATATTTAAAAAAATTATCCTGAATGGTGTTAAATATATAGCCAACACGAGTTTGGTTAAACATGAAAATAAACTATTTAAAGCATGTTTCTTTCTCATTTTTTTTTCTTCTTCTTCTTTTCGCTCCTTGGCTAGGGCTCTGAGGATTACGGATTGTGAGGTTTTGCCTATGCGACAGTTTGTATCCACCTTGAAGGTAGCCACAGTCCGACTTCGGGGACAGGTTTCTGAAAAAGGGAAGTCATGGGGATTGGCTGTTAATCTAGCAACCGAAGAAGAAAGAAAGACACAAGTCAGTGTGGCCGTTTTGAATTGATAATGAGTTCCATTTTTGTCGTTGACAATTTTGAATAATTGCTTTCCCGGACAAGCAATACTAAGCTCGAAGTCTATTTTTTGTAACTGAAAAGTTCTGAGTGATACACAGCCATGTCCATCTGTAACATTAATAACGTTTTAAATGATTTTGATTTAAGAAACATCTGCAACACGTAATATTGGTGGTATTGTGGAGAAACCCACAGTTAACCACACAATGCCTGAAAATGTCCAATGACCTTGTTAAAGCTCAAGATACCCACACTTTTTCCTTTATAACTCAAATACCGTATTCCTGAACACAGTGTTCCAAACCACTCTGAAACTCAATTTCCTTAGTACCCAAACCTTGACAACAACAACCGTTCATTCATTCATAAACACCGCAACCCACCACACCACAAGTAGCACTACATGTCTAGCAGAAGAAGCGGCTGGCAACCTTATCAACAGATCTCTCTCTCTCTCTCTCTCTCTCTCTCTCTCTCTCTCTCTCTCTCTCTCTCTCTCTCTCTCTCTCTCTCTCTCTCTCTCTCTCTCTCTCTCTCTCTTCTTTCTGCTCTGCTCTGCTCTCAGGGAGTATAGTATATTGTGTGTACTGGGTAGTAGTTCTGACTGAGGCTGAAGCCTCAGGCTTTGCTCTGAAGCAAACTGTACGCAGCTGTACTGAAGTACGTAAATGACTTGCTTCCTATTCCCTTAGGTAGGCCTACAGTCTAGCGGTTAATGCAAGGGTATTGGGAAAAACCTGCAAATAGGGGTGACATCATGCTTTTTTGGCATACACGTGCTTTGCGCCATCCTCTACAATCCTGGCATGGGAAAAGGCACGGGAAAAGGCACATTGGCCATCTGTTTCTTATTCAGTTTGATGCGCAAAGATATAGGTAAAAGGTAAAGGTGTCCATAACCTGTGTGATCGTACGGGAGCCAGGCGTCAGAGACCTTATCTTCTTTAGGGGCCAGCATGATGAGGGCGGCGCCCATCTCCTCTCCTTCGCTGGCTTAAAGATATATGACCCACTTATTACAGACCTTGATGAATGTAACCACCACCTTACCTACCCTCTCTCTCCCCTATTCTACCCTGTCCTCTTTTCCCCTAACCAACTCATTTCATCCTTCCAGCCTTCCTCCCACCCCCAGCCTATCCCCTCCCTCTTCCCTAACCTACCCCCTCCCTCTCCTCATCTCTTCCCCTCCTCCCTCCCCTGACTTGGAGGGACAGGATAGCCTAGTGGTCAGAACACTGCACTTGCAATTTGACTACCTGAGTTCGATTCCCTTTTGAGGGGCTTTTTCCCCTGGAGTTAACACAGTGCTGACTCCACTCTCCCCAAAAGTCCTTCGGATGAGACTGTAAATCGAGGCCCCGTGTGCGCAGAAAATCTTGTCCACTCATTAAATCCTGTTCCGCTTTTCATAAGAGTAGGCCATTGTGTGCCGGTAGGAACAGATGACAATATACACAAAACTGCATACACATTGCGACTCGACGTAAAAAAGCACATGAGTGCTTATTCCATTATACTCGATCTAGAAGAATAATAAAAGAATAAATAACTTACCACTCCTCTTTCCTAACCTACCCCTTCCCTCTCGAAGCTTCTCCCCCCCCCCTTCCTTATTCTACTCCTTCTTCTACCCTGAAGTTGAGCAACTCTCTGAAACTCGCATGTGTAAAGTGGAATGGATGTAAATACAAAAAAAAAATGCACACGCGTAAAAGAATGAATAAATACCCCCATTATACTCCCCAAACCTCCTACACCATACTCACCCTACACTACCCTAAACCTCCTACCCCTACCCCCACCATCCTCCCCCTAAACCTCCTCCCCCTTCCTTACCCCTACCATTCTCCCCCATACCCTCCTTGTAAACATACATACATTTAAAAAAAATCAAGGAAAATACTGGTTGATCTCTACAGTTTAACTATTCTTAAAGTAATGACATGTTCAGGTGAAAATTACAGTTTCATTTTTGTCCATGGTAATTCCTTCTTGCCTATAATGGTTTGAAAAGAAAGGCAGAGTAATTGAATTTGACTACGTCAGTTTCGATATTCTGTGTGCGCCTTTTGTACTCTGTCTGTCTGTCTGTCTGTCTGTCTGTCTGTCTGTCTGTCTCTGTCTGTCTGTCTGTCTGTCTGTCTGTCTGTCTGTCTGTCTGTCTGTCTCTCTCTCTCTCTATCTCTCACACACACACACACACACACACACACACACACACACGCACACACGCACACACACACCACACACACACACACACACACACACACACACACACACACACACACACACACTGTACATCGTTAGTTAATCGTTTGCTATGTGCTAGATATTTTCTTTCTCCCCGATAATCTGTCCCCCACTCCTCAATCTCTCCCCCTCCAATCCTATCCCCCTCAACTATCCTCCTCCTCACTCATAAACCCCTCCCTAACCTATCGTCCTCCTCCCTCCCCCGTGACCTCCTCCTTCTCCTACAGCGAAACAGTTACACAGACAGGTGAAAACTAAATAAATGAAAATAAAATAAAATGAACAGTTTCATGGCTGGAGGTGACTCAAAGAAAAAGAAAAACACAGAAACAAAGAGAGGGATAGAAAAGAGGAGAGGGAATCCCTAGCACAGAATGAAAAAGAAGGAGGGGGTAGAAGAGAGGGAAAGAAGGAGGGGGTGAATCTGGGTGGATGGGGACAGCACAACAGGTGCTGAACATCTATGATCAACCCAAAGTGTCCAAATTGCCCAGTTCCAGAAGTGTTGCAAAACTTTAGTGTTTACCATGTCTCCCATGGGGTACAGGTTCATTGTTTCCCACGCTGATAATTATTGTTCACTATGGTAGTAAGTATATGTATGCAAACCGACTTGCTTTCATCTTCATGTCATAATTAAATCTTTGGCGGCTGCACTACTAGTGCTGGCTGTATGCTAGTTCGTTTTATGGAGGACACGGGGCATATATACAGAGAGACAGAGACAGAGACAGAGACAGACAGACATACAGAGAGAGAGAGAGAGAGAGAGAGAGAGGAGAGGAGATGAGAGGAGAGAGAGAGGAGAGAGAGAGAGAGAGAGAGAGAGCTTTCCCAAAGCGTCTGGAGTTTCTGGCTGCCAGCCAGGTGGTTATTGAGCTATAGACTGAGAGAGGATGGATAGATGGGTTGCCGTAGACCTGGCGAAGCGATTTGCTCCCTTGGGTGGCCTCAGAAACCCCATAAGACGATCTGTTCTATTCGGTACTGTCCTGTTCTGTTCTGCCAAAGGAAGATTGAGCCCCCTAGAAACATCAGGAAAAATTGTTCTGTAAGCAGCTGTGTAGCCCAACATTTTGTCAAAATGAATTTTACAAAAGATTCTCTTTGATTTTATTTCTGTTTTTTACCTTTTGATTTTATTTCTTTTCTTTGTTTTTATTATTTTTTCTTTTTTATTTCTGATTGTTTTCTCTGCCTAATGAAAAGTAGAAAATCGAAGAATGTCAAGAGTTTGTTTGATTTTTGTCTTACTTTGTGGGGAAAAAGAAGAAAATTGTGTGCAGTTACTAATCATGATACTGATAATGAGTACTGTGGACTGTCTATAGATATAAAAAGATAGTGACAAGTCAACTTGCTATGGACTGTTGCTCACACAAGACAGCAGGGATCTTTTCTTTTATCTGCACATCGTGGATTCATTGCACGTTTCAGTGTTTAATCTTATCAAGGCTGGTTGTTGTCCAGCCATAGTTGTGACAGCATTCTTGTGCCGAGGATATAATTGAGCTCGGCCAGTGTGTTTAAAGTTAATATGTTCTTGCTTTTTGTGTTGCCTTACACACACAGAACAATGTGAACAAAAATATGAAAAGAACAAAAAAATCTTGTTTATGTATATATGTGTGGCATATAAACCTTTTTGTCCCCATTCCTTGGCTAGAGCGCTGAGATTCACTGATATTGAGATTTTTGCGAATGCAATGTTTTTTTTTTTCTCTCAATCATTTAGATAGCCCCATATCGACTTCAGGGATGATGTCTAAACACGACAACTGAGTGCATGCGAGAATGTTTTTGTCATCCGTTCCTCTCGGCACACTATGGCCTACTCTTTGGAAAAGGCAGAATGCTAATTTTAATGTGTGTGCAAGATGTTATGTGCGCGTTAGTACACAGGGCCTTAGTTTATAGTCTCATCTGAAGAACTTTGACTTTCAGTTCACTTTTTTTTTGTCAAACAGGGAAGAGAGGGCGAGGCAGAATTGAACTCAGAACACCACTTGTTGGCATGCCAGCGTGTTAACCATCCTGCCACCTTCCTTGTTATTGGTATAAACAAAAGCAGCCTGGATAAGATTACTGAACCCTGCACGGAATCCACACCTCAACGTGGAAAGAAATACCCTAGGGGCTTTTTTTTGTTTGCTCGGTTTGTTTTGTTTGTTTTTATTTTGTTGGGTTTATTTGCCTTGGTTATAATAGATACCCATTTCTTTGAGTAAACTCATTTAACGTTACTGGTGTTTTTTGAAAAAAAAATCTAACAGATTAAAAACCGATTGTTTATCATAACTAATTATTCCTTAAAATACATTCGACAATAACCCCATGAATTAAGCAGTTGTTGTCAACTGAAATTTTCCTCAGTGAGCAAACTGTATGATATAACATACACATGTTTAAAGGCAAGCATTGTGTAAGTAATATATTCATAATAATCGCTATTTAGGCTTTCCCAGTTTCATTCATTTGATAAACAAAATTCTGTTTTATTTATGTATTCTTTTAAAAATTCATTCCCCTTTACATCTAAAGATCAGAATGCACTGCCTATAAGTTCTTAACGACAAATTGCCGATGGCAACAGTTTAAACAAACCACGATAAGTATAATACTTTACAATTACGATAACATTTTGGAGGGAGGGAAATAAGAGCTTGAGGCAATATAATAATTTAACAGGACCACAAAAGTGTATTTCTAGTCGACAAACATATGTCTTCAACTTATCCAGAGCCTATTCATACTTCTGTCATAAACACCCAAGAAAAATAAAAAGATGTTCCAACACGTAACTTGTAACGGTAAAAGCCAATAGGTGACAGTTTTCCTATGGCATAAACAACTTGCTTCACAAACACAACCCCTCTCTCACCCAAAAGAAAGCTGCAATGGATCGCTGTATACCTACATGACCCCCATCTCCCTGAAGGGTATCCCATGCACAGTGTAAAATCTCATCTACCCAAAGGGTATACTATGCACAGCGTAAAACCTCATCTCCCCAAAGGGTATACTATGCACAGTGTAAAACCTCATCTCCCCAAAGGGTATACTATGTACAGTGTAAAACCTAACACAGCATACTGGCTGAACTCTGCTCTACTCTCTGCTGCAGTAAAAAGGCTTCCTTACATCGTAAACTATAGTGGCCTGGTTTATGGCCACTGCAGACAGATCTAGTGTCTGGCTAAGGGTCTTCTGCCCTGTTCAATGCCTAGGGGTCCAGGTTGTTGGCCAATTAGTTGTTAGAGTGGTGGACAGAGGGAGTATTGTTTCTGAAAATAGTGAAGAGGTTTGTTTTCCTTTCGGAAGCTTTGAAGAGCGGGTGAAACTTCTACTTCACTAAACGCTCAGACAGCAACTACTGTTGTCTGTCACACGAGCAGAAAACCCGTTGTGCTGCCGTTAGGCATTTGAAAAGTCACGCCCAGCGCACCCGACTCCGACGTGGGAGAGACTTGTTATCTATTCAGTCTTTAATTTTTTTAAAGAAAAATATGTTGTTTTTTATAACTAACTCGAGGTCTTTTTTAATTTTTTTATCTCTTACTTGAGGTTGAGCCTATGATTAGAAGTGGAGGCTTAGATGAGAGAAATCGTTCAAATGCTTTCCGTTTTGTGTTGTTTTGTTATTGCAGTGTTTCCTCTTTTTGTAGTCTAGAAACTGTTCATTGATGTGTTTATTTAGTCAGCGTCTCTCATGTTTTCAAAGAAAACATTTGTAGATTAGAAACTGGTGATTGGTGTGGCTAATGAGTAAACCTCTTGCATTTTTTCAAACATAAGAATTGTAGATTAGAAACTGGTGATTGATTTGCTCATCTAGTTAACTTTCCTTTTACTCAATTGAATAAAAAAAAAAATCTTGGATGTGGGTTTATTAGCATGCTGTTGATAACCGTCATTGAATGTGATGTTAAGCTGTCTGCTGTTGGCTGTTGTATCATGCTCTCACTGTCTCACCAATGATGTACATGGCATTAGTACTGGTGTTATTAAGCTCTGTAGGCTGCAGAAGACAAGGGAACATCAAATGCTTAGTGTGCTACCGACTTAAAGGTATGGACATGTGTAAGGTGGAAGGACAGTAGCAGACATTGATAGAAGGATACAGGCAATGGGGATGAGATACTTTTATAAACTCCTTGGTCTCTGATAATAATGTCAAATAACAAGCAAGGATGTAAAAAAACAGAATTGAAAACGCCTTCGAGACATATGAAGAACTCCTGACTTCAATGAAAAAAAAAGCAAACTAAAGTGGTACGGGCACGTCACACGAACATCTGGACTGGCCAAGACTGTCCTACAGGGAACAGTACAAGGAGGGAGACGAAGAGGCAGACAGAGAAAACGATGGGAAGAAAACATTACAGAGTGAATTGGTCTTGAGGGGAATGACTTGCTATGGAAAGCTGAAAACCGCGAGGAGTGGAGGAAGCTGGTTGCAAAATCTTCAGTGGTACCCCAACAGTCTACTAGATTACAGGATAGGTGGAGTGAGTTGAGGAAGGTGATGGGATCTTCTTTGGGTCATCTTAGCTCATAAAAGTAGTTTATGAAAATACACTTCAGTGTCTCTCTCTCCACAACTAAATATCCTCCACTCGTATGTAGAGCAGTATCACATCATTAAAGTGTCAGATTCTGGACGTGTTGATAACTATCTATGTGGATTTTCCCCAACATGTCAACTTCCCTCAGAAGGAAAATCAAAGATGGAAAATATCGATCACTCCTTTGCTGAACATGTTTGTAAAATCTTTTTCAGTATGTAAAATATAGTGTTAAGATTTTTGTATTGTTGTTAATGAAAACATAACAACTTCATCCCCTCCCCGACCCCTCCAAAAACAAAGGAGATATAAGAACATTGGAAAGTAATGAGATATTGGAATAGCAGTTTATTATTTTATATTCGAATTAGCTGTATCATTTCAGACAAAAATAGCTGACCATTCAGACGAATCGTCTTTCTTATTTCAAACAAAAATAGCACACCATTTCTTCGAATCGGCTATTTTATTTCTAACAAAAATAGCACAGCATTTATACAAATTGTTTATCTTATTTCAACCAAAAATAACACGCCATTCATTCCATTCAGCTATATTAGTTCAAACAGAAATGGCAGACCATTTATACCAAGGCCACTTTAAGTCATGGGAGAGTTCTCTCTGTGAAAAGCGGACTGCTTCCCTTGGGAGAGTGCGTCGCTTCAAAGGTAGTGCTGCCCATTATTTTTGTTGTTGTCTTTTCCTGTCTGCATGTGTACTTGCTTCTCTATAATGACCCGTGTCTCAGTACATATAGATTACCTAACACAGTCAGAAACAATGAATCACAGTGTCAACAACAGCAAACCATCAATTTACTCAAGTGAGCTGTATCATTTCAAACAAAAATAGCAGACCAGCAAGATGAATCTGTCCGTGTCTGTGTTCGTATTGACTATGTGAAGCAGGAGAGAATAATGCACAACAATCGCTCCAATTTTCTGTAAACTGAAAGCAGCGTCAACATTAACGTGCCATAGCACCAGCGAACTTGGCCTACACGTAGTGGTTTGTGTCCTGGGTTACGGACTGGAAGGTCAGGGGTTCTTTAAATCCCATAAGAGTCATGGAGATCTTCTCGGACTCCAGTGGGCTTCTACCCAGAGTGAGTGTGCTGTGGGCTCATTAGGAAGACTGGGACCACACAGTCGAGCTTTGTCTATTTCACAAATGCATGCTAGCCTATTTTGAGAGTATTGCTCACGTTACCTGACCAACACTGCAGGTGTCTGTATCTCTCGGGCCTTGGTTGAGGCCGGGGTATTTCATAACAGGAAACATAGGGCACAGCACTGTCAGTAGACGCAAAGCAGGTGCACGTCAATAGCAGCATTGTTACATCATACTGAACCCAATTGAGCGTCGTGCAATAAAAGGGAAAAAATGTCTCTGATTGGAAGAATCACAGATGATGAGGCACCCCCCAAAAAAAAAGTATGTACCATAGCAAAGAGTTCACTCTCCAGTTGCTACGTATATATTATTGTTCAGGTTTATTTTATGGAGAGTGCAGACAGGCCAATCTGAGGGCCAACTTCATGAAGTGTGTGAAGGTTTGGCTGGGTGCCAGGTGCTTTAGTTATAGAGTTTGCAGGCTGAAAGACGAGAGCCCATAGAACTGGTGCTGCTTATACATTATTTACCTCTTAGTGGTTTCCATAGCAGATAAAACTGAGCCATTGTCTGTAGCGAAGTTTAAACATTCATTTTATTATTTACTTTTTTATTGTTTGCTGCAAGGAATAAACACATATATTTCATTTTATTGACTTTGGGGGTTTGTAGCAAAAAACAAAACAGATTTTTGTTTAATTTACTTTTGTGTATGTATATTTCTTTATTTTTGTATTTTTCTGGATTTTTTGTGCAAGAAGGTTTTGTGAACATGCAACCTTTTTGAAACGGCTTACCTTTGGCCCGAGCTAGCTCT
>CM060330.1:17260595-17273095 GCA_030674155.1 Stramonita haemastoma
CAAATCGAAGACTATCAAGAGTTTGTTTGGATTTAGTCTTAAACTTTCTGAGAAAAAAAGGAAAAAATTGTGTGCAGTTAATAATCATGATAAAGATAATGAGTACTGTATATATATATAAAAAGATAGTGACAAGTCCACTTGCTGTGGACTGTTGCACACACAAGACAGCAGGGTTCTGTTCAGTAATCTTATCAAGGCTGTTTTTTTTCAGCCATAGTGGTGACAATATTCTTGTGCCAGTGATTTAATGGAGCATGGCCAGCGTGTTTTAAGTTAAGTTCTTGCTTACTGTGTTGCTTTACACACACAGAACAATGTGAAGAAAACTAGGAAAAAACCCCAAACATCTTGTATATATAATTATGGTATAATTCGTTTTGTCCCCGTTCCTCAGCTTGAGTGCTGAGATTCACCATTAGTGAGATTTTTGCGAATGCAACGCGGTTTTTTTGTTGGTGTTTTTTTAAAATTATTTTAATTTTTTACAATCATTTAGATAGCCCCATATTGACTCCGGGGATGGTGTCTAAACACGACAACTGCGTGCATGCGAGAATGTTTTTGTCATCCCTTCCTCTGGGTACACTATGGCCTACTCTTTGGAAAGGCAAAATGCTAATTTGTGTGCAAGCTAACGTGTGTGCAAGATGTTATTGCATGCTTTAGCACACAGGGCCTTAGTTTAGTCTCATCTGAAGAACTTTGACTTTCAGTTCATTTTTTTGTCAGCCTGGGAAGGAGGGCGAGACAGGAAATCGAACTCAGAACACCACTTGTTGGCATGCCAACGTGTTAACCGTCCTGCCACCCTCCTTGTTATTGGTATAAACAAAAGCAGCCTGGATAAGATTACTGAACCCTGCACGGAATCCACACCACAACCACGACAGGAAATACCCCTAGGGGCTTTTGGTTTGTTTGCTCGGTTTGTTTGGTTTGTTGTTTTTACTTTGTTGGGTTTATTTGTCTTTGTTATGATAGATACCCATTTCTTTGAGTAAACTCATTTAACGTTACTGGTGCTTTTTGAAAAAAAAATCTAACAGATTAAAAACCGATTGTTTATCATAACTAATTATTCCTTATAATACATTCGGCAATAACCCCACGAATTTAGCAGTTGTTGTCAACTGGAATTTTCCTCAGTGAGCGAACTGTATGATAGAACGTGCACATACTTTAAGGCAAGCATTGTGTAAGTAATATATTCATAATAATCGCTATTTAGACTTTTCCAGTTTCATTCATTTGATTTACAAACTTCTGATCCATTTATGTATTCTTTTAAAAATTCATTGCCCTTTACATCTAAAGATCAGACTACACTGCCATATGTTCTAAAGGACAAGCAAAATTTTAATTGCTGATAGCAAACAGTTTAAATAAACTACGAAAAGTATAATACTTTACAGTTACAATAACATTTTGGAGGGAGGGAAATAAGAGCTTTGGGCAAGATAATTATCATTTAACAGAACCACAGAAATGTATTTCTAGTCGACAAACATATATCTTCAACTTATTCAGAACCTATCCACACTTCTGTCATTAACACCTCAGAAAAGGGTAAAAGCCAATAGGTGACAGTTTTCCTATGGCGAAAACAACTTGCTTCACAAACACAACGGCTCTCTCACCCAGAGAAAGCTGCGATGGATCGCTGTATACCTACATGACCGCCATCTCCCAAAAGGCTATCCCATGCGCAGTGTAAAATCTCATCTCCCCAAAGGGTATACTGTGCACAGTGTAAAACCTCATCTCCCCAAAGGGTATACTATGTACAGTGTAAAACCTAACACAGCATACTGGCTGAACTCTGCTCTATTCTCTGCTGCAGTAAAAAGGCTTCCTTACATCGTAAACTATAGTGGGCCTGGTTTACGGCCACTGCAGACAGATCTAGTGTCTGGCTAAGGGTCTTCTGCCCTGTTCAATGCCTAGGGTTCCGGGTTGTTGGTCAATTAGCTGTTAGAGTGGTGGACAGAGGGAGTATTGTTTCTGAAAATAGTGAAGAGGTTTGTTTTCCTTTCGGAAGCTTTGAAGAGCGGGTTGAAACTCCTTGCTTGAACGCTCAGACAACAACACTACTGTTGTCTGTCATACGAGCAGAAATCGCGTTGTGCTGCTTATGCACCTGACAAGTCAGGCCCAGTGCATCTGCCTTCAGTGTGGGAGAGACTTGTTATCTGTTCAGCCTAAGAAGATATCTGGTTGTTGTTTTTTACCACTAACTTCAGGTTAAGCTTATCATTGAAAGTGGAGACTTAGATGAGATAAATCGTTCAAATGCTTTCTGTTTTGTGTTGTTTTGTTATTGCAGTGTTTCCTCTTTTTGTAGTCTAGAAACTGTTCATTGATGTGTTTATTTAGTCAGCGTCTCTCATGTTTTCAAAGAAAACATTTGTAGATTAGAAACTGGTGACTGGTGTGGCTAATGAGTAAACCTCTTGCATTTTTTTCAAACATAAGAATTGTAGATTAGAAACTGGTGATTGATTTGCTCATCTAGTTAACTTTCCTTTTACTTAATCGAATAAAAAAAATCTTGGATGTGGGTTTATTAGCATGCTGTTGATAACCGTCATTGAATGTGATGTTAAGCTGTCTGCTGTTGGCTGTTGTGTCATGCTCTCGCTGTCAAACCAATGATGTGAGTGGTATTAGTACTGGTGTTACTGAGTGACATCTATGGGCTGCAGAAGACAAGGGAACATAAGATGGTTTGTGTGTTACAGACTTAAAAGGTATGGAAATGTGTAAGGTGGAAGGATAACAGCAGACATTGAAAGAAGGATACAGGCAATGGAGATGAGATACTTTTAAAAACTCCTTGATATCTCATAATACTGTCAGATAACTAGTGAGGATGTAAAAAAACAGAATTGAAAACGCCTTCGGGCCATATGAAAAACTCCTGACTTCAGTGAAAAGAACGCAAAACTGAAGTGGTGCGGGCACGTCACACGAACATCTGGACTGGCCAAGACTGTCCTACAGGGAACAGTACGAGGAGGAAGACGAAGAGGCAGACAGAGAAAACGATGGGAAGACAACATTACAGAGTGAATTGATCTTGAGGGGAATGGCTTGCTATGGAAAGCTGAAAACCAGGAAGAGTAGAGGAAGCTGGTTGGAAAATCTTCAGTGGTGCCCCAACAGTCTACTAGATTACGGGATAGGTGGGGTGAGTTGAGGAAGGTGATGGAGTCTTCTTTGGGTCATCTTAGCTCGTAAAAGTAGTTTATGACAATAGGTCAGTGTCTCTCTCTCTCTCCTCAACTAAATATCCTCCACTTTTATGAAGAGCAGTATTAAATCATTACAGTGTCAGATTCTGGACGTGTTGATAACTATCTATGTGGATTTCCCCCCAACATGTCAACCTCTCTCGGAAGGAAAATCAAAGGTGGAAAATATCGATCTCTCCCCTGCTGAATATATTTGTAAAATCTATTTGTGTATGTTATTTGTGTATGTTAAAAACAGTATTGAGATTTTTGTATTGTTGCAAATGAAAACATAACTTCACCCCACCCCCACAATAACAAAAGAGGTATAACAACGTTGGAAAGTAATGAGATATTGGAACAGCAGATCATTAGTTTATTCGATTCAGCTATTTTATTTCAAACAAAAATAGCAGACCATCTATTCAAATCGGCCATATTATTTCAAACAAAAAATAGCAGACCATTTATTCAAATCGGCTACTTTATTTCAAATAAAAATAGCACACTATTTATACAAATCATCTATCTTATTTCAAACAAAAATAGCATAGCATTTTATACAAATCATCTATCTGATTTCAAACAAAACTAGCAACCGTTTATGCAAATCATTTATCTTATTTCAAACGAAAATAGCATAGCATTTATGCAAATAATCTATCTTATTTTAAACAAAACTAGCACATCATTTATAAGCGCCATCTATCTTATTTCAAACAAAAATAGCACACCATTTATACACACCGTCTATCTCATTTCAAACAAAAATAGCACACCATTTATTCACACCATCTATCTTATTTCAAACAAAAATAGCGCTCCATTTATTCCATGTGGCCAGATCACTTCAAACACTTCACTTCAAATGGCAGACCATTTATTCGAACACCACTTTACAGTCCTATCAGAGTTCTTTCCGTAAAAAGCGGGCTGCTCTCTGAGTCGCTTCAAGAGTAGCGCGGTTTATTATTATTATTTTTTTGGTTGTCTTTTCCTGTCTGCATGTGTATTTGTTTCTCTATCTCTTGTATCTCTGCACATACAGAATATCTAGCACACTAAGAAACAGCAAATCACAATTTCTCGAATTTTCTGTGAACAGAAAACAGTGTAAACAACAGCAGACCATCAATTTGTTCAAGTCAGCTATATCATTTCAAACAAAAAGAGCAGACCAGCAATATGAACTTGTCCCTGTCTGTGTTCGTATTGACTATCTGAAGCAGGAGAGAATAATGCACAACAATCGCTCCAATTTTCTGTAAACTGAAAGCAGCGTCAACATTAACGTGCCATAGCACCAGCGAACTTGGCCTACACGTAGTGGTTTGTGTCCTGGGTTACGGACTGGAAGGTCGGGGGTTCTTTAAATCCCATAAGAGTCATGGAGATCTTCTCGGACTCCAGTCGGCTTCTACCCAGAGTGAGTGTGCTGTGGGCTCATTAGGAAGACTGGGACCACACAGTCGAGCTTTGTCTATTTCACAAATGCATGCTATTTTGAGAGTATTGCTCACGTTACCTGACCAACACTGCAGGTGTCTGTATCTCTCGGGCCTTGGTTGAGGCCGGGGTATTTCATAACAGGAAACATAGGGCACAGCACTGTCAGTAGACGCAAATCAGGTGCACGTCAATAGCAGCATTGTTACATCATACTGAACCCAATTGAGCGTCGTGCAATAAAAGGGAAAAAATGTCTCTGATTGGAAGAATCACAGATGATGAGGCAGCCCCCCCCAAAAAAAAAAAGAAAGAAAAAAAGTATGTACCATAGCAAAGAGTTCACTCTCCAGTCGCTACATATATATTATTGTTCAGGCTTATTTTATGGAGTGCAGACAGGCCAATCTGAGGGCCAACTTCATGAAGTGTGTGAAGGTTTGGCGGGGTGCCAGGTGCTTTAGTTAAAGAGTTTGCAGGCTGAAAGACCAGAGCCCATAGAACTGGTGCTGCTTATACATTATTTACCTCTTAGTGGTTTCCATAGCAGATAAAACTGAGCCATTGTCTGTAGCGAAGTTTAAACATTCATTTTATTATTTACTTTTTTTTTTTTATTGTTTGCTGCAAGGAATAAACACATAATATTTCATTTTATTGACTTTGGGGGTTTGTAGCAAAAAACAAAACAGATTTTTGTTTAATTTACTTTTGTGTATGTATATTTCTTTATTTTTGTATTTTTCTGGATTTTTTGTGCAAGAAGGTTTTGTGAACATGCAACCTTTTTGAAACGGCTTACCTTTGGCCCGAGCTAGCTCTCTGTGTCTCTGTCTCTCTGTCTCTCACTCTCTGTCTGTTGCTTTGTCTCTGTCTGTCTGTCTGTCTCTGTCTCTCTCTCTCTCGTTTTCAATGAGATGAAGGCTATCACAGGAAAACCATAATTTTAAGGGCAGTGAAGTCTAGTCTGGTCTCTCCCGGTGCTGTTGAAATGTGGCGGCTATTCCCTCTGAAAGTAAATCGATCATGAAAAAGCCTCCCAGGTCTCCACCCCCACCGGACTCTTTTCAAGCCTCCCCCATCCTCCCCCATCCTCT
This sequence comes from Stramonita haemastoma, assembly GCA_030674155.1. Lineage (NCBI taxonomy): Eukaryota > Metazoa > Mollusca > Gastropoda > Neogastropoda > Muricidae > Stramonita > Stramonita haemastoma. Next base: position 17,266,372 of record CM060330.1, read on the forward strand.
CTGTCTCTCTCTCTCTCTCTCGGTCTGTCTGTCTGTCTGTCTGTCTGTCTGTGTCTCTCTCTGTCTGTCTCTCCCTCTGTCTCTTTCTGTCTCTCTCTGCCTCTCTATTTCTCTGTCACTCTCTGTCTCTGTCTGTCTCTGTCTGTCTGTCTGTCTGTCTGTCTGTCTGTCTGTCTCTCTCTCTCTCTCTCTCTCTCTCTCTCTCTCTCTCTCTCTCTCTCTCTCTCTTCTCTCTCTCTCTCTCTCCTGTCTCCCCTCTCCCCTCTCTCTCTAACATTTTCCCCAGCACATCATCCAACTCAAGTGGGCCACAGGGGAGACTAATGACGGACGTCCTGTTTGCCCGCTGTGTGGCCATAATTGTTTTCCGATACTTGTGGATTTGGGAGCGTGTTTTAGCCTCCTGTCTCATTTGCTTTTGATTTTTTTTTCTTTAAAAAAAACATATGGATCACTGTGGTATCGAGACTAACAAGATTGTAGTCTGAATCTTGTGTCAGTGTGTTCAAGAACCTTTTGGGGTTCTGTTTTGGCTGGTATGAATTATTAGCATTGTGCAGCTGAAGAAATAAGGTTTTACAAAGAAGTAGGGATTTGAAAGTGTTGTTAACATGTTATTGAGGGAGAGACCCTACACCCCACCCCGAACCCCCACCCCAGGGGGGATCTCGGGAGCCTGTCAGTATAAATAGCATCCCTACCTTCTGAAAATTCTGTGCTAGGAATTCTCTCATTTTTATCCCTCATTTTGTTTTTGCCTTGTTCCTTTTCTTACCGTCACCTTCCTCTTGTCTGTTGTCTGCCTCCTTGTGCCGTTTTTGTTAAACACAGAGACTTAAAAGATAACATAGGAGGAAACTGTTATTTTTTTAAGGTCTTTCAAGAAAGAGAAAACAAAAGAATGAAACAAGGAGGCAGAAAATAGACAAGAAGAAAGAAAGTGATAGGAAGAAAAGTAACAAGGCAGAAACAAAGAGAGGGATAGTCGAGAGGGAATTCTTAGCTCAGGATTTCCAGAAGATGGGGATGCTATTTATACTGACAGGCCCTCGGCGTCCCTATGGAAGCGAGTATAGATAAGTGACAAACCTCTAGACCTGAATCAGCATTTGTGGTAAAATATATGCCTGCTTCTTTATTAATTAGATCTAGGGGTCTAGTAGGAAACAATAAAAAAAACACAACTTTCCAGATGTCAGTTGGGAGATTGTATTTGTAAAGTTTTGTAAAGTTTCATCCTCTAAAAAAAAAAAAGAGCATTCCTCGATGATAATTGTGTCATTGCCAAAACGTCAAGTAGAGGGGTAACACGGGGTCTGGGATCCATTCAGTGATTTCCCTTGAGCGGATTCAATAACCAGGAAAATAATATCATGTTTTCCTGAGCAGAAATTTAAACTCGGTAAACGTCTCTTTAGTTTGTGTTTTATGTCAGAGCCTAGACCAATCACGTTTGTGGGATAATACATGCGTGCGTGCGTGTGTGCGTGCGTGTGTGTGTGCAGAGAGAGAGAGAGAGAGAGAGAGAGAGAGAGAGAGAGAGAGAGAGAGAGAGAGAGAGAGAGAGAGAGAGAGAGAGAGCAGAAAATAAACGAGGAGGTGACAGGAAGGAAGTAAAAGCAAAAAGAGCTATAAAAAAGAGGGATATCCTAGCACAGAATTTCCAGACGGTAGGGGAATGGTATTTTGCATTGACAGTCCCCTCCGCGTCACCACAGGGACGAACCAACCAACCAGTCAACCAACCAACCAACCAGCCAGCCAGCCAGCCAACCAACCAACCAGCCAGCCAGCCAACCAACCACAGACAGCCAAACAAACAAGCGAAACGTGTAACGGAGTAGAGTCAGTTTACTCATGTCTGTTCCTGCATTCTCGCTCACTTAATCTCGTCGACTATTCCTGCAGTTCTGTTATGTTTGCTGTTCAGAGGTATGATCAATGAAAAAAAAAGAGAAGGCGTATTAAGATAAACAAACAAGATAATGATAACGATCCTGTTTTTGTCGCCCACTGTGGGATAATTATTGTTTCCCCGATAATTGTGTATTATTTTTGGTCCACGATTCGCTGGTTGGCTTCTTTTAGTTTTTTTTTTATTTCTGCGGGATTGTTCTTAGCTATGGAATATTGATGATAATGTGCTTGTGTCAAAAGCGTGAAACTGCTTAAAGATAAAGGCTATTTTATTGAAATGTTTGCTGTGTGCGTGTGCGTGTGTGTGTGTGTGTGTGTGTGTGTGTGTGTGTGTGTGTGTGTGTGTGTGTGTGTGTGTTTATTCGTGTACCTTCTCACTGTCGGCTTGCTGTTTGTTTTTTGTTTGTTTTTTTGGTGTTTATTCATTCTAATTCTTTTCAGTGTTTGGCATGTTTACTACTTTAATTATATTTTGGAGGATAAGGAAGGGCATTTTCAGCAATATACAGTTTTAGAATTTATGTGCTATGTCTTTTTTCTATTTTTCATAGCATAGAGAATACTTTCTCCACTCTTTTCCTCCTTTTATTTTAGTCAGTTTTTTTTGTTTGTCTCTTTTTCTTCTCCCTCCCTCTTTTCTTTTGATGCCTCTGTCTGTCTGTCTGTCTTTCTGTCTGTCTCTGTGTTCCTGTCCTGTCTTTCTGTCTGTCTGTCTGTCTGTCTGTCTGTCTGTCTGTCTGTCTGTCTGTCTGTCACACACACACACACACACACACACACACACACACACACACACACACACACACACACACACACGCGCGCGCGCGCGCGCGCGCGCGCGCGCACAACGACTCACATATTTAATGTAGACAAAATGAAAGTAACAATTGAATTTGACATTGTTTATCTGCATTTGGGGGGTTTGTTTGTTGGTTTTGGGGGTGTAAAATCTCTTATATAAAAAAAAATTAAACTGAAGAACATACACACACATACACACACACCATGCACGCACCCACACACACACACACACGCACGCACGCATACACACACACACACACACACGTACGCACACAGCCCCCCCACCTACACACATACACAGATACATACAGATAAACATAGAAACACACACACACAGCCCCCCTTCCCCCCCACACTCACACACACATTACCGCAACCTACCCCAAATCCAGACACATTTTGACCCACGTGGTACACCCTACAATGTCATCGTTGCAGACTAGCCTAGACCACGACCTTGAGAAATCTCTCAAGGGACTTGGTGCTGCAATCGATGGTGCCAGTGCGAGTTAAAAAAAAAAAGAAAGAAAAAAAAAAAAGAAGTAGAAAAAAAGAGTGGCAGGCAAGTGGCAATGTCTGGCCGGGTGACTGTGATGATGCCGCCACGCTCCCTGGGACCGTCCCCAAGTTATGGTGCCGCCAGCTTTCTCTTTCATCCTGTAGAGCTATACTTTCTGTGTGTGTGTGTGTGGGGGGGGGGGGGGGGGGGGGGGGGTGTGGTGTGTGTGTGTGTGTGTTGTGTTGTGTTGTGTTGTGTGTGTGTGTGTGTGGGGGGGGGTTGGTTGTGTTGTGTGTGTTGTGTTGTTTTGTTGTGTTGTGTTGTGTGTGTGTGTGTGTTGTGTTGTGTGTGTGTGTGTGTGTGTGTGTGTGGGGGGGGTTGTGTGTGTGTGTTGTGTTGTGTGTGTATGGGTGGGTGAGGGGGGGGTGTTGTGTTGGTGTGGTGTTGTGTTGTGTTGTGTTGTGTTGTGTGGTGTGTGTGTGTGTGTGTGTGGTGTGTGTGTGTGTGTGTGTGTTGTGTTGTGTGTGTGTGTGTGTGTGTTGTGTTTTGTGTGTGTGTGTGTGTGTGTTGATGGTGTGTGTGTGTGTGTGGTGTGTGTTGTGTGTGTGTGTTGTGTGTTGAAGGGAGAGTGCTGTGTGTGTGTGCCGTGATGTTGTGCTGTGCTGCTGTTGTGCCTTACTGAATTTTTGTCCTCAACGAAAAATATGTACACGAAAATATGTACATTGTCGGATAGATTACGTATCGGTTTTGTTGTGTTGTTGTTGTTGTTGTTGTTGTTGTTGTTGTTGTTGTTGTTGTTGTTCTTCTTCTTCTTCTTCTTCTTCTTCTTCTTCTTCTTCTTCTTCTTCTTCTCCTTCTTCTTCTTCTTCTTCTTCTTCTTCTTCTTCTTCTTCTTCTTCTTCTTCTTCTTCTTCTTCTACTCTTCTTCTACTTCTTCTTCTTCTTCTTCTTCTTCTTCTTCTTCAAATGCTCAGACAGTTAGTACTGTTGTCTGTGATAATCGTGAGATTGTGTTGCTCTGCCATTGAAAAAGTGCCCGAAAAGTCAGGCCCAGCGCATCCGACTTTGGTGTGAGAGGGTATTGTTATGTTGAAAGGCTTTCTGGAAAGGCAGGAGCATGGATCAATGAGGCAGAACACAGACAAGAAGGTGGTGACAGGAAGAAAAGGAACAAAGCAGAAACGCAAGCACATGGCTACAGACACCTTGAGGGTAAAAAATGTAAAAGTCTGTGTGTCTTCGTTTTAACGTCCATAAAGACACACACACACACACACACACACACACACACACATTTATATTTTTACCTTTAAGGTGTCTGTGAAAAGGTGTCCCATAACCTATGTGGTCGTAGGGGAGCGAGGCATCAGAGACCTCAGCTTCTCTAGGGGCCAGCATATTGAAGGCGGCGCGCGCCCATCTCCTCTCCCTCGCTGCTTTACCTTCCCTGACCCTAAAGAGGGCAGGTACCCATTTACAGCAGGGTGAACTGGGGAATTGTACTAAAGCCAAGGTACACACAAACAGGTCACCCATCCACTTGGTAAACACGCTCAATACTGCTTAACCTTAGCTTGGACAAAGCGAGTGCTCTGACCACTAAGCTATCCCGCCCCCCTATAGACAGACATCTTGAACGTGTCCAAAAAAGGCTGTGACAACATGCACGTGCAGTGGCGGTGTAGTTTTTCCCTGGGGGCGTGTCGCGCTCTGTGGTCTTGAGGCCTGCATGCTACAGAAGTGGTGATGAAAATGTGATTTGCATGTAGGTGATATTGATCTGCAGTCATAACCGTGTCCATCAAAGGAAACTGTGGACAGATTCTTGTTTGTTTACTCAGGGCCCCAGAGAGAGAGAGAGAGAGAGAGAGGAGAGAGAGAGAGAGAGAGAGAGAGAGAGAGAGAGAGAGAGGTTATTTGTGTCAGAATGACCTTGACCTGAAAAGGGAATAAATAGGTGATAAAGAGCCCTCGTATAACACGTATTGTAGTGGTGACGAAATACGAAGTAATAAAGAGCCCTCCTGTAACACATATTGAAGTGGTGTCGTGAAGTACATAGTAATAAAGAGCCCTCCTATAATACATGTTATGGTGGCGCCGTGATGTACACTGGTAATATTAAAGAGTCCTCCTATTGTTGTGGTAGCGTGAAGTATATCGGTGATAAAGAACCCTCATAAAAAATGTAATATGTTGTGGTAACGAAGCACCTTGGTGCAAAAAAACCCGTTCCTATAGCTTGGTAGTGACGCAAAGCACATCGATGATAAAGAACCGTAATCTTTCGAATATGTAGGTAGTAAGTAGAGACATGTAACAGTAAAACAGAACCCTAATAATACATCCCGAGCAATTCCGTTGCCACAACAGCGTCACGCAAAACAATGGAAACAGTTCTTGCCACATGAGCTGGTTTCAAAGAATGCACTGTTATAATTATATAACTCATCGGTATAAACAAAATGAATATGCTTCCTCTTTACCCCCAGAATATCTTCAAACGTAGCTAGAATAAGTTCAGAAGGTCCTGAGCGTGCGCGCAAACGCATGTAGAACATCCCATTCCTGTAGGGATGCAAGGGGGGGGGGGGGGGGGGTGAGAGGGGGGTGTCAGTATAAATAGCATCCCTAACGGCAAATTCTGTAGTAGTTTGAGGGGGAAGGGAATGGTGGTATTCCAGCACGAAGCTCCGCCAGACCAATAGCTATATACTTTACTTGTTTGTTTCTTTTGAGTTTTCTTTTCTTCTTTTTTTTTGGGGGGAGGGGGGCTGTTATTGTTTTTCTGTTCCTTGGTTTAAGCTTAGAACTTCACCAATGGTAATATTTATGCGTATGCAACGTTTTTTTTCCCCCAAACTAATTTAAGTAGCCGCATTTTGACTTCATCCCGAAGCTCTCTGAACACGACATATGAATGCATATTGGTTTTTATTCTGTCATGGGTTCCTACCAGCACACAATGGCCTACTCTTTTGAAAGGCGAAACGGGTTTTTGAGGTGTGCGAACGGTGTTCTGCATGCGTTCGAACACAGGGCCTCGGTCTCTAGTCTCACCCAAAGGACCTTGACATTAAGTTCGATTTTTTTCGTCAAACTGGGAAGAAAGGGTGAGGCTGGGAATTGAACCGAGGGCCTTGCGGTTTTCTCGTTGGCAGGCGAATGTCTGAACTAGCCTGCCACTCTCTTTTCCTTATTTCCTTTTGTTTAAGATGGTAACCCGAGTTTGTGTTGAGGTGAACATCCTTTAGTACTCATTGTTTTTGGATGCTTGCCACACTGTTTAGCTTTGAAGTCAATGAAGTGTTTGCCGTTTTATTTTTGTTCTCCTCTCTCCCCTCTCTCTCTCTCTCTCTTCCTCTCTCTCTCTTCTCTCTCTCTCTCTCCTCTCTCTCTCTCTCTCTCTCTCTCTCTCTCTCTCTCTCTCTCTCTCTCTCTCTCTCTTTCCTCCTCTCCCTCCCTCTCTTCTTCTCTCTCTCCCCTCTCTCCTCTCTCTCTCTC
>CM060330.1:17287314-17296367 GCA_030674155.1 Stramonita haemastoma
CATTTTCTCTTCCCCCGTGGGGATGCCAGGGGGGGGGGGGGGTCAGTAAAAATAGCAATCCCACCTTCTGGATGTTATGTATTAGGAATATACTCTTTTCTATCCCTCTCTTTGTTTATGTTTTGTTCCTGTTCTTCCTGTCACCTCGTTCTTGTCTAGTTTCCTGCATTCTTGGTCCATTCTCCTTTGATTTAAGTGATGTGGTCTTTACTTGAATTGATGTAATTTGATAAAAATTCAATTGATATGCGTTGATTATTTTTCAATATGAATTGATATGATTTGACTGTTTGGTCAAAAAGACTTGAAAGATAACCATTATCTCCCTTGCCGAAGTCGGATGCGCTGGGTCTGATTTGTCAGGTGCTTAATGGCAACACAACGGCATTAATGTTTAGCTCATACCACAGACAACAATAGTTGCTGTCTGAGCTTTTGACAAAGAAAAAGTCTATTTTCTTGATTTGAGTTGACGTAGTTTTGGCTATTTCCTTGATTTGAACTAATTTGATTTGACTAATTTCTTGACGTTAACTAATGTAATCCGGCTGATTTCTCGAGTTAAGTTGATGACGTGATTTGACCGTGTTCTGAACTTATATGTTAGGTGCTATCTCGACTTTGATTGATGCAGTTGACTATTTTTAAAAGAAATCTTTATTTGGTGTAATCTTTACTTGAGTTGGTGTAATTTGATAAAATTTCAATTGATATGCTTTGATTATTTTTCAATATAAATTGATATGGTTTGACTATTTGGTCAATTTGCAGTTACGTCATTTTAGTATTATCTCGATGAACATTTCCCTGAACTGGGGTGTTTTCATATGACACGATTTGTAGTTCAAGTCTATAATAGTTAGCTTGCTATTATGAGACAAAATATTCGAAAGTCCTTCCCCTTTTGTTACCAGTACGGGACTTTTATGCATGCTTTAGAAAGTAAAACACAGGTTGCATTTGTTCTATTAAACACACACACACACACAAACACACACACAGACACACACAGACACACACAGACACACACAGACACACACAGACACACACAGACACACACTCACACGCACACACACACACACACACACACACACACACACACACACACACACACACACACACACACACACACACACACACACACACACACAGAGGAAATGCACTAACGTGAAATGGCAGCATCGTTAACGCTGTAACTATTACTCATCAGGAACTGAATCGAAACAGGCACTGCTACTCAAACCACTGAGTCACCAGTGCCAGAGCTCTCAAAGAGCGCAGATTTGATTTTACACAGCAGCAGCAGCAATAATAGCAGTAGCAACTGCAGCAGCAGTAGCAGCAGGAGTAACAGAAGCAGTACAGCAGCAGTAGCACCAGCAAAAGTAGCAGTGGAACAACAATACTAGGTGCAGATGTAGCCGCACGGCGAAAGGAGTAGCAGTAGTAGCAGCAGCAGCGAAAGCAGCAGCAGCAGCAGTAGGCAACAGCAGCAGTAGCAACAGCAAAAGCAACAGTAGCAGTAGCAGCAGCAACAGCAAAAGTAACAGTAGCAGTAGCAGCAACAGCAGCAGCAGTAGTAGCAGCAAGCAAAAGTAGGAGTAGCAGTGGTAGCAGAAGCAGCAGCAGCAACAGCAGCAGCAGTAACAGCAGTAGCAGCAGAAGCAACAGCAGCAGTAGCAGAGGCAACAGCAGCAGCAGCAACAGAGGCAGCAACAACTGCAACAACGTCATCATCACCATCGTCATCATCATCAGCAGCAGCAGCAACAGCAGCAGCAACAGCCGCAGCAACAGCAGCAACTGCTTTAACACTACGGTCTGATAGTCTGGCAATCAAGGAATTAGCAGCAGCACGGATTGACTGATTGATTGATTGACAGTATCAACTGACTCATGTCTCCTGGAAAAACATGCACCAGCCCATAATGCAATTTTACTCCGAAGCCAGGGATGCATGTGTACCGCTCCTCAGCATATTCACCCCCCCCCCCCTCCCCCGATCTCTCAACCACTTTCCGGTTTTGGAGTTGCGAGCGTTGGTGCAGCAGTGTGGTGGAGTGTCTGATGTCAAGAAAAGTTCAGTGCAGTTTGGAGCAAATAGGACTGACCTGTCCTTGTTATCTATCTGTCTGTCTATCTATCTATCTATCTATCTATCTATCTATCTATCTATCTATCTATCTATCTATCTATCTATCTATCATCTATCTATCTATCTATCTATCTATCTATCTATATGTATCTAGGGGATGGTATAGCCAGTGGTCAAGCATTCGCTTTCTCCAAGCTAATATTAAGCAGCATTGAGCGTGGTTACAAAGTGGATGAGTGACCGTTTGCGTGCCTTGGCTTTAGTACAGTCCCCCAGTTCATCCAGCTGTAAATGTATACCCGCCTTTTTAGGGTCAGGGAAGGTAAAGCAGCGAGGGAGAGGAGATGGGCGCCGCACTCAATATCCTGGCCCCTGGAGAAGCTGAGGTCACTGATACCTCGCTCCCCTACAACCACGAAGGTTATTGGACACCTTTAACTTTACCATAGCCGAGTGGTTAAATCTCTTCGATTTCAATTCCATGTGTCTACGAAGAATTCTTGGGGTCGAAACTTGGCAGCGTACGGCCGGTGAATTAAGGGTGGGGAACTTTTAAGATATAGAATGTGCAGACATGACAGTACCTTATTTCCTTTCGTGCATTGTATACAATGAAGAATATCAAATATGCACGTTAAAAATCCCATAATTCATGCTACGTTCGGTGGATTACAGAAACACGAACATACCCATCATGCATCCCCGAAGTCAGAATGCAGCTACCTTCATGGTGAGCAAAAACTGGTCGCATACGAAAAGACTCGCTCGCACACACACACACACACAAATTAGACATATTCAATAAAACATAAAGCGCCCATTTACAAAGTATGGTCTATATGAAAGCAAGTCTTGAAAAAAACCCCCACCAAAAACATGCAACAACACACACGAAGATCCCACACTCAACAGCTTAGCTTACCCATCACATTATCAGCTAACTTGATGTGTACAAATGATCCTTGTAGGTATGGGAACGCAATGGGAAGGAGGGAGGGAGAGTAGGGAGGGGGGGATGGATAAGAAGAACTAGATTGATGGCAAACAGTCTGGCTTCATGAGGAACTGCAGATGGGTTATCGACCTTTGGGAGTAGCCTTGGGGACCGGGGGTGGGGTGGAGGTTTGTTTACTTTTGACTTTTGTCGCTATTTTCAAAGAAAAGCCAAAGTTTAAACAACAAAAAAAGAAGCATTGTGCAGAAGTACGCATAAACAGTGTCAAGTATTCAACAGCAACCAAATATACGCACGCATGCACGCACGTACACTCGCACGCGCACAACACGCACGGATACACGCACGTACACACGCATACGCGTGCGCGCATACACACATACACACACTCACACACACACTCTCTCTCACAGCATATCATGATATAACTAAAATAACATAATATAACACAAATTATAGCATAATCATAAAAACCATAGTATAGAAAAACAACTTAACACATCATAGCATAACAACTTCATACAACATAACAAAACAACAGCATACCATACCATACCATACCATACCATACCATACCATACCATACCATACCATACCATACCACACCATACCATACCATACCATAAAGCAACACAACACAAAATAACATAAGATAACAGATTTGTCATGACATAGTTGTCACATAATTATATCCAATCCTATCTGTATCCCATTCTGTCCTATCATATTATCATTTAATATCATAATACGATATCAAATAATAATTATCATGATTTTGAAATCACATAATACCACATGAAATAGTACGTGATAACTTGTATGACACTGTACTGTACGTCAGCAGGAATGGTAAACCTACCAGACCTGTGCCAGACATTAATTAACTAACTGTAGATAAGCCAGCCTCATTAGCTAATGGCCGCTGCACTCTCCTCACTGTCCTTGCTGGCCTAGGGAGAAGGTCGGCTGATAATAGCTCTCTGTCTGCCTGTCTGTCTCTCTGTCTTTGTCTGTCTGTCTGTCTCTCTGTCTTTGTCTGTCTGTCTGTCTCTCTGTCTGTCTGTCTGTCTTTGTCTGTCTGTCTTTGTCTGTCTGTCTTTGTCTGTCTGTCTGTCCCTGTGTCTGTCTGTCTGTCTGTCTCTCTGTCTTTGTCTCTCTGTCTCTGTCTCTGTTTCTCTGTCTCTGTCTCTGTCTGTCTGTCTGTCTCTGTCTGTCTGTCTGTCTGTCTGTCTGTCTGTCTGTCTCTCTCTCTCTCTCTCTCTCTCTCTCTCTCTCTCTCTCTCTCTCTCTCTCTCTCCTCTCTCTCCTCTCTCTCTCTCTCTCTGAATTTTCAGGAGCACAGTTTTGGGTGCATGCCAAGATGTATGATTATGGCAAATTCTTATCAACGATTACCTGTAGTTTTATTTCATTTTCTTCAATTTTTTTCTTTACTTTGAATTGTAAAGTGGCCAAAGGCCGAAGTACAATATTTATTTCATTGTTCATTGTTCATTGTTCAGTGTTCTCTCTCTCTGTCTCTGTCTCTTTGTCTCTCTGTCTCTGTCCTTCTGTCTGTCTGTCTGTCTTTGTCTTTGTCTCTGTCTCTCTCTGTCTCTCTCTGTCTCTCTCTGTCTCTCTCTTCTCTCTGTCTCTCTCTGTCTGTCCTCTTGTCTCTTTGTCTCTCTGTCTCTGCTTCTGTCTTGTCTGTCTGTCTGTCTGTCTGTCTGTCTCTGTCTTTGTCTTTGTCTCTGTCTCTCTCTGTCTCTCTCTGTCTCTCTCTGTCTCTCTCTGTCTCTCTCTTCTCTCTGTCTCTCTCTGTCTGTCTCTGCTCTGTCTCTCTCTCCCTCTCTCTTCTCTACTTTCATTACACTAATCGTGAAACTGTAAGAATGCCAAACAGTTGGGTCCCCGTGTGTGTGTGTGGTTGCGTGCGTGCGTGCGTGCGTGCGTGCGTGCGTGCGTGCGTGCGTGTGTGCAGGTGTTTGTATTTCCCCGTTGTGTCTCTTTCTTTGTCTCCATGCTTGCCTGTCGTTTTGGGTGTTGGCTTGTCTGTCTCTTTCTTTTTCTGTGTTTGTCTCTGTGTGTATCTCTGCTTGTCTGTCTGTGTCTCTGTTACGGTCTTTGTCTGTCTGTCTGTCAGCTGGGATATCAGATTAAAAATATATATGTATAAACTAATCCATCTCCCCCCCCCCCCCAACAAATTAAGAAATAGAGGAAAACCTAGGAAAAAAAGAAGAAAAGAGGAAAATGCGAAAAGAACAAAAAAAGAAAGAAAGAAGGAAAGAAAGAAACAAAGAGAAGAGAAGAAAGAAAGATAGAAAGAGAAGAGAAAGAAAGAAAGAGAGGAGAGAGGGGGGGGGGAGAGTTAGTGTGAGAGAGAGAGAGTTAAAGAAAGAAAAAAAAAGAAAAGAAGAAAATGAAGAAAGAATGAAAGAAAGGAAATAAATAAATAAAGAAAGAAAGAATAATAAATGAAAGAAAGAAAGAAAGATAGAAAGAAAGAATTATAAACGAAAGAAAGAAAAAAAAAGAAAGACAGAAAAGAAAGCAAGACCAAAACAAAAAAAGAAAGAAATAGAGAACAAAACAAACAGAAAAGAAAAAAAAAGGAAAGAAAGAACGAACGAAAGAAAACAGGACAAAAAAAAACCCCTGAAAGAATGAAAGCAGAACCCAAAATGGTGCAGCAGCCCTAATTATCATGCTGGCTCTTTTTTTCCTACTCTTTTTCTTTTCTTCCTTTTCTGTTGATTTCTCCTTTTCCCCTTCTGTTCTTATAACTGTCTCTTTTTATGCTTTCTCTCTTCTGTCCTTCTGTCTCTGTCTGTCTCTCTCCTCTCTCTCTCTCTCTCTCTCTCCTCTCCTCTCTCTCTCTCCCTCTACTCTCTCTCTCTCTCTCTTCTCTCTCTCTCTCTCCTCTCTCTCCTCTCCTCTCTCTCTCTCTCTCTTCGTGTGTCTATGAGTCTCTGTCTCTCTCTATGTCTGTCTGTAGCTCTCTCTGTCTCTTTCTCTCTGCGTTTTTCTGCCAGTCTGTCTCATATGCGTCTCTGTCTCTCTGTCTGTGTGTCTGTCTCCTTATCCTCGTCTTCCTCCTCCTCCTGCCCCCCCTCCTCCTCATCTACCTCGTTCTCATCGTCCACCTCCTTCCCCTTCTTCCCCCACATCTCTCCTCTCCATCCTCCCTCTTTCTCTGCTCCTTCTTCTTTTATTTGTTCTTCTTCTTTTCACTCGTTACCATGCCCACATATTTGTTATTTGGAGTCTTCCTGCTCCTTTTTCAAGTATAACTCATTTATTTATATGGACATCCCATCATGTGTTTTTTTTTCGTCTACAAAGGTTGACATTTATTTAGCCATCTAATACTATCTATTCATGTGTTTACTTAATCTGGAATTCTGTGTATGTATATATGTAGTATTTCCTAAGAATGTTTCTGGGTGTATTTTGTACTTATAATTTATTCTTTTATTTGTTATATCTATAGGAATATTTAGGTTTTTTGTTTTATTCTGTCACTCTTTTTTGTGGTATTGTTTTTGGTTTTTGTGTGTGTATGTGCTTGGATTGATTTCGTTAACAGTGATTTAAAACATCCCCGCCGTATCTTTCTTCATGGTCCATTACTAAGCCATGATTTCCAAATCGAGCTCCCAGGAACCGACTTCCCGGTGCCAGTTCATTTCCATCCCCCCCTCTCCCTGTAGTAATTGGATCCCGGAGGATTCTGTCTCCAGAAGACCGAAATTGTGGCCATGATTTGATTGTATTGCTAAGGGGAATGAATGACTGTTGCCTTGGAGGAGAAATAGAGAGGAGGGTTTTTCTGTTGGTTTTTTTTGGTGTAGTTTTTTTTTTTAGGGGGGGTCTTCTTGCTTACTAGTTTGGTCTTTTGGTTTTTGTTTTGTTTTGTAACGTTTTATGCGTTTTGCTTTTGTTAGGTTTGTTTATTTTGGCTGTGGATTTTGTTGTGATTGGCTTTTGTTGTTTTTTTGGTTGGTACATTGTCTAGTTATGACTTTGTATGTTTGTTGTTGCTACTACTAGTTCAGTCAGTGTCATTATTTATTTTTTATCATTATTACTGTCATTATTTTGGTTATTGGCGTCATCATTGTCATCACATCTGTCTATCTTGTGTATGTATGTATGTATGTATGTATGTATGTATGTATGTATGTATGTATGTATGTATGTATTTATGTATTTATGTATTTATGTATCTCTGTATGTATCTATGTATCCATGCATCTATGTATCTTGCTTCAGTAAGAGTCCCCGAGTTTACTTTTTTGTTTTGGTTTCAGGCTAAAGATGTTGTAACATTCTCTTTTTCCTTAGGGTTAATTCCATGTGTCTTTCCTCTCACCTCCCTGCTCTCTCCCCCAACACTTCCCTCTCCTCCTCCCTCCCCCTCCCCCTCCCTACCTCCCCCCACTGCTTCCATCTTACAAGCATCATTCCCCCTACCCCTGGGGGTGGGGACAAGGGTGTGGTGACAGGCAGTTAATGCTATCCCCTCAGCACTGATTGGAATTTTGCCTGCACTTTGCTCTTAGGAGAGTTCCACTATTGCCTTACATTGATTGCGTGAATTACGTCTGTCACAGTGACGAGGGCGGGGTGAGGGGGAGGAGAGAGCGGGTGTAGGTACGAGAAAAAAACTGTAATATCGAAAGAAAAAATCGTAAGAGATCAAATCAAAAGAAAACTGTAAAAGTATTACAAGAAAAAGAAAACTGTAAAAGTATAAAAAAAGTAAGAGTATTAAAAGAAAAAACCCTGTAAGAATATCAACAGAAAAAAAAACCCTGTAAGAATATCAAAAGAAAAAAAACCCTGTAAGAATATCAAAAAAACCAAACATGTAAGAGTATCACACTTAATAACAAAATGTTGCTAAAAGAGTCAGACTCCCTTTACAAAAAAAACCCACACAACTCTTTCCAAATAAAAAGAAAACACAGAAAAACAAGTATACAAATTTCTTGGAAGAAGACATAGGATATATTTCTGCACTCTCAAGGCGAATTAGCGAAAGAAATCATCACCCCCAACTCCCACCCCCACGCTTTCTATTCACCCCCCTCAAGCGAAAACAAAATTGCCGTCATTAGCAAAATCTTCCGAATGTAGCAACTACCTTCATGCTGGGCAAAAAAGGACGCATACGCAAAAAAAACCTTCAAAAACCCTCCGAGCTCTAAGTGAGGAAAGATGAAAGGTGTCTTCTTCTTTTTTTCTTCTTCTTTTTTTCTTCTCTTCTTGTCTTTTCTTCTTCTTCTTCTTCTTCTTCTTCTTTCTTCTTCTTCTTCTTCTTCTTCTTCTTCTTCTTCTTCTTCTTCTTCTTCTTCTTCTTCTTCTTCTTCTTCTTCTTCTTCTTCTTCTTCTTTTCTTCTTCTTCTTCTTCTTCTTCTTCGCATTCTTTGCATTCTTCGCATTCTTTGCATTCACAATTCTTCTTAGCAATTCTTCTTCTTCTATGCAATTCTTCGCAATTCTTCTTCTTTCTTCGCAATTCTGCTTTGCAATACTTCTTCGCAATTCTTCTTCGCAATCCTTCGCATTCTCCACAAAACAATGGTCACAGAATAACAACAACACAAGCATTGACCTTGCATTGGCTTTAAAAAAAAACAAACCCCCCCCCCCCCCCAAAACCTGACGGCAAAAACACGAACCAAAATGAAACTTGAGATTCCACAAGTGGACTTTCAGAGGCAATAAAGACAGTGAATGTCACACTTCAAGCCACAATACTGGCTCCCTATTTCACCTCCATTCCCACCCGCACTATACCATGATTCACCCTTACAGAATAATAATACCAGTCAGGAGAAGTATTGAATTTTTTTTTCTGGGGGTAGTAAAAAAAAAAATAAAGTAGGACCATCCCCCTCCACCACTATCACCACCAAAAGATGAACAGTAGTGTGGCTATGTCCCCTGTAGCGGGGATGCGGGGAGAGGGGGGGGGGGGCTGCCACTCTGTATAAATAGCATCCTCCCATTCTGGAA
>CM060330.1:17296467-17298967 GCA_030674155.1 Stramonita haemastoma
CCCATCATGTGGTTTTTTTTTTCGTCACAAGGTTGACATTTATTTAGCCATCTAATACTATCTATTCATGTGTTTTTACTTATCTGGAATTCTGTGTATGCATATATGTAGTATTTCCTAAGAATGTTTCTGGGTGTATTTTGTACTTATAATTTATTCTTTTATTTGTTATATCTATAGGAATATTTAGGTTTTTTGTTTTATTCTGTCACTCTTTTTTGTGGTATTGTTTTTGTTTTTTTTGTGTGTATGTGCTTGGATTGATTTCGTTAACAGTGATTTAAAACATCCCCCGCCGTATCTTTCTTCATGGTCCATTACAAAGCCATGATTTCCCAAATCGAGCTCCGAGGAACCGACTTCCCGGTGCCAGTTCATTTCCATCCCCCCCTCTCCCTGTAGTAATTGGATCCCGGAGGATTCTGTCTCCAGAAGACCGAAATTGTGGCCATGATTTGATTGTATTGCTAAGGGGAATGAACTGTTGCCTTGGAGGAGAAATAGAGAGGAGGGTTTTTCTGTGGGGTTTTTTTTGGTGTATTTTTTTTTTTTAGGGGGGGGTCTTTTGCTTACTAGTTTGGTCTTTTGGTTTTTGTTTTGTTTCGTAACGTTTTGTGCGTTTTGCTTTTGTTAGGTTTGTTTATTTTGGCTGTGGATTTTGTTGTGATTGGCTTTTGTTGTTTTTTTGGTTGGTACATTGTCTAGTTATGGCTTTGTATGTTTGTTGTTGCTACTACTAGTTCAATCAGTGTCATTATTTTTTTGTTGTCATTATTACTGTCATTATTTTAGTTATTGGCGTCATCATTTTTCCTCGATGTCTGTCTATTCCTATGCATCTATCTATGTATTTATATAATGTATTTAATCTATCTTGGCTCTCAGTAGTCCCCAAGTTCACCCAGCTGTTATATGACAACACCTTACTTTTTTGTTTTGGTTTGAGGCTAAAGATGTTGTAACATTCTCTTTTTCCTTAGGGTTAATTCCATGTGTCCTTCCTCTCACCTCCCTGCTCTCTCCCCCAACACTTCCCTCTCCTCCTCCGTCCCCCTCCCCCTCCCTACCCCCCCCCCACTGCTTCCATCTTACAAGCGTCATTCCCCCACCCCAGAGGGGGGGGGGACAAGGGTGTGGTGACAGGCAGTTAATGCTATCCCCTCAGCACTGATTGGAATTTTGCCTGCACTTTGCTCTTAGGAGAGTTCCACTATTGCCTTACATTGATTGCGTGAATTACGTCTGTCACAGTGACGAGGGCGGTGTAGGGGGGGGGGGGGGGGAGAAAAAAAAACCTGTAAGAGTTCGAAGAAAAAAAACCGTAAGACGTATCAAAATCAAAAGAAAACTGTAAAAGTATAAAAAAAGAAAACTGTAAAAGCATTACAAGAAAAAGAAAACTGTACAAGTATCAAAAATGGTAAGAGTAAAATCAAAAAAAAAAAACCACTGTCAGAATATCAAAAGAAAAAAAAACCTGTAAGAATATCAAAAAAACCAAACATGTAAGAGTATCACACTTAATAACAAAATGTTGCTAAAAGCGTCAGACTCCCTTTACAAAAAAACCCACACAACTCTTTCCAAATAAAAAGAAAACACAGAAAAACAAGTATAAAAATTTCTTGGAAGAAGACATAGGATATATTTCTGCACTCTCATAGGCGAATTAGCGAAAGAAATCATCACCCCCAACTCCCACCCCCACCCCCACGCTTTCTATTCACCCCCCTCAAGCGAAAACAAAATTGCCGTCATTAGCAAAATGTTCGGAATGTAGCAACTACCTTCATGCTGGGCAAAAAAGGACGCATACGCAAAAAAACCTTCAACAAACCCTCCGAGCTCTAAGTGAGGAAAGATGAAAGGTGTCTTCTTCTTCTTTTTTCTTGTTCTTTGTTCTTTTCTTGTTCTTTGTTCTTGTTCTTGTTCTTCTTCTTCTTCTTCTTCTTCTTCTTCTTCTTCTCTCTTCTTCTTCTTCTTCTTCTTCTCTTCTTCTTCTTCTTCTTCTTCTTCTTCTTCTTCTTCTTCTTCTTCTTCTTCTTCTTCTTCGCATTCTTGCATTCGCTTTTCTTCTTCTTGCATTTTTCTTGCTCTTGCAATTCTTTCTTCTTCTTCTGATTCTTCGCAATTCTTTCTTTCGCAATTCTTACTTCTTCGCAATTCTTCTTCGCAATCCTCTCCGCATTCTCCACAAAACAATGGTCACAGAATAACAACAACACAAGCATTGACCTTGCATTGGCTTTAAAAAAAAAAAAAAAGAAACCAAAAACCTGACGGCAAAAACACGAACCAAAATGAAACTTGAGATTCCACAAGTGGACTCTCAGAGGCAATAAAGACAGTGAATGTCACACTTCAAGCCACAATACTGGCTCCCTATTTCACCTCCATTCCCACCCGCACTATACCATGATTCACCCTTACAGAATAATAATACCAGTCAGGAGAAGTATTGAATTTTTTTTCTGGGGGTAGTAAAAAAAATAAAATAAAG
>CM060330.1:17303967-17318967 GCA_030674155.1 Stramonita haemastoma
AAGGGCAACCCAGCCAAACAACAAAAGAAGAGGGGGGGGAGAGAGAGAGAGAGAAGAAAAACATACATATTTGCTTAACATAAAACCACACAAAAACAGAGAAATCAATGACAAAGTCTCCTTGTATAACCCAGAGAGACTGATGAAAAAAAAAGTCTTGTAACTTAATCCATTACACCCATGAATTAAATAAAATAGAATGAAATAAAATTTTGTTTTGCATTTGCCTGTTCGATAGGACTCAATACTGACATGAAATGAGATGACCAGGCCTTCTCTTATCCCTGTTTGTGGATGTTCAACATGCCAGACAGCAGTTGAGGAGACAGGGAGCCAGCTGCATGCATACCACTAGTATAGACAGCAAGAGACATGCCAGAGGCAGGCATAGCATAGCTAGCTAGCAGTCTCGCGGTCAGTTTTCCCATCACCATAGATGATGTTTGATATTTGTTTGATGTTAAGGCACAATATATTCTCATCCTCTCTCTCTCGTGTCCTGCTTTGTTAGCGTAGGCTTACTTTCAAACTTACATGATATCATCTCTTCCATACACTACTCACTGCACGCTCCTACACTCACACATCTACGCGCGCGCGCGCGCGCGCGCGCGCATCATACTTACTTTGCAAACTTCTGACAATACAGAGGTGCACAACATACACTGAGCGCGCGCGCACACACACACACACACCACCACCACGCACACACACACACACACACACACACACACACACACACACACACACACACACACACACACCACACACAGAAAGACAAACACAGACAGACACAGAGAGAATGAGTATAACCCACAGCCTTGAACCCCAACTGACCATCTCCCTCTCATTGAGACAAGTCAACTCCCATTTTCTGCAAAGGACAAGAAAAAAAATCACCCTCCACAATAGCAACACACTCCTCCTTCCATCCCCACTCCCTCCTCCCCTCCCAGCCCCCCTCCAACACCCCCCCCCCCTCACCCCCTAATCCCCTCTCCCCCCTGTCAGCCCTTTTTAGACGCAAGTGTATATCAGCCGACAGTACAGGTGCCGGACCCACGAGTTGTGTGTGACAATAGTGACCAGAGACGAAAAAGGGCAAGGCATTGGGGACGGGATAGCTCAGTGGTCAGTGCACTCGCTTTCCCCCCAGCCAAGGTTAAGCAGCATCCAGCGTGGTTACCAATTGGATGGGCGACCGTTTGCATGCCTTGGCTTCAGTACAGTCCCCTTAGTCCACCTAGCTATTAATAGGTACCTGTCCTCTTGAGAGTCAGGGAAGGTAAAGCAGCGAGGGAGAGGAGATGGGCTGGTACCTCTGATACCTCGCTCCCCTACGACCACATAGGTTATGGGACACCTTTACCTTTACCTTTATTGTACATCACTGTAACAGTCTTAGCAGTTTCCTTACTGGTAGGTCCTTTATTGTCAGTCGAGTGGCGATTGGCCCTAGTACGAATTTTTCTTGGTGCATCTTCTTCTTCTGAATCTGCTTTGCTTCTGCTATTTCTTCTTCTCTCTGTCTATGTCTGTCTATCCGTCTGTCTTTCTGTCTCTCTCTCACTAATTGTTTCTCCCTACTTTGACACCCCTCCCCCCTCTCACTCTCCATCTCTCTTTCCCTGTCTGTCTGTCTGTCTGTCTGTCTGTCTCTTGTCTCTCTCTGTTTATCTCTGTCTGTGTTCCTCTGTATGTCTGTTGTCTGCCTGCTGCTGTCTGTCGCTGTCTGTCTGTCTGTCTGTCTGTCTGTCTGTCTGTCTCTCCATTACACTACAGAATCTTCACCTTCTGACTTCAGCTGCTTAAACATAGAGAAAAGCATTGGCAAAGTCTTCACGGGCGTTTTTCTTTTGCCATCCCTTGATCACTACTGAAATATTGTGTGTGCATCGCTAAAGGCCACTATCATTCCAAAGTGCCAATGTTATGATCACTCGAATGGGAAGAAGGGCTGAGTCAGAAAGGTTCTTCCAGTAATGACTTTCCAGGAGTGTTCTTTTGGTTTGGTAAGGTTTTATAACATTCTGTGTGTGTGGCCGTATGTGGGGAGATTCAGAGTGAGAGGGAGGGAGGGAGAGAGAGAGAGGGAGGAGGGAAGGAGGATGAGAGAGAGAGAGGAGGAGAGGGAGACAGACAGACAGACAGACAGACAGACAGAAGACAGACAGACAGACAGCAGACAGACAGACAGAAGACCATAATTCATAGACATTTGGCATCAATCCTACGGGGTCCATGGGTCCATGAAGTCGTGGGTTTGAATCTCGGAAAGCATCTGCTGGAATAAGTTCATAGCTTTCTGTGGTTGAATTCTCTATGTGTATACATGTATACACATAAAAAAGGTAAAGGTGTCCCGTAACATTGTGGTCGTAGGAGCAGGCATCAGAGACCTCAGCTTCTTTTAGGGTCAGCATATTGAGGGGGTGCCCATCTCCTCTCCCTCGCCGCTTTACCTTCCAGACCCTAAAGAGGGCAGGTACCATTTACAGCTGGGTGAACTTCGGGCCCTTACTGAAGGCCAAGGCGCGCAAACGTCACCCATCCAACTGGTAACCACGCTCGATGCTGCTTAACCTTATCTTGGGGAAATGCAAGTGCTCTGGCACTGAGCTTTCCGTGTATACACATGCAGTAGAAAAAAAACATGCACATTAAAGATCCTTCCATTATGTCACTTTTGATGCGGTACAGAAACATAACACAATACCCATATACAGCCAAATCAAATGCTCAACCTCCATGGTACGCAAAAATAGTCGCATAATTATGCAAAATCTCACCACTGTTGAACTTACTTAGAGCTCTAGCCCGAGGAATGAGAAAAAAATAAAGAAGAAAAAAAGAGAAAGAAACACCAAAAGAATACCATAATAATCATTGAGATTCCTACCAACAGACACTAACCATATCATGACAAGGAAACACCACAAAACACACACCACACGCCAAATGGGAAAAGTAGCATGAAGACACAAAGATATTATCCACTATTACATCCCAGATACAACCAATATGATTATGCTAACCATACCCAGTGACAAAGGACTAGACTCACACACAAGACAGACACACATGTATGCAAAGAAGGCTTGTTTTGGCCCTACAGCAATTGCTGCAGGCAGCTTGGCCCTATCTTCAGTCTTCCTATTCCCCAAAGCCTGCCCGCAAATACCTCCTTGCAAGATAACCTCACTCCTTCTGTGTGTGTGTGTGTGTGTGTGTGTGTGTGTGTGTGTGTGTGTGTGTGTGTGTGTGTGTGTTTTTTGTCTGTTGATTGTCTCTCTGTCTGTTTGTCTCCTCCTCTCTCTCTGCTTCTCTCTCCCTCACTTTCTCTCTCTGTCTCTTTCTGTCTATCCCCCTCTCTCCCTCTGTCTATGTCTCTATCTCTCTCTTTGTGTTTCTTACTCTCTCTCACTCACTCTCTCTCTCTCTCTGTGTTCTCTACCTCTGTCTCTCTCGCTCTCTACCGTGCTCTCTCATACCCCTTCTCTCTTTTTCATACACGCTTTCTCTCTACTCTCTCTTCATCTTCCTCTCTTCCTGTCTCTCATTGTTTCTATTGCTCTCTTTCTTTGTTGTCTCTCTCTCTCCTCTCTCTCTCTCTCTCTCTCTCTCTCTCTCTCTCTCTCTCTCTCTCTCTCTCTCTTCTCTCTCTCTCTCTCTCTCTCTCTCGTCTCTCTCTTCTCTCTCTCTCTTCTCTCTCTCTCTCTCTCCTCTCTCTCTCTCTCCTCTCTCTCTCTCTCTCTCTTCTCTCTCTCTCCTCTCTCTCTCTCTCTCCTCTCTCCCTCTGTGGCTCCACTGATCAATATGGAGATTGGAGATTGAGAGAGAAAGATGAGGTGGGGTGGTAGAAGTAGTGGAGAGGAGTGGTGTGTGTGTGTGTTGTGTGTGTGTGTGTGTGTGTGTGTGTGTGTGTGTGTGTGTGTGTGTGTGTGTGGAGGGGGAGATGGGAGAGAGGGAGAGAGAGTTGAAGTGCATGGGGATAGGGAGGTGTGGAGCTTAAGGGTGTGAATAATTTTATTTTTTATTCATTCAGAACAACAGGTCAAGAGAGAGAGAGGAGGGTGAAGTGGAGACAGAGACAAAGACAACATGAGAGAGAGAGAGCGCGGGCTAGAGAGAGAGAGAGAGAGAGAGAGAGAGAGAGAGAGAGAGAGAGAGAGAGAAGAAGAGAGAAGAGAGAAGAGAGAAGAGAGAGGATACAGACAGACAGACAGACAGACAGACAGACAGACAGACAGACAGACAGACAGACAGACAGAAACTTGGCTTGGTAACAGAGAGAGGAAAAACCAGACAGGGGAGACAGAAACAAAGACAGATAGTCAGACAGAGAATAACGATTTAGGGTGAAACAGAGATGGAAAAGAAACATTAGAGAAAAAGAAGAAAAGAAGAAGAATTGGGAAGAAAGTATAGAAGAGAATTGCGGAGAAGAATTGCAATAAAGAAGAATGCAAGGAGGAAGAAGAAGAAGAAGAATTGCAAAGAATTGCGAAGACTTGTGAAGGGGGCGCAGAGAGAGAGAGAGACAGAGAGAGAGAGAGAGAGAGAGAGAGAGAGAGACAGAGAGACAGAGAGACAGAGAGACAGAGAGACAGAGAGACAGAGAGAGACAGAGATAGAGACAGAGAGACAGACAGAGACAGAGACAGAGACAGACAGACAGACAGACAGAGACAGACAGACAGAGACAGAGAGACAGAGAGAGAGAGATGGTTTCCACACGTGTTGCACGTGCTTCCTCTGTCACCTGACAGGTACAGCTTTTTTTCCCTTTCCCACAGGTCATGTGTCGCCTCTTCAAGGGGGTGGGGTGGTGGAGGGGGAGTGGGGGCGGTAGGGGGTGCAGGGGTGAGGGTGGCGTGGAATGGTTGTAAATCTGTGGGGAACAGGAAGCTCTCAATTTATGACTCATTAATGGAGCACTGTGTGTGTTGGTGTGTGTGCTGTGTGTGTGTGTGTGTGTGTGTGTGTGTGTGTGTGTGTGTGTGTGTGTGTGTGTGTGTGTGGTTGTGTTGTGTGCTGTGTGTGTGTGTGTGTGTGTTGTTTGTGTGTGTGTGTGTGTGTGTGTTGTGTGTGTGTGTGTGTGTGTGTGTGTGTGTGTGTGTGTGTGTGTGTGTGTTTGGTTTGTTAGTGAGTGTTTTTCGTGTGTGTATATGTGTGTGTTTCTGTCTCTCTCTGTCTCTGTCTTTCTTGTCATTCAACTTTTCTATCATTATATATTATATCTCTTTTACTCCTTTCATCTGTCTGACTGTTCATCTTCATTTTCTCTTTTTTTCCCCTTTATCCCTATCTGCCTGTCTGCCCACTTGTCTGTATGTATGTCTGTCTCTCTCCCCATCTCTGTGTGTGTGTGTCTTTTTTCTGTATCTTTGTCTCTGTCTCTGTTCTCTGTCTCGCTCACACATATGTGAGGAGTATACGAATACGGACAGGATAAAAAAAAAGCAAGGAAATAAAAAGTAGGTTTCAATTTTAAAAAAAAAAAATCTGCAAGGAAACATTTATTCCAAATAAAAAAAGGTGTTGTGTAAGATAGACAGGCAATATTCTCAGACCCACTCACAATATTAGACTTACATCAGGCATGTTCTGGAACCGTGCCAAGACACAGCCTGAGCTTTCCCTTAAATCAGTCTGCTGTGCCCATCCCATCTCCATATCGGTCTCTGGATCAAAACTGAAAGAAAGGAAAAGAACTGGGCTGGAACTAACTCAATCACACCTCAGAGGGCCGTATTAAAGGAGAAGTCTTGATTTGTGGTTTATTATGGCGGATATAAATTAGTAGTTACTAACGTTTCTGGTGTGCATGAACAGATTCATGCGCACGCGTGCGCGCGCGTACACAGACATAGACACAGACACACAGACACACAGACACAGACACAGACACAGACACACACACACACACACCCCACACACACCACACACACACACACACATGCACAGACACACGCGTAGACACATGCACGCACACACACACGCATGCACACCCACATTTTATGGAGATATATATATATAATATATATATATATATATATATATATATATATATATATATATATATATGATATATATGTGCGTGTTTGTGCGTGTATTGTGTGTGCTTGTGCGTGTTTTGTGTGTGTGGTGTTGTGTGTGTGTGTGTGTGTGTGTGTGTGTGTGTGTGTGTGTGTGTGTGTTGTGCGTGTTATTCAATTTTTTCGAACTATTTGGTTTAAAAAGAAAGGCATGCATTTATTGATTTTCTACTTTTGCACGAAATCCAATATTATTCTGATGTGTCAAAAAAACGATAATAAGATCACTCCATAAATCCTATTTGAAGATTTTGTCATTCTGTTAAATAATGGAGTACTCATATATAGGAAACTTAAGCATTAAAAAAGCCCAAATAAATTTTTTTGGTCAAACATTTGATGCAAGAAAACAAAATTGAAAATCAAATTTGAAAGGATTGCTATGTAAGATAGATAGACAGACAGACAGTCAGACAGACCAACAGACAGACGGACAGAATCTCCAGATCCAATTTCAAGATCAGTTGTACAGCTGCCGTGCTGTGGAGCCATTCCAAAACTGAACCAGAGCTTTCTGAAAGGTTTGGTCTCAAAGAATAGGGCTGGAACTAACTTCAAGTTGAAGTCAGAAATAACGTTTTTGGTGTGCATGTATGGAGTCCACACACACACACACACACACACACACACACACACACACACACACACACACACACACACACACACACACACACACACACACACACACACACACACACCACACACACACACACACACACACACACACACACACACACACACACACACACACACTGTGAAGGTGTAATACAATTAATTGTTAACTCACCAATGATTATATCTTCTTAATAAATCAACTACTGTTGTTCTTTGGTGGGTTATTTTTCTTTATTGTTATCTCTTTATACAAAAAGACACAGTTATATAAATGACATAAAGACATGTTAGTTCATTGAGAAGAACTCAATTCAATCTTTATTTATTTTATTTTATTTTATTTTATTTATTCTTTTATATCGAGGATAACAGAATAAGCAATCATATGCTTTTTTTCATCCGGTCCTGTGTGTATGCAGTTTTGTAAATCATTCATCTGTTCCACCGCACACGATGGCCTACTCTTACGAAAAGCGAACAGGATTTAACGTGTGCGCAAGATGTTCTGCGTGCGTTCGCACACGGGCCTCGGTTAAAGTCTTTAAAAAAATAAAACACAGCCACAATAATCCCAAACAAAAATTCACATGTGTTTTGAATTGGGGAGAAGAAGAGGACAAGTGGGGATGTCGTGGACCTGTCAGTATAAAATAATATCTCCACCTTCTGGAAACCTGCACTTTGAATTCCCTCTTTTCTATCCCTCTCTTTGTTTTTGGCTTGTATCTTTTTTCCCTACCCCTTTCTTTTTGTCTGTTTTCTGCCTTCTTTGTCCATTCACCTGCCTTTTTTCTCCTGAACAGACTAAGAAAACTAACCATTTTCTCCCATATCGAAGTCGAAGACGCTGGGCCTGACTTTTCAGGTTGCTTAAGGGTAGTGCAACGCAACGCAACGCATTTTCGCTCATATGACAGACAACAATGGTTGCTGTCTGAACGTTCATCGAAGAAGTATTTATGCTTATCAAACTCATCAAACAAACAGCTATTTCGTAGCAAAAAAAAAAAAAAGCCATCACAAGGAAGCCAAATTAAAACGCGAGTGTAAGAGGATTGCCATGTAAGGTAGACAGACCCCCATTTCCAGACTCACTTTCAGAGTATCGGGTTTGCTTCATGCGTGTTCTGGAGCTGTGCCAAAGCACGACCAGAACTTTCACTTAAATCAGTCTGTAATGCCCAGCTTGCTTGCTTGTCTGCTTGTGTGGTTATGTGTGTATGTGTGTGTGCTGGTGTGTGTGTGTGTGTGTGTGTGTGTGTGTGTGTGTGGTGGTGTGTGTGGTGTGTGAAGACTAATATTACCTGAAGGAACTGGGTTGGAACTAACTCAACAGCAGAGAAAGCTGGTCTGTAAAGAAAGAAAAAAGTGATTGTAGTGAAAGTTGGATGAAGAAAATAATGTTATTTATCTGTGGACAGAGATTTATTATGCAATCATATTATTTGCAAATGAGAAGACATGTATGTCTACAAAAAATAGATAGAAAGCAGACAGACAGGCAAACATATTGACAGACTCACAGGCAGAGATACAGAGAGGTAGACTGACATACAAACAGACATGTAGGTAGACATTATGTGTGTGTGTGCTGCGTGCGTGCGTGCGTGCGTGTATGTGTGTGTGTTTGTGTGGTGTGTGTGTGTGTGTGTGTGTGTGTGTGTAGTGTGTGTGTGTGTGTGTGTGTGTGTGTGTGTGTGTGTGTGTGTGTGTGTGTGTGTGTGTGTGCATTCGAATTTGCTATATTTTAAAATTAATAATTGTTGTTGATTGTATTGTATCGGTCGAATGCAAGTGCTTTGTTTGCAAGATATAGCGCTATAACAAATTCCATGTATTATTATTATTTAGACAGATGAACAGACACACTTTCACATAATATAAAAAATTGTATAGATGCCATTGCAAATTGTCTCTCTGTCTCTCTCACTCTCTCCCGATCCCTCTCTCTCTCTCTCTCTCTCTCTCTCTCTCTCTCTCTCCTCTCTCTCCTCTCTCTCTCTCTCTCTCTCTCTCTCTCTCTCTCTCTCTCTCTCTCTCTCTCTCTCTGTCTCTCTCTCACACACAAATACACACACAAACACACACACACACACACACACACACACATACACACACACACCAGGGCTTAGCTGACAATGAGTGAGTCATAAATCAAGGAAGAGCTTCCTGCCCCTAAGGCCCATGCAGCTTTCCCTCTTTGACCCCCTAGACCTGTGACCTGAGGGGATTAAAAAAAAGCCCCCCCCCCAAAAAAAAAAAAGTAGCATGTCAGGTGACAGGAAGAAGCACGTTCAACACGTGGGGAAACCATCTCTCTCTCTGTCTCTGTCTGTCTGTTGGGCTTCCCCCTCTCTGTCTGTCTGTCTCTCTGTCTTTGTCTGTCTGTCTGTCTGTCTGTCTGTCTGTCTGTCTGTCTGTCTGTCTGTCTGTCTGTCTGTCTGTCTGTCTGTCTGTCTGTCTGTCTCTCTCTCTCTCTCTCTCCTCTCTCTCTCTCTCTCTCTCTCTCTCTCTCTCTCTCTCTCTCTCTCTCTCTCTCTTGGATGACACACTAAACTGAGGTCTCATGCATGAACGCATGCAGGGTAGTTTGTACTCACAGGTTAACACATATAATTATGTCCAAATTTTCTTTTCAAACAAAAGGTGCATATTTGTATTGTCTCTATTTGTCTTTTATGAATGTATTTCACTCATTTGAAGAGAAACTTTTTTGTGTGTGATTTAGGGGACAAAATATGTATGTGCCATTTTTGAGACAGTGGACACGAGAGGAGTGTGAGTATTCTTACTTTTTCACATAACACAAAAAGCACAACATTAGTGTTGTTTTGACTTTATTGAACCCATATCATTCTAAAATAAAGATAGACTAGATCACAAAGCTGCACTTCAAGTAAATCTTGCTTTTTTTAAAAGAAAAGAGTGCATTTTTAAAAATATTTTCAACAGAACAAAACAGCACTCTGGTGAGAAAAAAAACATATTTTTAAGAGACTCAGTGATAGTTTCACTGTTGTTTCTTCTTTTTGTTTTCACTGTTTTCTTTTTCTTAAAGAACAAGGAGAACAAAAGAAGAACTTGATGAAGAAGAAGAAGAAAAAAAAGAAATCTCAAGGCTCCGGCTTCTGTCTAGCGAAACACTTCTGCCATCAAGATGGCTCATTAAGTTTGTGACGTTGACTCATTCTGAGCAGGAAGTGAAAGGGTACTCTCATGCAACTAGTTACGGATTGGAATGGGTTGTTGTCATCGGTCCAGTTCTGATCTGTGGCTGTTGTATACTGGCTCTGTCTCTATTCTCATGCTCCCTGTCTCTCTGTGTCTGTTTCTAGTGTTGTTCTCTCTCATCTCATCTCATCTCATCTCTCTCTCTCTTCTGTCTCTCTGTCTTCTGCTTCTCCGTCTGTCTCTGTCTCTCTCGTCTCTCTCTCTCGTCTGTCTCTCTGCTGTCTGTCTTCTCTTGTCTCTCTGTCTGTCTCTCTGTCTACTCTCTCTCTCTCTGTCTGTGCTCTTGTCTGTTGTCTCTCCTGTGTCTCTCTCGTCTTGTCTGTCTCTCTCTGTCTCTCTCTGCCTGTCGTCTCTCTCTCTCTATTTCTCTCTGTTTTCTCTTTCTTCGTCTCTTGTTCTCTCTCTTATTGTCTCTCTCTTCTGTTCTCTGTCTCTCTGTCTCTGTCTGCTGTCTCTCTCTCTCTCTAACTCTAATTTTAACTCTAACTCTGTTTCTCTCTCTCTCTGTGTTTCTCTCTCTCCTCTTCTCTGTCTCAGTCTCTCTCTGTCTCTCTCTCTCTCTCCGTCTCTCTCGTCTCTCTCCGTCTCTCTCTTCTCTCGTCCCTCCCTCCCTCTCTCCTCCCTCTCTCTCTTCTCTCTCTCTCTCTCTCCTCTCTCTCTCTCTCTCTCTCCTCTCTCTCTCTCTCTCTCTCTCTCTCTCTCTCTCCTCCTCCTCTCTCTCTCTCTCTCTCTCTCTCCTCCCTCCCTCCCTCCCCCTCCTCTCTCACAAGAACAGAAAAGCTGCAATGTATTCAGTAACATCCTAATACTCATGAAAAAATGTGTTTACAGAGACGTAGAAGTTAAAGTTACACATTTCTATAGATATCTTGGACTAATCTTCCTACATTGAAAAAAGGTAGTGCTGCTTGGACAGAAGCTTATAGGAAAGCGAGTATGGCGGTGATTGAATATTATCAAAGCTGTGAGAAAATTGAATTGTATCGATTTTTCACTGTACTGGAAGCTGTTTCATGCAAGAGTTGAACCAATGTTAGTACATGCAGTAGAGGTTTGGGGGTAATTCTGACAAAATAATCAGATTAACAAACATGCGTACACTAGCCAAAGAATGTGCTTTTCTTAAAAAAAAGATGTTTCTTTATTCATATGACGGAATGTTGTATTAAGCTTATAAAGAGAGAGAGAGAGAAGAGAGAGAGAAGAGAGAGAGAGAGAGAGGAGAGAGAGAGAGAGAGAGAGAGAGAGAGAGAGAGAGAGAGAAGAGAGAAAGAAAGAGAGAGAGAGAGAGAGAAGAAAAGAGAGAGAGAGAGAGAGAGAGGGGAGAGAGAGAGAGAGAGAGAGAGATTCTTTTATATCGAGGATAACAGAATAAGCAATCATGTGCTTTTTTTCATCCGGTCCCCCCCGTGTGTATGCAGTTTTTGTAAATATTGTCATCTGTTCCCACCGGCACACGATGGCCTACTCTTACGAAAAGCGGAACAGGATTTAACGTGTGCGCAAGATGTTCTGCGTGCGTTCGCACACGGGGCCTCGGTTTAAAGTCTCATCCGAAGGACTTTTGGGGAGAGTGGAGTCGGCACTGATGTTAACTCCAGGAGAAAAAATTTCCTCGACCGGACTCGAACCCGGGTCGTCAAATTGCCAGCGCAATGTTCTGACACAGAGAGAGAGAGAGAGAGAGAGAGAGAGAGAGAGAGAGAGAGAGAGAGAGAGAGAGAGAGAGAGAGAGAGAGAGACAGAGACAGAGAGAGACAGAGAGAGACAGAGACAGACAGACAGACAGACAGACAGACCCGACAGACAGACAGACAGAGACACTGAGAGAGAAAATGGGGGGGGGGGGGGGGGGTGAAGAAAGCAGAGCAAAGAGGAGCTCGAGGGAAGAGAGAGAGAGACAGACAGACAGACAGACAGACAGACAACAGACAGACAGACAGACAGACATAGACTGTAAAAAGGAGGACAGTCAGATACAAGCTAAAAACCTACCAGGATCAATCTGCCACTCGATTAACAAGGAAAACCCTAACCAGCAGGAATCCCGAAGACTTACAGTAACGGACAGTGGTCACTTCTCTTGTCATTGGTGTCACATCCCATCGGGTCCGGTTCCTGCACTGTCTTGTGAAATGCGCATGCGTCAAAATGGCTGACATGGGGGGAGGAAGGGTGGGGGTGTGTGGTTGAGGCGGAAAGAGGGGGAGTGGTGGGTTGGGGGGTGGGGGCAGGGTGGATTGTTGCTTTTATGGAGTCGCTTTTTATGGAACATGGAGGTGACCTTTCTTAGGGAAGAGGGTACTGGTCAGCTGGGTTCAAGGTTGTTGGTCATCCACTTTCTCTCTCTGTTTCGTGTGTCTCTCTGTCTGCCTGTCTCTGTTTGGCTCTCTCTCTATCTGTCTGTCTGCCTGTCTCTTTCTGCCTTGCTCTTTATCTCTCTCTGTCTGCCTGTCTGTCTGTCTTTTTTGTCTCTGTAAATGTCTGTCTGTGTGTCTGTCCCTCTGACTGTCCCTCTGACTGTCCCTCTGACTGTCTCTGTCTCTCCCTGTGCTTTGCTTTGCTTTTGTTTTGTCTGTCTGTCCAATGGTAAGATGTCTGCGCGTGCAGACCGTTTTTACCTACCAGTGAGGTAGCAGCATTCCGACTTCGGGGATTTAGCCTGAACACGACACCAGCACGATGAAAACGGTTTATATATATAATATATATATATATATATATATATATATATATATATATATATATATATATATATATATATATATATATATATATGCAATCTCATCTGACGGACTTTTGGGGGAGTGGAGTCGGTACTGATGTTACCTCCAAGCGGAAAAATCCCCTCGTACGGGTGCCTCAGTGGTGCTCGAACCCTTGACTGACAGAGCACGAGCTCAACGCTCTAACCACTAGACTACCTCCGCCCCTTGCCCATCCTTCCAACTTTAAAATATAAAAGAATTCAAGATAGTGATTCTTCACACCCCTGCCCCCTTTCCCCCACGTTCATTATGTCACAATTTTTTTTTTTTTTGGGGGGGGAGTCGAAAGGTTGCAAGTGTACTACTGTATTTGGTTCATTATTTTTTTTTCTCTTTTGTCTAATGCAGGTAAGTGTAGGATAGCTTTACTAATGAAAAAGTCTGCCTTGAACCGCTTAAGTAAATCACACAGACTGACTCTGAGCCAAATACCAACACCTAGAAACAGCATTGTCTGAAATTTCCCCAGCGTGCCGCAGAAACAGACACACGTTTAGAATCTCAGTCTTGCGGGGGGAATATTTCCCTCCAAGGAATTAAATCCATTAGGGGAAAACCTCCCTTATTGGACTAATGCAACTCCTAGAGGAATACCGCCGCTTGTCTGGAGTGCTGGAACGCGCATGCGTCAACATGACTGACATCCGGTGTAGAGTTATTCAGGGTCAGCGTCGGTGTTGCTGAAATGTCGAGAGAGAGATGGACTTTGGAGAAGTGTGGGGTTTAGAGTAGTGGACTTTGCTATCGATTAGGCAGATAGCTGAGGGTGGTGGTCGGTATTGCAGATTGTGGTTTGTCTGTTAGGCCTATAATGTGTGTCTGCTTTCCCATCTCTCTCTCTCTCTCTCTCTCTCTCTTCCTCTCTTCTCTCTCTCTCCTCTCTCTCTCTCTCTCTCTCTCTCTCTCTCTCTCTCTCTCTCTCTCTCTCTCTCTCTCTTTTCTCTCTCCTCCCTCCCTCCCCCTCCTCTCTCTGTGTCTCTCTCTTTACAACATTTTTTTTTGGAATGGCTTATGAAAGGATTTTGCAAGGAGATCTGATGTGACCGCTGTTTGTTTATCAGAAATGAATTCAATCCTTTGTTTCATGACTATAATATTTGTTATTCCATTTCTTTCTATTTTTGTTCCGTGTTTCCAATTTGGCTTTCTTTTTCTTCCCAGACATTGTTTGTGTATTGTTTTAAAAAAAATATTTGTTTATTATTTGTTATTTGATGTTGTTTGCTTTAAATGTAAATCTTGAAAAATCGTGTGTCTGGGTTTTTTTTTATATACCTGTCAAGAGGTTGAAAATTAATATTTCTAAATAAAACAGGTGCATACCTCCCCTTTCTCTCCCCCTCGGATCTCTCTCTCACTGTCTGTCTGTCTGTCTCTGTCTGTCTGTCTGTCCGTCTGTCTCTCTTCCTCTCTCTGTCTCTTTCCTTCTCTCCCTCTCTCTTATCCTCCCTTTCTCTCTGTCTATGTCTGTCTCTCTTTCTCTTTTTCTCCCACCCTCCCTCTCCCTCTCCCCCTCTCGCCCTCTCTGTCTCTTCCCATCTCTTTCTCTCTGTCTCTCTGTCTCCGTATCCATCTCTGTCTGTCTGTCTGTCTGTCCTCCCCCCCCCCCTCTCTCTCTCTTTTCATCTCTATCTCTCTCAGATCTTTGACAGGCATTAGGTTTCCTCCACCCGTCGTCAATCGAGACCTTTTTTTCTGTAGGCCTAGTACTACAGATTGCTCTTTTATATCAGTTTTGTTGCCGTGGAATCGTGCGAATACTGTGTGAAGCACACGTGCTCTGTTTCAGGCTAATGTCTTTGCCGATACATGGAATGGTGACTCACAGTGAAATATAATCCAATTCTACTGATTAAACCGCTACATAATTATTCAGAGGACAGACAGTGGGTGATCTGTTGTGTAGAGGAGGGTTAGGGACTAAGTTTGTTATGTTGGTCTGTGGTGGTTTTTTTCCATGTTGAGATATCTCTTTTGTATTACTGCTGCTTGGGTTGGATTTTTCATTTTCTGGTGTTGTGGTTTAAGTTAGTTAGTTGGTTAGTTAGTTAGTTAGTTAGTTAGTTATTAATAGGGTGGTGTGGTGTGGTGTATGGCGTGTGTGGTGGACATGGAGTTGAACGGGGGAGGGGTAGTGGTGGTGGTGGTGGTTGTGGTGGTGGTGGTGCGTGTGTGTGTGTTTAAGTGTGTGCGTGTGTGTGTGTGCGTGCATGCGTTCGAATGCATATACAATTGTTTTTTTTTTGGCAAATGTGTCTTTTGTGCTTTTGTGCATGCATATGGGCTTA
>CM060330.1:17321467-17326467 GCA_030674155.1 Stramonita haemastoma
CTTAAGATTGAGACTAGGGCTTTTAGAGTTGAGACTAAGGCTATTAGAATTGAGACTGAGGCTATGAACGTTGAGACTTAAACAGCAAAAACAGCTGGTGATAAAGAAAGAAGGGAAGAAGAGAGAGAGGAAGTGTAATCCTAAAAAAATGATACTGGCTAAATACATGTGTGTGTGTGTGTGTGTGTGCGCGCGCGCGCGGCGTGTGTGTGTGTTGTGTGTGTGTGTTGTGTGTGTGTTCTGTGTCTGTATGTTGTGTGTGTCTGTGTGTGCGCGCGTGTGTTGTGTGCGGTGTTGTGTGGTGTGTGTGTGTGCGTGTGTGTGTGCGTGCGTGTGTATGTCTGTGTGTGTGTGCAAGCGCGCGTGTCTCTGTTTGTTTGTTTGTGTGTGTGCGTGTGTGCGTGCGCGTGTGTGTGTGGTCTTCAATTTTACGTCTTTTCACAAAAAGTGTGTGTGTGTGTGTGTGTGTGTGTGTGTGTGTGTGTGTGTGTGTGTGTGTGTGTGTGTGTGTGTGTGAAATATCTTCACTTAAGCATCTATTCACACATGGGATTGTGTGTGTATGTGTGTGTGTGTGTGGGGGGGGGGTGTTTGTGTTTGTTTGTGTGTGCGTGTTTGCTTGTTTGTGTGTAAGTGTACGTGTGTGTATGTAGTGTGTGTGTGTGTGTGTGTGTGTGTGTGTGTGTGTGTGTGTGTGTGTGTGTGTGTGTGTGTGTTTTGCCATGTCTGAGGTCTTGTCTTAAGGTTTACAATTTCAGGGCTGTAAGGTCGATAAAGCTTGACTCTGACTGTCTGTGTCTACATTTGTCAGTGTCTGTGTGTCTGTCTGGGTTACTGTGTCTTTGTCTGTCTGTCTGTCTGTCTGTCTGTCTGTCTGTCTGTCTGTCTCTGTCTTCTGTCTCTCTGTCTCTCTGTCTCTCGTCTCTGTCTCTGTCTCTGTCTCTCTCTCTCTCTCTCTCTCTCTCTCTCTCTCTCTCTCTCTCTCTCTCTCTCTCTCTCTCTCTCTCTCTCTCTCTCCTCTTCATCTCTGTCTTTCTTTGTCTCTCTCTGTCTCTCTCTGTTCTGTCTCTTGTATGTCTGTCTGTCTGCATCTGTGCATTTTTCTGTTTAAATATTCCTACTTTTTTACCCTTTCTCTAACCTAACCAAGTTCCATGACTCAACACACAGAGATAGAAATAGCAGTCACATACCAAAGAAAACAAAATAAGTTAAAGAACAAAAAAAAGAAAACGAAAAACGACAAAAAAAGAAGAAGAAAAATCAGAAACCATAGTAGGTACCTAGTAACCTTTGCAAAAGTTGACAGCCATTGAGAGCACTGTCTGCAGCTGTGTGTGTGTGTGTGTGTGTGTGTGTGTGTGTGTGTGTGTGTGTGTGTGTGTGTGTGTGTGTGTGTGTGTGTGTGTGTGTGTGTGTGTGTGTGTGGTCTTCCATTTTACGTCTTTTCACAAAAAAGTAAAAAAGTATGTGTGTGTGTATGTGTGTGTGTGCATATGTGTGTGTGTATGTGTGTGTGTGCAATATATATATATATATTGTGTGTGTGTGTGTGTGTGGTGTGTGTGTTGTGTGTGTGTGTGTGTGTGTGTGTGTGCTGCGCGCGTGTGTGTGTATGTGTAGAAAACTTTTCTCTGAAGTTTTGTATAACCTTCATCAGACAGATTAGCCTACATAGGTATTCGTTTTATGGTACATTCATAATGATAACTACTGAAAAGACTGGATGTTCCCGCTGTTTTCTGTTTTTGTGCTGTTACGGTTAGTGGATGTCTTGCATTCTATGTTTTTCTGGTATTTGTTCTTCGATTTTGAGGATGTCGGAATAAGCGCTTACGTGTTTTTTGTTTGTTTTGTTTTCTTTTGCATCCACTCCCTGTGTGCGAGCGGTTTTGTGCATTTTGTCATCTGCTCCTACAGGCACACAAGGGTCTACTCTTTCAAAAAGCAGAACATGTTTTAACGTTTTTAGAGGATGTTCTGTGTGCGTTCGCACTCGGGACCTTGGTTTATAGTCACATCCGAAGGCCATTTGGGTGAAATGGAGTCGGTACAGATGTTAACTTCTGGGGATATAATCCACTTGAACGGGATTCGAACCCGGGTCAGCAAATCCCGAGTTCAATGTGCAGCACTCTAACCACCAGGCTATCCCGTTCCCACATCGGTTGATTTTGCTAGTTGTTGTCTTAGTTACTTGGCTAGTTAGTTAGTTAGCTAGTTAGTTACTTAGTTAGTTTGGCAGTTAGTTAGCAAGTTAGATAGTTATTATTTATTTAGTAGTTAGTTTGTTTGTTAGATAGCGAGTTAAACTGCTAGTTAGATAGTAACTCAATTACTTCATTACTTAGTTACAATATAGTTATCTCTGTCTGTCTGCCTTCCTGTCTGTGCTCTGTCTGTCTGTCTGCCTCTCTTTTTCTTTGTCTCTGTGTGTGTTGTCTGTGTGTCTATCTCTGTGTGTCTGTCTGTCTCTAGCATTTGTTCGTCCGCTTGCCATTTGCTTGTATCTTTCATGACACAATTCAGCAAGGATGTTAAATGCTTATGTGGTGGATATATTTCAAATACCCATATCATACTTGAATGTAAGAGTTTAAAACCTCATCTCCCTTCCTTTTCTGAGAAATCCATTGACGAAGTTTTGAGAAATGTAAATCTAACGTTTGAAATTGCTAAAGGTTTGTTGTTAATCCCTATAGGGTATTTGTTGTAGTTCTTCTAGTTGTTTTTGGATTTTTACATTTTCAGTATTTTTTTGATTCGTTAATGTTAATAATACCTTTTCATTTGCTGTTACTTTTTACACACACACACACACACACACACGCACGCACGCACGCACGCACGCACGCACGCACGCACGCACGCACGCACGCGCGCGCGCGCGCGCGCGCGCGCGTAGATCTCTCTCTCTCTATCTATCTATCTAACCTATCCAGTCTCCTATCTTAGAGTCGTCTGGTATCACTTAAAGTGGAAAGACGTTAAAATTGAAGACTTACTTGTACCTTGTACAGGCTGTCTGTTTTTGTTTATATTCATCTATCTGCTGTAAAAAACAACCTCTTCAGTAATGTGCACTTTGAAGGAAAGATTAAAGTAAACGTGTGTGTGTGTGTGTGTGTGTGTGTGTGTGTGTGTGTGTGTGTGTGTGTGTGTGTGTGTGTGTGTGTGTGTGTGTGTGTGTGGGTGCGTGTGTGTGTGTGTGTGAGTGTGTGTGTGTGAGTGAGTGTGCGTATGTGTGTGTATGTGTGTGTGTGCGCGTACGTGCCTGCATATGTGTATACATGCGCAAGAAACATTTGTCTGCATGCGTACGATACATATACAAGCCACTAGTGGCTCGGAGTGTCTGGAAAAACATATAGAACTATTGATTTAAAAAATGGCAAAGGAAACTCTGTACTCCAGTTGATCCTGTCTGGCTTCTTCGCCTCTTCCAAAGTCACGATACTAATCTTGTGGGCAGAACATGGGAAAAAAACAACGGACAGGCAATTATAAAACAAAGTCATCGTGTATGATTCCTTTTCTGTTGATGAGTGAGACACAAACCCACTACACAGTCTGGGTGATGTCTAGGATATTGTCTGTGTTGTGTGTTGCTCCTCAGCTTAGAGGTCAGCCAGAATCATTAGGCGTTGCTGTCTCACTCGTAGAAATCATTGTTAGAAGGTCAATTAATTAATATACACGGGAGAGCGTGTGTGTGTGTGTGTGTGTGTGTGTGTGTGTGTGTGTGTGTGTGTGTGTGTGTGTGTGTGTGTGTGTG
This sequence comes from Stramonita haemastoma, assembly GCA_030674155.1. NCBI lineage: Eukaryota > Metazoa > Mollusca > Gastropoda > Neogastropoda > Muricidae > Stramonita > Stramonita haemastoma. The sequence continues at coordinate 17,325,243 of CM060330.1, forward strand.
TGTGTGTTTTCTGTGTGTGTGTGTCTGTGTGTGTGTTATTTTATTATTTTATTATTCATTCTGTTGTATTTGTTCTTTTATATCGAGGATAATGGACTAAGCATTCATGTTCTTTTTTTACATCCAGTCCCCGTGAGTGTGTGTGTGTCTCTGTGTGTTCTATGTGTGTACCTGCGTGCGTGCACGCGCGCGCACTCTGTCGTGCGCGCGTGAGTGTGTATGTTAGTTACTGGACTTTAAGTAGTCCTTTAATTAATCCGAAGAAAGAAGTGTCAGATAGCCAAAGCCATTTGGATCATGTATCTTGCTAGATCCATGATTATTTCTCTTTGTCTTTTATGTCCCCTAACAGTCACGATCGTTATGGTCAGGCAAAGTACAGGCTCCCCCCCTCCCCCCCCCCCCCCTCTCTCTCTCTCTCTCTCTCTCTCTCTCTCTCTCTCTCTCTTCTCTCTCGCTCGCTCTCGGGGACGGATAGCCTAGTGGTCAGAACATTGCGCTGGCAATTTGACGACCCAGGTTCGAGTCCGGTCGAGGACATTTTGTTTCCTGGAGTTAACATCAGTGCTGACTCCATTCTCCCAAAAAGTCCTTCGGATGAGACTTTAAAACGAGGCCCCGTGTGCGAACGCACGCAGAACATCTTGCGCACACGTTAATTCCTGTTCCGCTTTTCGTAAGAGTAGGCCGTCGTGTGCCGGTGGGAACAGATCACAATATTTACAAAAACTGCATACACACGGGGACCAGATGAAAAAAAGCACAGGATTGCTTATTCTGTTATCCTCGATATAAAAGAATAAATAAATAAATAAATCTCTGTGTCTCTTTCTCTGTCCTGTCTGTCTGTCTGTCTGTCTGTCTGTCTGTCTGTCTGTCTGTCTGTCTGTCTGTCTGTCTGTCTGTCTGTCTGTCTTCTCTCTCTCTCTCTCTCTCTCTCTCTCTCTCTCTCTCTCTCTCTCTCTTCTCTCTCTCTTCTCCTCTCTCTCTCCTCTCTCTCTCTCGTTTTTTTTCTTGTCTCTCCCTGTCTCGCATCCCCTGTCTTTCTGTCTTTGTCTGTCTCACTCTCAGTCTCACCCTCTCTGTCTCTCTACTTTTCTCTCTTCTCTCTATCTCTATTTGTCTCTCTGTGTCTTTTCCTCTCACTCTCCCCTTCACCCTTTGTCTACGCATCCCTCTCTCCCCCTGTTTGTCTATCTCAATCTTAGTCTCTCACTCTTTCACT
>CM060330.1:17335693-17338193 GCA_030674155.1 Stramonita haemastoma
GACAGAGAGAAGCTGCCAGAAAAATGGTTGGCCAAAGCTCAGAGCTCCAGTGTTGCTGTCATTTGTCTCCGCGGTTGGTGGCGGGAGCAGTACTGATGTGATGCTGTTAGTAAAGTTTGCTATGGATGTGAACTACCCTATTGTAGCAAATGTATCGAACATGACTGATGATAAATATACATTTTTTTGGGATAGGATACTGTTTGTGCCAGTATGCAACGACATGACAAAATATCGCAGCAAATTTGTTGAGTAGGATTGGTACTATACAGTTATTGTGTGTATGCATTAACGTGAAAGGCATAATTATTTTATTGTTGTACGTACGTGTATCGAATTGGGAGTGATACGATGAATTTATTGTGACATGGAGGACATATTAGCAAATCCATCGAATGGATCAAATGGGATGAAATGCAAAGTATGTTGTTCAAATAACATTTTATTCGTTCAGATCAACGTGTCACTAATTCATGAAATGGGTACAACAAGCAAGCTTATAATGAGTACTGTAGCATTTATTAATCATGCAAAAAATTGGGCTACAGCTGAAAAAAAATTGCGTCAAATAGATACAAAAAAGAGAGAAATTGACAGTAAGTGTTCAACAGGAAAAAAAACAAGACTATAAATAAAACAACAATAAACAAAGGGATAGATGACATTTGAGTACTCTAACATTTCTAACAATGCAAAAACATTGGGTTACAGCTAAAAAAAAAAAAAAAAAAGCAACAACTGCGTCAAATAGATAAAAAAAAAAGTAACAATTAGTGTCTAACAGGAAAAAAAACCAAGACTACAAATAAAACAACAATACACCAGGGGGTAGATGACGTATCATGGCAATACAAGGCAACACTATCGCAAAATAGGCTAAAGCATCTATCCAATCTGTTGTTTATAGCACTGGCGACCACGACGCAACGCTTGTCACCTCGTAAAGTAAGACAGGTCTGTTACCTGTTTTACACCAGAAAACAAGAGAACCATAATTATTAAGTATCCCACACATGAGGCTGCAGTTCTCTGGTGTCCATTTACTCAGCAGGGATAATCAGCTAGTATGTTCGTCTGTGAGCAACATCAATGTATGTGAACAGTATGCCGGTTTTCCGAATATGTTTATATTTTTTATTTATTTATTATTATTTATTTTTTATATCGATGATAATAGACTAAGCACTCTGTGGCTTTATTTCATCCAGTCCCCGTGTGTATGCAGTTGTGTAAATATTGTCATCTGTTCCCACCGGCACACAATTGCTTACTCTTACGAAATGCGGAACAGGATTTAACGTGTGCGCAAGTTGTTCTGCGTGCGTTCACACACGGGGCCTCGGTTTACAGTCTCATCCGAAAGACTTTTGGGGAGAGTGGAGTCAGCACTAATGTTAATTCCAGGAGAAAAATCCCCTCGATGTCGTTATTTATTCACTTTTTTTGATGGTTTCTTGATGATTCCCCCTCTTGATGGGTATTTGGAATCTTAGTGGTACTAGGGTATGCTTTCTTGTTTTTTTTTATTTTTATGTCATTGTTGTTGTTTGGTTTTGGTTTTGTTGTTGTTGTTCCTTTACTAGAGTTACGAGGTTCAGCAATAGTGAGATTCATATTTTGCGTATGCCACCACTTTCCCCCCACTATTTAGGTAGCGACATTACAACTTCAGCGATAGGAGAATTATATATATATATTTTAAATGCCATTCAAAGCTTCCCAAACCACAAAACTGTGCTGAAGCACAACTTTTCTGATATATTTCTGGATTGTAATTGCTTGGTCTGGTCGACATTTTTTCTTGTGTTGCGTGTGTGCGTTTGTTGTTTATAGACAGGACCATTGATTTTCATGATTCCGTTGTTACTAATTGCCGTGAACTCTGTCGTCATGTTTTATGGACATTTATTTTACTCCCTTCCTCTTTCTCTACTTTACATATGCGCACGTGTACACACTTCATACACATAAACACACACACACACACACACACACACACACACACACACACACACACAACAACACACACACACACAACAACACACAACACAACATAACACAACACAACAAACACACACAACACACACACACACACACACACACACACACACACACACACACACACACACCACACCACACACACACACACACACACACCACGCCCGCCCCGCCCGCACGCACGCACGCACGCACGCACGCACGCGACATGCCGTCATGCGTGTACACACAGGCCCATGCAATAACGTGCGCGCGCACACACGCACACTCACGTACACACACACACGCGCGCCACACACACACACACACACACAACACACACACACACACACACACACACATCCACACCACACCACAACACAACACACCACACCACACCACATCACCACCACACCACACCACACCACACCACACACACACACACACACACACACACACACACACACACACACACACACACACACACCACACACACACACCGTACCCTATACAGTCGTTTACA
>CM060330.1:17350693-17368193 GCA_030674155.1 Stramonita haemastoma
GGGGGGGATTTATGGGTGCATTTTTCTGAAACTTTGTTTATTTTAACGTTTTATGGTATATGTTACCCTCATGTAACCAGGTTATTTCAGGATATACAAGCAATTCAATATGGTAACCCTTCAGAAGGAAAATATTTAGGGGGTGAGGTTAATTTACATTATTTATATAAATATATTCTTACACATTCATATCAAATTTGGTACAAAAATAAAGGGTATTAAACAGGCTATCAACATAAGTTAATGTCACCACTGCACAAGGAACGCCTGTCCCATATTTTAAAAACAAAACAGAAAATTGAAATGAAAACGCCGTACAATCCTGTCCTGCCTTCAACATCTACCTGCCAAAGTGTATAACGTTTATAGGTGTGTGTGTGCGCGCGCATGCTGCGTGCGTGCGTGCGTGCATGCGTGCGTGCGTGCTTGCGTGCGTGTGTGTGTGTGTGTGTGTGTGTGTGTGTGTGTGTGCATGCGAGTGAGTGTACATTCGAATTTGTTAAAACTGTAAATTGCTGTTGATTGCTTGTGTGTTGTGTAGGTCGAATGCAAGCGCTTTGATTTGTTTTTACAAGATATAGCGCTATACAAGTTCCATGTATTATTTTTTTTATTTTTTTTTTATTATTATTTTTTTTTTCATTATTATTATGTTCAGTGACAGGGTGGTGGATGGGTGCCATATGGTCCACAGTAGACTGCTTCTTTTCTGTCCCTTCTCCTGTGAGTGATACCTACCCTCCCCAACCAGGGACAAGTTGACTTCCATTTGTGGCCTAGAATCTGGAGGAAAAAAAACACACCAAAAATCAGCAAGTTGAGCTTTGTGACTGCCTCTGTGTTTGAGAAATGAGTTTCCACAACATGCAACTTAGGTTCTGCCTTTACTTTTGCAAAGCATGGAGGAACATCATGTGGCTCATACTGCACTGAGCATTGACGGTCCTGATAATGAGGAGGAGGTTCTGTCTGAGACAGAAAAGTGTCAGGCATTGTGTCCCCAGTAACCTCTTGAATGACAATGCCATGAGTGGAGTGGGTGGTGTTGGCTCCTGATGGAGTTTCTTCGTTCAGGTCAAAGTTATCCCAGCAAAAATGGATAACCTTGTTCTCTGTCAAACTCACTGTTGAAGGAAGAAGACTTGCGCACTGAAGTACAGAATTGGCCATAGCAGTCTCAAGTCGCACAATGGTTTTGTATCCAGCAACATGACCAAACCTATTCAACAGACTTATGATTTCAGAGCTGCCAGTTACATGTCTGACAGACATTCCAAGCAAAACATGTTTAGGCATTTTCCACTTCCTTCCTGTCACAGATTAGCATATGTCCTGGGCAATTAAGGATGCCAATCTGGTGGTTTTGGGTTGCTCCATAGAAGTACTCTTTCCAGATAGCAGTGTTTTTAGAAAGTCTGTGAAAATATCTGGAGGTTTAACAGCATCAGACTGAAGAAATTCTGCAGAAGGAGGCCATGGCATATCAGGTGTTGCCCTGAAAGCATCCATAATGTATCGTCGAAGAACATATGCAGATTCCTCAAGACGTCTTTCTTCTGAAGTTGCTGACACAAATGCTGTCTCAACTGCCTGACCCTGGGCAAGTTCATCACAATAAACAAGATCACTGCGGTGGTTCGGAGCCCAAAATTGAATTCTGAAGCCAAAATGTCTCATTATTTTTTTCTTTCAGTTTGTAAGTCTTGTATCCTGGGTTGTAGAAGTCAGGAGAATGTTGTTGCATGTATTCACAGTACTTCTCACCTAGCATGGTCATTCTCTCCACCTGTAAACCTCTGATTATTGCTTTTTCATCATACTCGCATATGTACTCAAATGCCCTCTCGTGTGCCTGTAGCCGCTCAGTAGTTTTCTGGTCTGTTGATGTTTCAGCATGCCTGTCTTCACATCTCAGATAGTCTTTTCTACAACCTTCGTGATAGTGAGCTTCACGTACTACAAGATCTGTATCTTGATAATGAGTGAAAATGTCATTTTGTTTAGTTTTGGCTGCATCCTGTATAGACTGTTCTGCTGTCTTGGTGATACATTTTCCAAGTTTTCCAAAACATGGAACCCCTTTTGAAACTTTCTTTTTAAATTTCTTCTTGCAAAAAATGCAACTGTTTTTTGGAAGCAATGGGCTTGAAGTAGCGACAGTCCTTTAGGTTTTGATGGTCCTGCAACCTCTTCACTACCTGTCTCACGCTTTCTTTCCCTGGCAAATTTCACACTTGTAAACTGTGCATAACAGCTTCTGTGATAACCATGGCGTGTAAAGTCAAGGTCTCCTGGAATACAATTACAAATCTCATCTAGTCTATGACATGTCACATCTGAAGAACGTCTCAAGTGAAGAGACTTTTAAATAGTTTTTTTTTTGCTTTCTTCAGTTAGTGGAGTTACAGTCTTTTCTGTTATTTTGGAAATGAATTATACAAGTTCTCCCACCCCTGGAAGTTTTTCTTTTGCACTTAAATGTACTTTTGAAGGTCACTGGATGTTTATCTGCCATGTTGAAATGTTCATTTTATACAGGAAACGTCACATGGGGAAGATGAAATACACTTTCAATGAGAGACTGCACACTTGCCAGTGACTCCACTCTCCTCAGAAGTCTTTCGGATGAGACTGTAAACCGAGGCCCCGTGTGCGAACGTACCCAGAACGTCTTACGCACACGTTAAATCATGTTCCGCTTTTCGTAAGAGTAGGCCATTGTGTGCGGGTGGGAACAGATGAAAATATTTACACAACTGCATACACACGGGGACTGGATGAAAAAAGCACATGAGTGCTTATTCCATTATCCTCGATATAAAATAAATAAATAAATAAATAAAATGACCTGAAACATGATGGTTAAAATGGATACTAAAAGTACTACTCAACAGTTTGCCTTATACCCAACGTTTGTGGTGGAGGACGCGGAACTGAAAAGAACAACGAATTATGACCACGCCTTGTTCTATTTTTAGATGTATGTTATCGTGTGTCACTTGAATGTGCTGTGGTGTGTGTGTGTGTGTGTGTGTGTGTGTGTGTGTGTGTGTGTGTGTGTGTGTGTTACACGCGTGCACACGCGCGCGACTGATCTGCATATTATGTGTAATTTCTTGAGGAAAAAAAAAGAAACTAAAAAAAATCATAGACTCAAAGCGCTGTGGTTAACACATCCTCTTCGTTAATGATACTTATGGCTGTTGCAGTACTTACTGTGTGTTACAGACATTCTCTGATCAATAATAACATCTTGATCTAGACTTATTTGTGCATACTTTGTGGAACATACTGATAGTTGGATACATTTCTGGCACCGGACACACAAGGCGTGAGATGAGAAAGTGCCGCTCAACTGACGGTGAGAGAACGGAACAGCGCTCGGCTGTGGTTGAGTGGTAAGACAGATTTCAGCTGCGTGCGGTTCGGACGGCCGCACATTAAAGTCATCACTGTAGTTTTGTTTTAAATAGGTCAGCAAAAAACTGTGCCTATATAATCGGGAAAATTATACTAGATGCTATTCACAATAAAATTATGAGAAGTTAAGCCAGATTTTGTGCAATAATCACAGGGTGAACATCCCTACCCCTAAAACCTAAATATAGGGCGCAAAGAGGGGAAAATGCACTGTTGATACACCTCTCACTCCTGAAATAACCTGTATCCCAGAGGGTAACATGTCAAATGTTTCTACCAACATCATAAGCTTTCAGAAAAACAAAGTCAAAAATCCCCCCAGGGGGGGGGAGGTTTCCCTCTCCTAGATCATGGTCTAGTCTGTCCATCGATGTGTTCGTTGGTTAAGTCTTATGTTTGTCTGTCTGTCTGCCAGTGTGTGTTCGTCGGTCAAGTCTGTCTGTGTGTTTGTCTGTCAGTGTGTGTGTGTGTGTGCGCGCGCGCGTTTGTGTTTGTGTGTGTGCGCATGCGCGTGTGTATGTGTACACTCACACACACAAGCGCACGCGCACGCACGCACGCACGCACGCGCTCACATACACAAATATCAACTAGCTGTTCACTCGTTCTCCCTTATGCTTCAGTATTGGAGGCTTCCTATAATGATGACTGTTTGTCTAGATGAGGACTAAAAGTCCCTTATTCTCCTTCCTACCTTATTCCTCTTCCTACACAGACGTATCTAGTGTGTGTGACAAAACTACCCGAGTGGGGGAAATTTATGGGAAAGATTGGCAGTTAATGATCTCATGTAGTTTTTCCTGTCTTTACTCTGCATCAGTATACTATATATTTTAAAAAAAAAAGATTTTTTTTATCAAACTGTTGAGAACTAATCTAAAAATACAAACATGTTAGCAAAGGTTGATCATTTCTTTGACGTTTACATGTAAGGTGTTTTTTTTCCTATCACTAAAATCTTAGATATTAAAAGGTCGTTAAAACGTTTAGAAAACTATGCTATGATGGAGACTAGCCTTTGTTCAGTGACTGATATGTACATTTTCAGGAAGACATGAATGATTTAAGTTTTATTTAAAAGCTAATTAAGGCTTTTTCTACATAGACAAATATGAAAATTGTGTGTCATTTCAAAGACTAATGCTTTGATAACACGGAGCTGACCAAGGAAAGGGCATACACTTTCTCAGTTCTAAACGTAACAAAAACATCCATGAAAATACTCTGCCCTTCTTAGTCTGGCCATCACTCAAATGTCTCTCCAGAGAACTACTCTCACAGAAAAGGTCAGCACCAATACCAGACCTTCTCCACACACACACACACACACCACACACACACACACACACACACACACACACACAATTTCAAGACCTTATAGTAACACAGTTTTTTTTTATACCAGCACAGTGGTTGGAAAAAAAATACAAATCAAAGTTTTAAGATCTCTCTCCCTCTCTCTCCCTCTCTGTCTGTCTGTCTGTCTGTCTGTCTGTCCTCTGTCTCTCTCTCTCTCTCTCTCTCTCTCTCTCTCTCTCTCTCTCTCTCCTCTCTCTCTCTCTCTCTCGCGCGCGCGCGCGCGCACACACACACACACACAAATTGGCTGGCATTTTACTCTTTGTCCCTTATGAGCCAGCATTGGAGGCTACTACATAGGATGATGATAGTTTGTCTAGACTCTGGCCATCTGTCATTTATCCCCCCCCCACCTCTCCCAACACAAAGGTATCCAGAGTATGACAGAACTACCCCCAGTGAGAGAATGGATGTTGATGAAACAGTGGGCTGTGTCTGTGTGTGTGTTGTCTGGTGGGGTGGGGGGATGGGGGGGAGGGGGGCTGTCATTTGAGCTATGGCCATTATGAGCTGTACAGACAGTGAGTGTGGATTGTGTTTCCCCTTGGTGATTCTGTTGGGGTCTGTTACAGGAGAGAAGGACAGTTACTGATCACTTGTATTTTCATATGCTATGTTTTACTCTTTTTTTGGTAATATACTATTGATATAACAGTAAAATCATAATGTTAAATATTTAAAAATTAAAAGTATGGGAAAACTACCAAGGACAGAACAATGTTAACATAGATATTTTCTGTCTTAAAAAGTGAAATTTCAGTTGTTCTCTTTAATACATAACAGGAGACTCGGAAACAAAAGAAAAACAAATATGAGAGAAAATTGTTATTTTGAAAAAAAACCCAACTTTTGGATAATCGCTGATAAGTACCTTTTTTGTATGAAGTCACAAATTCTCTTTCATGTCCAAATAAATGAAGGCTTGTCCTATATAGACAATTATGGAAACTTTGTGGCACACCAAAGATTATATATTTTACTTGTACACAGCTGACTTGGGAAAGGGCACACACCTTCTCAGCTCTAAACATAACAAAAAACAACCATGACAATACTATGCTGTTCTCAGTCTGGCCCTCATCCCAATGTCTCCCCAGGGGAACTACTGTCACAGAAAAGGTCAGCACCAACTCCAGACCTCCCCCACACACACACACACTCTCTCGCATGCATGCACACACACACACACACACACACACACACACACACACACACACCACACACACACACACACACACACACACCACACACACACACACACACACACACAAAAGATTCAAGATTCAAGATTTAAGATTTATTTGCCTTTGACCCCTCTTGGGGCATGGAGGATTTCAGGAAACAAAATCAACTGTAACATATATAATTTGCATTAATAGAATACGTTCATACACAGAATTTCACAGAAATAAAAATATAGTCAACGTTTTCATTAATGTCATGTAACTTTACACTTAACCATAAATTTGCTAAGTTTTAATACATATTTTTTATCACACACACACGCACGCACGCACGCATGCATGCCCGCACGCACGCACACATGCACACACACACACACACACACACACACACACACACACACACACACACACACACACACACACAATATCAGTAGCCTTTTACTCTTTATCCCTTACCCTCCAGTGTTGCAGACTACAGACTATGATGGTTGTTTTTCTAGACTCTTACCAACTGCCGTTTCTGTTCTCCCCACCTCTTACCCCCTCCCCTCCCAACACAGACCTTTCCAAAGTGTGAGACAGAACTACTCCCCCAGTGAAGGAGTATATGTTGATGAAATAGTGGGCTGTGTGTGTGTGTGTGTCTTGTCTGGGGGGTTGGTGTGTGGTTTGGGTGTCATTTGATCTATGGCCATTCTGAAGTGTACAGACAGTGAGTGTAAAGTGTATTTCCCTTTGGTGATTCTGCTGGGGCTAGTTATGAGAGAGAAGGATAGTTCCTGATCCGTTGTACTTTCTTATGCTGTTTGTTACAACTTTGCGCGCCAAAAAGTACTTATTTAACGGTGAAATTTAGGATATTTTGTTCTATAAAACATTTGGAGAAAATCCAAGAAAAGAACAAATATTAGCTTGGGTATTTTATGTCTTAAGCAAGAACATTTAATTTTTTTTTTCTCCTTTAATGAATAAAGAAAAGTTGAAGAAAAAACCTGAAAGTGAAAAAGGAAAAATACCTGTTAATTTGAAGAAAACAATCTTTACTTTGATACTGATATGCACATTGTTTTGAAAACATGCATTCTGATATATTTACAAACTAATTTATGCTTGGTCTTTATAGACACATTTATTTTATTTTATACTACTTTATATCACAGCAGATTTCTCTGCATGAATTTCAGGCTGCTCTCCCTGGGTAGAGCCCATTATCACAAGTGCAGCGCCACCCTTTTTTTTTTCTCTGTCCTGTCTGCAACTGTATTTGTTTCCATATGGGAGTGGCTTTTTTCTACAGAATTTTGTCAGGGACAACCCTCTTGTTGCCATGGGTTCTTTTACATGCGCTAAATAATGATATGTAACACACGGGACCTAGATTTATCATCTCAAAAAAAAAAAAACTAGCACCCAGACCACCACTCGTGGTCTAATGGATGGGTGACAAATTTTGGGCCTTAACGGGATTCAAACCGCCGCACACTCCGACCCGGACTTTTTGCTTTCTATGCAGGCAGGCACATTACCCCTAGACCACCAATCCACCCAGTTTTTTCCCAAGACTCCCAAGTCAAATGCTTGGTCTACATAGACCAATATTCCCATGACCTCCAAGACAAATGCATTGTCTACATAGACAAGCATTCCCAAGATGAGTACTTTGCCAACGTGGAAATGACATAGAAAAGGGCACACGCTGTCTCTGCTGTGGACATCAAAAGAACAGCATGAACATATTCTGATGAAATAGTGTGTTGGGCTATTGTTGTCTGGTGGAGGGGGCAGGGGAAGGGAGGGGGGGGGGGGATGGGGCTGTGTTATGAATGATGGTCATTCTGAGCTGTACAGACAGTGAGTGTGAAGTGTATTTCCTTAGGGGACTCTGCTGGGGTCTGTTCTGAGGGAGAGAAAAAGGGAGTTTACCAATCACTTTTAGTCTGCTTTTTTGTAAGTCACTGCTGTTTGTGATGGTGGCAATGGTGGGTTTTGGTTTTGTTTTTTAGTTCAGGTGTGCAACTCACGCCCCCCCCCCCCCCCCCCCCTTTGCATTTGCACTAATCATCCCCCGCCCCAACCCCCATCCCCCATCACACACACACATGCAAACACACTATTTTTCACGTAATATTCAATCAAACTCAACAAGCGTACATCCTGTCCCTTAAAGCCACAACAAGACCTGGCACCGATTCAGAAGCCACAGTGCAATCTTCACAGCTAGGATGTCAGGTGATGGCTGCATGCACTGCCTCTTCCACTGACTGTAGCAGGCTGACAACAAGGGGAGAGGGAGGGATGGAGGGGTAGGGAGGGGGGAATTAGAGAGTTCACACAACGGTTGAAGACAGGGTTTGGGAAGCTGGAAGAGAAAGATGGGAGGGGTGGGTTGAGAGAAAGGAAGGGGGTGGTGAAGCTTTATCGATCCTAATTATTCATCCTCAGGACATTAAGGTGGATAGATTTAGGCATACACAAACCAACGTGTGAACTAGATAATCATGATAAAAGGTAGTAATATACAGCTTCTATCACTGTGGAAATACCCAGGGGGGGGGGGGGGGGTCTGTCAGTATAAATAGCATCTTTACTTTCCGGAAATTCTGTGCAAGGAAGTCCCTCTATCTAGTTCCCTCTCTTTGCGTCTGTCTTGTTGCTTGGCTTCCTGTCACTTTGTTTTTTTGTCTTTTTTTTCTTCCTTCTTGGTCCATTCTCCTGCCTATTCTTCACAGAAAGACACGAAGGATAGCGATTCTCTCCCATACCAAAGTCGGATGCACTGGATCTGGCTTGTCAGACGCTTAACGGCAGCTCAACGCATTTTCGCTCATATGACAGACAGCATTAGATGCTGTCTGGGCATTGGATGAAGAAGAAGGATATCAGCTTCTCTCTTAAGGTAGGGAAACGACACACGGTCTTTTCTGACGGAAAAGGTTTAGATGGACTATTATTGCTTGTTCGTCTACGAACTACCCCAGGAAACGTATTATAACTGGCTGTTGTCACTGTAGTTGTCCTCATTATCACCTCATTATCTTCTCCGTATTCTTGGCATTTTTTGTATTCTTCGCATTCTTCTTCTTTCTGCTTATGTCGATCTTGTTTATGCTCTTCTTCAATTAATTTGTTGATTACTTACACAAATATTCATACTGGCAGAAATCCAAACTATTGGCACACTTTTTTTAACAAGTGTCAAATCCATTCCCGGTCCGTTGCGATTTTGTTGCTTCATAAACATTGCAAAAGAAACTAGCCCCATTTAGGAGAGTGGGAAAGAGGAAGATGAGACCGGCAAACTGCCATTTTGTGGCTTGGCATGCATGTGGATAAACCTGACAACCCATTGAACCAGCCAGCAGGCCAAAAGATTGGCTTGGTATTGAATTTCTCCCCCAAAGAAATGGGATGTTTATTCAGTCTTTAACATTCAGCGCAAACGTTATTTGTCGTGGTTTTAATTCGAAGTAGGGAAGCAAATGTCCAGAAAGCAATGATGAATCCCTTTCTCTGCCCTGTAGGGATGCTGGGGGGCCTGTCAGTATGAATAGGGGGGCGGATAAGCCTAGTGGTCAGAACATTGCGCTGGCAATTTGAAGACCCGGGTTCGAGTCCGGTCGAAGAAATTTTCTTCCTGGAGTTAACATCAGTGCTGACTCCACTCTCCCCAAAAGTCCTTCGGATGAGACTTTAAACCAAGGCCCCGTGTGCGAACGCACGCAGAACATCTTGCGCACACGTTAAATCCTGTTCCGCTTTTCGTAAGAGTAGGCCATCGTGTGCCGGTGGGAACAGATGACAATATTTACAAAACTGCATGCACACGGGGACCGGATGAAAAAAAAGCACATGATTGCTTATTCTGTTATCCTCGATATAAAAGAATAAATAAATAAATAAATAGCATAGCATCTCCAAGTTCTGGAAATTCCGTGCTAAAAATCCCCTCTTTTCTATCCTTTTCTTTGTTGTTGTCTTGTTGTTTTCTTCATTTCACCTCCTTCTTTGTCTATTTCTTGGTCCATTCTCCATGTCTTTTTCCTCCAGAAAGACTTAAAAGATAACAATTCTCTCCCACGCCGAAGTCGGATGCGATTGCTGAATTGTCAGTGCTTAATGGAGTGCACGAGTTTCGCTATAGTTTAGATAACATAGTCTTCTGAACTTTCAAAGAAAAAAGAGAGGAAAGAACTGAAGAAGAAGAAGAAGAAGAAAAGAAGAAGAAGAAGAAGAAGAAGAGAGAAGAAGAAGAAGAAGAGAAGACAGAAGAGAGAAGGAGAAGAAGACAAGAAGAGGATAGAAGAAGAAGAAGAAGAAGAAGGAGAAGAGACGAAGAAGAAGAAGAAGAAGAAAAGAAGAGAAGAAGAAGAAGAAGAAGAAGAAGAAGAAGAAGAAGAAGAAGAAAGAAGAAGAAGAAAGAAGAAGAGGAGAGGAAGAAAAGAAAGAAAAGAAGAAGACAAGCAAGAACAACAACAAAACAACAACAGCAACAGCAACAGCACACACACAACAACAACAACAACAACAACAACAAGCAGAAAGCAACAACAACAACAAGATCCCTTTCTCTTTTAGCTTCAGCTGAAAACAAGGACATCCTTGGCATGTTTATTTGCTTTTCAATTCGCGTTGCTGTGTATATGAGCTGACTGCAGGGACCACATCTGGGCTTTCATCTTGTTTTTAAAACCAACATTATATTAAAAAAATTACGATTACCCACAGTGCTAAAGCTAGGAGGCCAAAATGGTGAATTCAAAGCTATGCACGACTGTTCAGCTCCAGTTAAAGTGAACTCCAATACGTACATACATATCTGTACCTATACTGACACTACACGTCTCTCTTACCCATTTCCTTTGTATTGCAAACACCACGCACACACATTTTTATGTAACATTCAAGTGTTGCCATACAGTCATAAATGTCTCTTTGTTCAACCACAATAGCTGAAAAGATCCCAAACAAACTGTCCAATCTAACATAGCATCAAATTATATCTAGCTCCGTCCACTTTTTATACTAGCAAAAGGGGAGGAAAGGGGAAAGGAAGGGAGCAGGGAGTTTACAAAACCGCTGGGGTGGGGGTGGGGTGGGGGGGCTGAGGAGCAAGAGGGAGGGGGGAGGGGTTGTTTGGAGAGAAAGGACGGAATAGTAAACCGCCATTGATCCTCTTCCTACGGGACATCATGGTGGAACCAGTCTACTGTACTCCTCTGTGGGGATGCCAGGGGTCCTGTCAGTATAAATAACATCCCACCTTCTGGAAATTCTGTGCCAGGAATTTCCTTTTCTTTCTCTATCCCTCTCTTTGTTACTGCATAGTTCCTTTCTTCTTCTTGTCTATTTTCTGCCTTCTTTGTCCATTCTCTGCATTTTACCAGAAGACTTTAATAGATGAGGACTCTCTCTCTCTCTCACTCTGTCTCTGTCTCTCTGTCTCTCTGTCTCTCTTCTCTCTCTTCTCTCTCTCTCTCTCTCTCTCTCTCTCTCTCTCTTCTCTCTCTCTCTCTCTCTCTCTCTCTCTCTCTCTCTCTCTCTCTCTCTCCTCTCTCTCTCTCTCTTCTGAACAGTCACTATTTTTTTCTCTCTTCTGTATTCTGTCTCTCTCTGCCTGTCTTTCTGTCTGTCTCTCTCATTTTCTCTGTCTCTGTCTCTCCCTATCTCTCTCTCTCATCTCTCTGTGCTCTCTCTCTCTCTCTCTCTCTCTCTCTCTCTCTTCTCTCTCTCTCTCCTCTCTCTCTCTCTCTCTCTCTTCTCTCTCTCTCTCTCTCTCTCTCTTCCTTTCTCTCTCTCCCTCTGTCTCTCTCTATCTCTCTCTGTATCTCTATGTGTCTCTGGCTGCTCTCTCTGTCTCCCCCCCCCACACACACACACACTCCATTGTATTCTGTAATATTCGATAGAACCTTATAAATCATATAAGCCTCTAGTTAACGGTATAAGCTGGCAATGATCCAAAGCTGACTGTCCAAGAGCATAGCTGCCAAAGGATTGCTGCTTCCATTGCATTGGATGGTGGGGAGCGTGCGTGCGTGCGCGCGGGCGCGCGTGTATGTTTTGTGTTTATTTCTTAAATTTATTAAATTTATTTATTTTTTATATCGAGGGTAATGGAATAAGAACTCATGTGCTTTTTTTTTTTTTTTTTTTTTTTTTTAATTCTAATCCACTGTGTGTGTGTGTGTGTGTGTGTGTGTGTGTGTGTGTGTGTGTGTGTGTGTAGTGTGTGTGTGTGTGGTGTGTGTGTGTGTGTGTGTGTGTGTGTGTGTGTGTGTGTGTGTGTGTGTGTGTGTGTGTGTGTTGTGTAGTGTGTGTGTGTGTAACGTGTGTGTGTGTGTGTGTGTGTTGTGTGTGTGTGAATTTTGTTGTTTTTTTCTTTTGAACTTGTTATTGTTGTTGTTTTGGTTTGGTTTTCTGTGACATTTTTTCTTCTTCTTTTCTTCTTTTTTTTTTTTTTTGGGGGGGGGGGTGTAAAAGAGGAATGGGTAGTTAGCCTTTTTGAAGGGTAATATTGAAAACAAAATATGGGAAAGGGATAGTTCCATAGTCAGGGCACTCGCTTTCCACAAGCTAAGTTTAAACAGTAAGGTTACCAAATGGATGGGTGACCGTTTGCGCGCCTTGGCTTCAGTGCAGTCTTCCAGTTCACCCAGCTGTAAATGGCTACCTGCCCTCTTTAGGGCCAGGGAAGGTAAAGCAGCGAGGGAGAGGATGTGCGCCGTCTTCAATATGCTGGCCCCTAGAGAAGTGAGGTCTGTTATACAAAAAGTGTTTGAGTTTAGAGGGGGGGGGGGGAATCCCCTTATTGGTTAATGCGTGCATTGCTTAGAGATTTGTTGTGCACTTAAGTTTGATAACGTATAATTATGTTATGACTGTCATCATCATCGTCATTATCGTATTTACCGCTATCATAACAAGCACTGAAGCAGTAGACCTTCTTTTTCTTCCTTTCTTTCTTTCTTTCAACTTGGCATTTTTCGCATTTTTCGCATTCTTCGCAGTCTTCTTCCTGTGGCTGCTTTCGGCGCTATTTTTTGTTCCTCTTATCTGCTTACACATATACACTCACGCTCCACACACACACGTACACACTTACACACACATACACACACATACACACAACACATACACCACCATACAGAACACACAACATACACACACACAAAACACACACACACACAACACACTTTCACACACACACACCACAACACAACACACACAACACACACACACACACACACACACACACACACACACACACACACACACACACACACACACTCACTCACACACACTCACATCACACTAACACACACACTCGCACACACACACACTAACACACACTCTCGTACACACTCTGGCAGAACTCCAAAACAACTGATCATTTTATTTTACTCATGTGAAATAAACTCTGGCTCTGTTGGGATTTAATTTTTATGCTGCTTGCTAATTGTCTTGAAGAAACCTCATCGATTTCGAGGCCAGACAGGCCTGTAGAGAAGGCAGAGTTGTAAAATCACCATCAAGCGTTTTCTGTTGTGGCATCGGAAGCAGACAGAAACGTAACGTCCCAGTGCTCCAGCCCATAACTTACAAATTGGCCAAGTTTTTGTTTGTTTGTTTTTTTGCTGAAAGAGATGGAATGTTTCTTTAGTTTAATCCGTTTCTTTTTTAGGGAAAAGGTTTTGGATGAAAAACAAGTGCAGGTAAACACTTACAACCTCTCAATCATTTTGAAAATGATTTATCAAAGGTTCATTAAAAAAATTAAATTAAAAAAATCTGTAGGGAATAATGTTTTTCAATGGCATCATTTTAGGCATTTTTGAGCAAGAACCTTGCCTTTGGCCTGACCTGACTAGAGTTTCGGCTTCTGGATAAGCTTTTATCAGAGGTCCCGTTTAATCTTTTTATGTTTGGCAACGTTTTTTTTGTTCAAAGACAGGAACGAAACGTATGAAAAGGTTAAAAAGAAAATACCGCCATTTTTTATCACCTGACATAATGGCTTCTGCTGAATAGGGTAACATCCTCCACAGTTCACTGATATGACACCTCCCTTAGTAAATCAATTTGACTTATTAATTGCTTAAAGCATATCAGATTTATTGTATCTAGAAAAAAACACCCAACAACTTATTTTGTATATGAAAATAACATTTGAAGGACATTTCAGGACCACGCCATTTGTAAAAAGAAAAGAAAAAAAAAGAGCACAAGCATATCAGTAGCACTTAAGTTAATTTCTAATCTGTATATCGTATTCGTCTTTGCAGACGCATAGCATCTCTGATTTAAAAACAAGAACGTTGCCACCATCTTAACACTCACACACACATACACACATGCACACGCACACACACACACACACACACACACAACACACACACACACACACACACACACACACCCCACACACACACACACACAACACACACACACACACACACACTCTTTTACAAACATCATAACACATTATAACACAAAACACACACAAACACAAAACAGCATGACATAACGCAACAAAACACAACACATACACATTTCACTAACACAAACCTCACAACAACACAACACAACACAACACAACACTACACACACACACACATATTTCTCTGACACAACACAACACAACACACAACACAACACACACATTTTACTGACACAAACCTCACAACACAACACACACACACACACACACACACACACACACACACACACACACACACACACACACACACACACACACACACACACACATTTTACTGACACAAACCTCACAACACAACACAACACAACACAACACAACACACACACACACACACACACACACACCACACACCACACACACACACACATGCACGCACACACACACACATTCACATACATACACACTCTTACTCAATAGAACATAACACAATACAATACAACACTTATATTTTCAGGCAACATTCAAAAATCAATATTAACTCTATAGCAGCCAAACTTGCTACACCTAGTTTACAGACAGAAACTGGCAAAGCTCCAGAACTGTCTGCTCTATCTTACAGGATGTTAAATGATGGCGGGATGTGTCGAGCTGTAGTCCTATATCCTGAGGAGAGGGGGGGACAAGGGGTAGGGGTATAGGAATAGTTGGGGATGGGGAGGGGGAGAGGAGGAGGAGGAGGAAGTGGAGGAGGAGATAGGAGAGTTCACAATCTTCTTAAGGGTGTGTGTGAGTATGGTGGAGTGGAAAGGGTAAGGGGTTTAGATCGAAAAGAGTGGAGAGGATAGTAAATAGTAAACTTCTAGCTGTGTATCGTATTTTTCATAGAGCATCATGGACAAACTAGTCTATCATACCAAGCATCATTCCCCCTTGGCGATGCTGGGGGAGGGGGGAGGTGAGGCTGGAGGCTGTCAGTATAAATAGAGTCCTCTTCTTACTGGAAATCTTGTGCAAATAATTATCTCCGGTCTATCTCTCTTTGTTTCTGCTTTATTCCTTTTTCTTGCTGTTACCATCTTCTTGTTTATTTTCTGCATTCTTGGTTTCTGCTTTATTCCTTTTTCTTGTTGTTACCATCTTCTTGACTATTTTCTGCATTCTTGGTTCATTCTCTTGCCTATTTCTATCACAAAGACTTGACAAAGAACAGTTCTCTCCCATGCTGATGTTGGATGCGCGGGGCCAGCTAGACAAATGAGGTGCTTCAAGGAGGCGCAACGCATTTTCGCTCATATGACAGCCAAGAATAGTTGCCTTCTGAGGAGGAGGAGGAGGAGGAGGGGAGGAGGAGGTGGAGGAGGAGCATGAGCAGGAGGAGGAGAATGAGGATGGCTAATTTTATTCTATGGGGATACTGAGGTCTCTGTCAGTGTTGGTGCTATTCTTGTCTGGAAATTCTGTGCTAGAAGTTTCCCCTTCCCTATCATTTTCTTTGTCTCTACATTTTGTTGTCTGTCAATGGGTTGCGCTGCGTTAAGCGCCTGTCAAGTCAGGCCCACTGCATCCGACTTCAGGATTGGAGAGCATTGCTATTTTTTAAAGTCTTTCTTGAAATGATAGGAAAATGGACCAAAACCGCAAAAAAGTAAGACAAGAAAGAAGCGACAGGGAAAACAAAGGAACATGGCAGAAAAAAGAGAGAAATAGAAAAGAGGAAACTCCTAGCACATAATTTTCAGAAAGTGGGGATGCTATAACACCTGGGGACAGGATAGCTCAGCGGTCAGAGCACTCGTTTCCCTCCAGCCAAGGTTAAGCAGCATTGAGCGTGGTTACCAATTGGCTGGGTGACCGTTTGCGCATCTTGGCTTCTATACAGTCCCCCAGTTCTCCCAGCTGTAAATAGGTGCCTGCCTCTTTAGGTTCAAGGAAGTTAAAGCAGCGAGGGAGAGGAGATGGGCGCCGCTCTTAATAAATTATGCTGGCCCTTGGAGAAGCTGAGGTCTCTGATGCCTCGCTCCCCTACGACCACTCAGGTTATGGGACACCTTTACATTTACCTTTTATATATATATATATATATATATATATATATATATATATATATATATATATATATATATATATATATATATATATATATGCGTGTGTGTGTGTGTGTGTGTGTGTGTGTGTGTGTGTGTGTGGTGTGTGTGTGTGTGTGTGTGTGTGTGTGTGACTATATATATACTGACAGGCCCCCGGCACCCCCACGGGTAAGACCAGAGATACGACTACAGAAGTTCAGCCATCACACATCCTTCCCAATGAGAGGAATGCAGAAGAAGAAGAGTATATCATGCTTGCAAACAAGCTCCGTGCTTATTGAATCAGGTGTACTGAATATTGTGTAGGGAGTAGTTGGAGTCGCTAAGAGCACTGGTCTTGTGATATGACAGTGATCCGTGTACACGAGTTTAAGTTTCTGCTGGGACCTCTGTTGAGAGATTTCGCGTCTGAAGTTTGTGTTGACTTCACATTCTTCCCCTTGCGAGTTCAATCTAAATGAGATTACAAGCCAAAGTTGTCTGCAAACATGTGGGTAGAATCTTGCACGGGTGTGAACATGACACCCATCTTTCCTATCAGAAAATTAGATGAACTCTGTCTTGTGGAGACAGGAAAGCTCGGTGGTCAGAGCATTACACTTATGACCTCACAGCCCAGGTTTAAGCCACCACCAAGACACCGGTTTCGATGTGATGTTTTCCCTCCGAGTTACCATCAGTGTCGACTGTCTACTCCCCTCGAAAGTCATACGAGTGAGACTATAAACCGAGGTTTCGTGTAAGAACGCACGCAGAACATTTAACGCACACGTTAGAACCCGTTCCACTTCTTGGAAGAATAGGGTGGGCTTTTTTGTGCCGGTAGGAGCAGTGCAAAATTTACAGAAGCCCGAATGCGGAGTATTGACGTGTTTAGACATCATCCCCGAAGTCGAAATGAGGCTACCTAAAGGGTTGGTAAAGATCACTTACATAAAATGTCAGCATTGATGAATCTCGGAGCTCTGACCGAAGAACGACCCCCCCCCCCCTCCCCGACCCCCTCCCCCCGA
>CM060330.1:17380693-17383193 GCA_030674155.1 Stramonita haemastoma
ACTAAGGAAATCAATCTTTTGTCAATACATTCGTTCGTTAGATGTGAGATGGGAGATGATATTTCAACAGTTTTGTTTAAATGCTTGGTTTTTTTTTAATCACACTTTTGAAAACACTATTCTGTTATATTTAATTATTTTTTATGAAACTATGGGGAATGTATCTGTGTTAGTTTTTTTGTTATAAATTTGGTTTATAATACCATGGGTAAATATTCTTTTTTACATAAATTTTTGTTTGCTGGTTTATAATGCAACATTGGGGATGATCTTTTATCAACTTGACTCTATTATTTCCAGTATACCGCGGGGAACATTAGGCTAATGTAGACTCATTATTGTTTGTATATTTTTTACGTTTTTACGCCTTAGGGAGAGGGGTTTTGTTGGTTGAGACTTTTGTTGTTATTTGCTTGCTTTTTTTTTTATTACGCTATGCAAACGTCCCGTGTACAAAAAGGAAGATGTAATATGGAAAAAAGATGCACACTTACACATTTACACATTTACACACACACACACACACACACCACACACACACACACACACACACACACACACACACACACACACATTGACAGAGGCAGAAAGACATACAGACAGGCACACACACACCACACACACACACACACACACACACACACACACACACACACCACACACACACACACACACACACACACACACACACACACACACACACACACACACACAGCCGAAGCACACACACACACACAGTCTGACACAGACTAAATCAACAAACAGTCACAACAGAAGCAGCAGGAGAAGAAGACGAAACAGTAGCAGCAACTGTAGCAGCAGCATGAGCAGCAGCAACATCAGTAGCAGCAACATCAGTAGCAGCAACACCAGTAGCAGCAACAGCGTTCATTGATCGTATCTCGGTTTGCAGGATACAGGCAGGCGCATCCCCGAGGCATTGTTAAATAAACAGATATGGTGATGTTGACCAAGTGCCATACACTCTGCCTGCTGCCCTCAGGGAAGAGATAGTGGGAGCTGGCTCCTTTAGTGGGGGCAGCTGGTTAGTTTAGTGGGAGCTGGTTAGTTTAGTGAGAACAGGTTAGTTTAGTTAGGGCTGGTTAGTTTAGTGGGAGCTGGTTAGTTTAGTGGAGTGGTTAGTTTAGTGGGAGCTGGCTAGTTTAGTGGAGCTGGCTAGTTTAGCTAATGGGAGCTGGTTAGTTTAGTGGGAGCTGGTTAGTTTTTAGTGAAAACAGGTTAGTTTAGTGGGAGCTGGTTAGTTTAGATAATGGGAGCTGGTTAGTTTTAGTGAAAGCAGGTTAGTTTAGTGGGAACTGGTTAGTTTAATGAGGACTGGATAGTTTGATGGGAGCTGATTAGTTTAGTGAGCGCTGGTTAGTTTAGTATGTGTGTGTGTGTGTGCGGGTGGTGGTGGTGTTAATTGAGTGAGCACGGTTAGTTTAGTGGAGGTGGTTAGTTTAGTGAGCACAGGTCAGTTTAGTGGAGGTGGTTAGTTTAGTGAGCACAGGTCAGTTTAGTGGAGGTGGTTAGTTTAGTGAGCACAGGTCAGTTTAGTGGAGGTGGTTAGTTTAGTGAGAACAGGTTAATTTAGTGGAGGTGGTTAGTTTAGTGAGCACAGGTCAGTTTAGTGGAGGTGGTTAGTTTAGTGAGCACAGGTTAGTTTAGTGGAGGTGGTTAGTTTAGTGAGAACAGGTTAATTTAGTGGAGGTGGTTAGTTTAGTGAGCACAGGTCAGTTTATGTGGAGGTGGTTAGTTTAGTGAGCACAGGTTAGTTTAGTGGAGGTGTTAGTTTAGTGAGCACAGGTCAGTTTAGTGGAGGTGGTTAGTTTAGTGAGAACAGGTTAGTTTAGGGGTGGGGGAGCTGGTTAGTTTAGTAAGAACAGGTTAATTTAGTGAACTGGTTTGTTTAGCGAGAACAGGTTAGTTTAGTGTGTGGGAGAGCTGGTTGGTTTGCTGTAGCTGTTATTGTGTGCTGCTATTGCTACTTCTGTGGCTGCAGAAGTTGCGGTTAGTTTTACCGCTATTGCTACTGTTGCTGCTGTTGTTGCTGATTTAGTTGCTGCTTCTGTTGCTGTTTATTATGCTGTTGTTGCTGTTGTAGTGGTGGTGTTATTACTCATACTGCTACTGCTAGAACATAGACACAGATACACACACACACACAAACACACACGCACGTACACACACACATGCACACACACATACACACACGTATGCACGCACACTTACACACACACGCACGCACGTGCGCGTACGCACACACGCACACACAACACACACACACACACACACACACACACACTGATTCACATACTGGTATTTGTATCAGAACTGACAATCGCAGAAAGTAATGAATATAGCATCAACACTCTTGGGCACATGTTTCAGTTTATTCCACTTCTAAATCTTTATCTTTCTGTCTTATAGATAAGCAACATACAACAAGCAGAAAGACAAACAACCAGACAGACATGTAGGCAGGTAGGCAGCACAGGCA
>CM060330.1:17393193-17398193 GCA_030674155.1 Stramonita haemastoma
TTGTTGGTTGATTGGCTAGTTAGTTAGTGAGTGAGCGAATGACTAAGTGTGCGTGTGTGTGCGTAGGTGCGATTGCATGTGTGTGTATGTGTGTGTGGTGATGGTTTTCTTAGAATTGTTGTGTTTGCATCGTTTTTCTTTGCTGTTACAGCAATGCCACTGTTTTAGTTATTGTTCTTTACCTATCTACCTTACCTTGTATCAGTTTAAGACATGCTGAGAGAGAGAGAGAGAGAGAGGAGAGAGAGAGAGAGAGAGAGAGAGAGAGAGAGAGAGAGAGAGAGAAGAGAGAGAGAGAGAGAGAGAGAGAGAGAGAGAGAGAGAGAATGCGTGCTTTTAATTGTCCATGTAATTTAAATGCCATTTTGACTTACTGATTTTTCTTAGATTGTAGATGTTCCGTCCATTTTCATATCCAGAATTTATCTTTCTTTCATGATATATTTTCTTTATTTTATTATGTTTGTTTTACCTTAGCGCTTTGGGAATGCTCAAGGGTGGGGGGGGGGGGATTTCTATTATAGCATGATTTAGTTCATTGGGTAACGAATGACTTATTTGAGTATTTGCACATGCTCACATCTGCAACTTGTGATCTTGTGAAATAGCATATACCCCTAGGTAAAAAAAAAGAACTCTTGAATATTGAACCAAAAGAGAATGTTACTGCAGTTTCCTAACCAACATAGGCAGGTGACTAGCAGCCCTTGTATATCCTGCTGTGTGATTTCCCAAGGAAAACAAAAGTTATGATCTGAAATAAGAAATTTTGATGGTCATTGTCACTGATGCCTTTTTTTTATTCTCTCCCAGCTCCCAGCGAACTGCTTTCTTCACCCTGAAGGAGTCAGGAGAAGTAGGGTTTATCTCCCTTACGGGCGCTGAGTCACATGACCTGACGCTGGCAGGTCGCAGCACTCACCCCTCAGCTGTGACCTATGACCCTATCGAACAGGTGAGCGATACATGACGGCAGGCAGAAGTCTGAAGTATGAGTGAAATTTGTATGCCGTAGCATTTGCTTTGACCTGGAAAACCAGACCAGACATTTAATTGGTAGTTATTTTATTTATTTTATTTCGTTTTATTCTTTTATATTGAGGACAATGGGATAAGCGCTCTTGTTAAAGACAAAAAGGGGACAAACTCCTCTCATTCAGTCTGCATTTAGGTTTCACAGGGATTTCCCAGCTGTGATGAGTGAGGCAGACAACATGCTCTGGGTGACCACTAGGGTTTCAGGCTACTGCACACACAGCAACAACATTCATTCTTATTACTTACTTTTTAAATAGTTGCTAAAACTTTATCGTATCAATCTGCTTTATTATTCTCAGTTTATGTGATAGGATACCTAAACGGCTTCAAAGCTAAGGTTAAGCAGGATTTTGTTGTGTTTACCAATGGATGGATGACTGTTTGTACGCTTTGGCTTTAGTACAGTCCTCCCATTTCACCCAGCTGTAAATGGGTACCTGCCCTCTTTACTGTCAGGGAAGGTAAAGCAGTAAGGGAGAGCAGATGGGCGCCGCCTGAATATCCTGGCCCCTGGAGAAGCTGAGGTCTCTGGCGTCTCCTAGATATCTAATGACTGCATAGGTTATGGGACACCTGTACCTTTACCTTACATACAGGTTGTTATGACTGACATAATGGTGATACTTACGGTGACAGGTGGTGTACTGGAGCGACGTGAAGGAGCACACCATCTACAGGGTCAGCCTTGCAGGAGGGGAACGAGAGGTGTTTCTCAACAGCTCCCATGGTGTGGGCATTGTGGATGGTGAGTGGCCTACACTGCTGGCAGGATTTTTTGTGTGTTTTGTAAAGGGACCCCCACCTTGTTCATGTTTTTATTCTTGTTGTTGTTGGTGTTATTGTTGTTGATCTTCTTCTTTTCTTCTTCTTCTTCTTCTTCTTCTTCTTCTTCTTCTTCTTCTTCTTCTTCTTCTTGTCTCGTTCTTGTTCTCGTTCTTCTTCTCTCTTCTTCTTCTTCTTCTCTTCTCTTCTCTCTTCTTTCTCTTCTTCTTCTTTTCTTTTTTTCTCCTTCTTCAAATTCAACCGCTCAAGACAGCAAGGGATTACCATTGTATCTCATCTCTTTTTATATCAAAACAAACACATATACAGTGGTTACCGTTGTATTCCTTTCACAGTTTGTCAATCTATCAGGTACGAAAAAAAATTGACACTGACATTTCTGTACTGGAATATAAAATCTTTATACGGGCGATAAACTGTATTTGATTTTTTTCTTTACAAGATATAGCGCTATACAAATCCCATTTGTTGTTGTTGTTGTTGTTTGTTGTTGTTGTTGTTGTTTGTTGTTGTTGTTATTACTATATTATTATTATTTATAATGAAATGTATACATATTGAAAGATGAAATCTGTGATTAAAAATTTAAAGCGAACTTCGACATTTTTCAAACGCACAGAAACTTTTACACCCATGTATATTTTCATTCAGGAACTCACTCACACTTTAACACAGCATTATCATTTTATTACAAAATTCAGGCACAGAACCTTTTGTACTAAATAATGAGTTTTCTATAAAGATGCTGTCATTTTTTGGTAACCATGAAATTATCAAACATACACATTGGAATGTTTGTCCTGAACTATGATATTATCTTTCTACAGACACTGAAGATCTTATACTGAACCATTTAATTTTGATTATTTCTTTTCTATTGGGCATAACATCTGAGTGGGAAGGCAGCTATTTTACACACAGAACACAGACACAGACACCAGACACAGACACACACACACACACACACACACACACACACAACACACACACACACACCTCATAACAGACAGACAGAAGAAGAGAAGAAGAAGAGAGACGACAGAGAGAGAGAGAGAGAGAGAGAGAGAGAGAGAGAGAGAGAGAGAGAGAGAGAGAGAGAAGAGACTAGACTAGACTAGACTAGACTGACTAGACTAGACTAGACAGACAGACAGACAGACAGAGACAGAGAGACAGAGAAGAGAGAGACAGACAGAGACAGAGAGAGAGAAAAGAGACACAGAGAGAGGGAGACAGAAAGACAGACAGACTAGAGACTAGACTAGACAGACAGACAGACAGACAGACAGAACAGAGACAGAGAAAGAGAGACAGACAGACAGAGACAGAGAGAGAGACACAGAGACACAGAGAGAGGGAGACAGACAGAAGCAAGACACAGAACAAACACAACACACACCACACACAACAACACACACACACACACAAATCACACTGTCAGACAGACAGACAGGGACAGGCAAACAGACGGACAGAAAATTCATATAGAGACATATGGCATTCAATTTGTAATGCTCTAATACTCCCAATCAAGATAAGTCATGCAAGTCATGTCAGCACAGGAATGAAATCAGTGCCAGATTCTTGATGACAGAATGCGTTTCTGACAATGCTTTGATTCCGCTTCAGATCTTCCAGATTTTCCTCTTATGAATTCCAAATGAAGCTTTGACGTTTTATTTCTTTCTCTTTTCTCTTATTGATCAATCGGTTAATATTATTTCATATATTATTTTTTGAGAATATCGCATTGGGAGACAAGTTTTTGGTTTGGATATTTAATGGAACTTATATGGAATCTTCACAAGTATTATTTTGGTGAGCATAGAATTTTTTAGGTATGCACCGTGGCGAATACTACAACATTGTGTTGTGTGTGTGTGTGTGTGTGTGTGTGTGTGTGTTGTGTGTGTGTGTGTGTGTTTATGGTTATGTGAGTATGTGTGTGTGTGTCTACGCGCGTGCGCGCGCATTCATGTCTCTGTGTACATGCATTATTATAAGACTATCTCCTTTCGAAAAGAATGCCTTTACCAGCCGCCTTGGTGCAGTAGTTAGCACCTCAGGCTACGGACTGGAAGATCTTGGATTCGAATCCCGTAAGAGTCACAGACATTTTTTTACACTCCGACAGGCTCCTCCCCAAAACGAATTTACTATGGGACTGGGACCACACAGTCGAGTTTCATTCACTTTACGGATGCAATTTTGATAGTGTTTCTCAAAAAATTACCTGACCAACACCGCTCGGTCCCGGTTGACTACGGGATATATAGGAAGCATAGTGTACAGTCCTGTCACACAGTCTCAAAACAGAAGCACTTCCATAGCAAGCATTGATACATTATCCTATTGCCATTGATCACGAGGTAGTAAAAGAACGGATGACAACATTTTCAAAACTCCATACACACGGGGACTGATGCTCGAGGAGATTTTTCTCCTGAGTTAACATCGGTGCAGACTCCACTCTCCCCAAAAGTCCTTTGGATGAGACTATAAACCGAGGCCCCATATGTGAACACATGCAGAACATCTTGCGCACACGTTAAATCCTGTTCCGCTTTTCGTAAGAGTAGGCCATCGTGTGCCGGTGGGAACAGATGACAAGATTTACAAAACTGCATACACACGGGGACGGGATGTAAAAAAGCCAAGAATGCTTATCCCATTATCCTCGATATAAAAGAATAAAATAAAACTTTAAAAAATGTAAAACAAAAAAGTACACGAGTGCTTATTACATCATCCTGGAAATAACAGAATAAAATAAAATAAAGAAATAAAAAAGAATGTCTCTGATTCTGTAGGTAACAGAAGAGATAAAGCAGCAAAATTAATTTATTTTTAAATGTACTTCTTCATCCTGTCTGTCAGGTCTGGCACTGGACTGGGTATCCCGGCACCTGTACTTCACCAACATGGGGTTCTCAGAGCCGGGGCTGGACGGGGCAGTGTACGCCTGGCACCGCGTGGAGATGATCTCCCTGCACAAAGGCCCACAGGAAAACCATCATCAACGACCTGGAGAGGCCCAGAGGACTGGACATCGACATTGACCAGGGTAGGGGGAGGGACGATGATGATGTAGCCCAGGTGGTTAAAGACCGTTTTTTTTTAACTCCATGGTTTCATAAAGTCTTAAACTATTTAATGTTTTTTGTTCCTGCATATTTACT
>CM060330.1:17408193-17410693 GCA_030674155.1 Stramonita haemastoma
GTATATACACAAAACCCCCATATAATTATGCACGACTTCAAAAGTACTTTCAGTGTCTCATAAATAAAATCACAGAATGTTAAAGCTGAAGAATTCCCCAACCGCAACAACATGAACTAAACAGCACCACCAAGAACATCAACAACATCAACAACAAAAACAACACCAACAAAAAACATCAACAACAACATCAACATCAACAACAATAACAACATCACCACCAACAAAAAATAACAAAATCAACAAATCATTCTCTCTCTCTTTCTTTAAAAAAAACAAACAAACAAAAAACGCCAAACTTTTTCTCTCCACCAACAGAAAACGCATCTATGGGTCACCCTTCAGCGACGTGGCTCCACACGAGGTGTACAGCAGCAGCCTCTTCATGGACGGCCTGGCAGTGGACACTGACCGCCAGAGGCTGTACTTCACCGGCTATAACAGCTCGGGCTGGGGCATGATAGCACGCATCAACCTTCAGCGCCACAGCAATAGCCCCCATACTGTCATCACTGGTCTTCACAATCCTCGAGCCATCCATCTTCATACTGCCAGAA
Organism: Stramonita haemastoma; assembly: GCA_030674155.1. Taxonomy (NCBI): domain Eukaryota; kingdom Metazoa; phylum Mollusca; class Gastropoda; order Neogastropoda; family Muricidae; genus Stramonita; species Stramonita haemastoma. The sequence goes on from CM060330.1 coordinate 17,408,751, forward strand.
AGTAAGGAAAAAGAGAAGAGGAAAAAAAATATTGGGAAGAGATTTTTTTAGGTGTCTATGGCAAACAGGAAGAACAGAAAGAAAACAAAAAGAAAAGACAAACTTGGTTGGAGTGTGGTGTGTGTGTGTGTGTGTGTGTGTGTGTGTGTGTGTGTGTGTGTGTGTGTGTGTGTGTGTGTGTGTGTGTGTGTAAAAGTCTTGTCTCATACTAGAAAAAGCAAATAGCTTAGAAATGTAGAACAAAAATAGATTTTTGTGTCACTGTGTAAATCAAAGGAAAAGGGAGAAATCATATGACATAAATAACTTGCACATTTCCCCATGAGGATGCCAATGACCTAACAGTATAGATAGCATCCCCAACTTCTGGAAATTCTGTGCTAGGAATTCTCTCTTTTCTATCCCTCTCTTCATTCCTTTTCTCCCTGTCATCTCCTTCATGTGCATTTTCTGCCATCTTAATCCATTCTCTGGCCTTTTTTTCCCAGAAAGACACAAAAGATAAAATTCTCTCCCATGCCAAAGTCAAATGAGCTGGACCAGACTTGTCAGGTGCCTAATGATAGCACAATGCATTTTTGGTCCTGTGAATAGTTGCTGTCTGAACGTTCTTCTTCATCTTCTTCTTTTTGTTCTTGTTCTTGTTATTCTTCTTCGTCTTCGCAATTCTTATTCTTGTTCTTCTTGTTCTTCTTGTTCTTGTTCTTGTTCTTCTTCTTCTTCTTCTTCTTCTTGTTCTTCTTCTTCTTCTTTTTCTTCTTCTTCTTCTTGTTCTTCTTCTTCTTCTTCTTCTTCTTCTTGCATTCTTTGCATTCTTTGCATTCTTTGCTTACTTCTTTGAACACTCCGACAGCAACTTTCTTGTCTGTCATATCACATGAGCGAAAATAGAGTACGCTGTAGTCAAGCACCTGACCAATCAGGTCAGTTTTGCTTGCGTCAGTTGATGATGCTGTCCACGAAAGATTTTGCTTGGATTGCTGTCTCTTTCTCTTTGCCATGACTCTACCTTCTGGACAGTGTTTCTGCCAACCCCACCCCCTCTCCCCAAAACACCCCAAATAAACAAACAACACAAACAAATTAACAACAAAAATAACCAAGAAAACCGGGACTCCATCTATCAATAATCGGGATTTTGGGGGGGTCATTTTTTCCAGGCTGATGTTTTGGACGGAGTTTGGGGACAAGAACAACCCGCCCAGTGTGTTGAGGGCGCGGATCAGCGGGAAGAGGAAGAGGCGGCTGCTGTCCACAGGGCTCTTCTGGCCCAACACTCTGGCCATCCACGGGGATGAGGTCTATGTGGGCGATGGGGCCGGCAAGATCTTCATCATGGACTTCCAAGGTCAGCTTTGTGTGTGTGTGTGGGGGGGGGAGGGTGTAAGGGTGTGTGTGTGTGAGGGGGGGGTGTGTGTTTGTGAACGTGTGCGTGTGTGTGTGTGTGGGGGGTTTTGTGAACGTGTGTGTGTGTGTATGGGGGGGGGGGGGTAATTGTGAACGTGTGTGTGTGTGTGTGTGTGGGGGGGGTGATTGTGAACGTGTGTGTGTGTGTGTTTGGGGTTGTGTGTGTGTGTGTGGGGGGGGAGATGTTTGTGTGTGCTAGTTTGTGGTGTGTGTGTGTGTTTGGGGTTGTGTGGGGGGGGGGCGGGGGGGGGGGGGCTGTATGTGTGTGTGTGTCTGTGTACATGCGCGCGCGCGCGTGTGTGTGTGCATGCGTGTGTATGTGCACGCGCTCGCACGCGCGCGTGTGTTTGTGTGTGTGTACATGTGTGTGTGCGACGACAACAACAACAACAACATTAACAACAAACAACAAACAAACAAAATCCAATCTCTTTACCTGACAGGCTCCCGTGTCCGCGAGCTGTCTTTCCTGAAGGGCACCCTGTTTCACGTGTACGGGCTGGTGGTGTTTGACCACCTGCTGTTCTACTCGGACT
>CM060330.1:17415693-17418193 GCA_030674155.1 Stramonita haemastoma
GCGACCCTAGGAGTTGATTTACACCAAGTGATGATGAAAAAACAAATAAAATATATCATTGGTGATTGGCTATTATAAACTTCGAAGCATTTTTTTTTTTTTAGATATATCTTTCCAAAGATTCTTTTCAAAACTCTGCATGTAAGATATGCTGCTTATGCTTCCATTTGTTGACAGACTTATTGCAGACAAAACACACAAGAGTCATAACGTAATTCTACTTATACATACTAAACAAATTGGTCCAATGATGATTGATATAGGGGAGAAAGTATTGAAACAAAAAACCATATCAAAAATGCCATGTTTGTTATCAGCCTGTGGTAGGGATTTCTACAAGCCTCAGCTGGGGAATGGAACCTGCTACCCCTGCCCCCTAGGCTCCTCCACCATGGGCATTCTCACCGCCTCCCAGTGCACCTGCATCGACCCCAACACACGCATGGTCAACAGCATGTGTATCGGTGAGTGCCTAGGAACATTTAGCTGTTCATTCTTGTATTGGTAAGTGCCTATGAACATTCAGCTTTTCATTCTTGTGTCAGTGAGTGCCTATGAACATTCAGCTTTTCATTCTTGTGTCAGTGAGTGCCTATGAACATTCAGCTTTTCATTCTTGTGTCAGTGAGTGCCTATGAACATTCAGCTTTTCATTCTTGTATTGGTAAGTGCCTATGAACATTGAGCTTTTCATTCTTGTATCAGTGAGTGCCTATGAACATTTAGCTTTTCATTCTTGTATTGGTGTGTGCCTATGAGCTGTTCATTTTTGTTGACGTTTTCTATGAATCTCTCTGATTATCTAGCCGCCGCTGTAGTCTAGTGGTTAGGGCGTTGGACTCGTAATCTAAAGGTTGCGGGTTCGATCCCAGCTTTCGGCTATGGCGTTGTGCTCTTGGAAAAGGCACTGTACGGCTATTTTCTCACCCCACCCAGGTGTAAATGGGGTACCAACCTTGTGTTGGGGGTTAACCCTGCGATAGACTGGCGTCCTATCCAGGGGGGAGTCTATGACTCTCAGTCGCTTAACGCCACAGAAACCGGGATAAGCACCGGCCTGATGAGCCTTAGGCTCGGGACAGACTTTAACTTTAACTCTCTGACTATCTACATGCAATACTAGCTTTTAGAGAAATTATCTAAACAAATAGACATGTAGAACTTATCAAGCTTTGTCTCTGGATGTCCTCAGAAATATTGCCAGAGACGACAACTACCATGTACGATGAAACAACAGAGGTCACTTCAGATGTAGCCACAGGAACAGATGAAACTGTTACAGATATGACGACTGTCTTCTCTGATGACGTCACTGCGGGTCCAGGTAAGTAGTAATCAAGCTATCTTCTTGTTTTGTTTTGTTTTTTGTTCCTCGGCTAGAGCTCCGAGGTTCACCAATGGTAAGATTTTGCATATGCCACTGTTTTTGCCAGCCGTGAAGACAGCCGCATTCCTACTTCACGGATGTATGCTTGGGTATGTTCATGTTTCCGTAACCCACCAACCGCTGACATAAATTGTGGGATCTTTAATATACATGTTAAATTTTCTGCATGTACAAACACATGAATGGAATTAAGGCTCTAGTAGGTCTGGACTTGAAGTTGATTTGGGAGATCATGAAAAAAACCCTGCTCTTAATTCACAAGACTCTGCCAAGATTCAAACCCATGACTTCATGGAGCCACAGGTTTGAAGTTGAACGGTGTTAACCACTCGGCTAGAGCGTCTGTTAAGTTAATATTTAATTTGTAGTTCCACTTTCTAAGCATAGTCTTGGATTTAGTAGCTGTGTTTGTGAGATGGAGAGATGAAAGAAAAAAGACCAAAGACCCCCTCCCCCCCCTCTCTCTCTCTCTCTCTCTCTCTCTCTCTCTCTCTCTCTCTCTCTCTCTCTCTCTCTCTCTCTCTCTCTCTCTCTCTCTCTCTCTCTCCCCCCCCCCCCCCCCCTCTCTCTCTCTCTCTCTCTCTCTCTCACACACACACACACACACACATAAACACAACACAACACAACACAACACACACACACACACACACACACACACACACAACACACACACACACACACACACACACACACACACACACACACACACACACACACACACACACACACACACACACATCTCCAAAGACAATAGGCCTAAACCATAATAATATCTTCCAAAAATGATCACCTTTCTCACCAACCCTCGCAGTGAAAACCAACTTCACCATGGCGCGGCAAGAGCTGAGTATGGGCTTCATCGGCCCCTGTCGCCCCAACGACCCCACAGTGAAGAGGGCTGTGCAGACAGACGTGCTGAACCAGCTGGACGAGAGAGCGGTGTGCATGGTGGCCCGCTGTTTTCACGGCAACATTTCCATCTATTGCGCTCCCCCGCCCCCCCGCCGACGCAAAGGCGACATCAGTACTTTTGAGCTGCGATGGAACGTCACTTTTCACAACAGGTCAGTGGGGTATTGGGAGGGTTAGTCTGGATGTTTTGTTTTTATT
>CM060330.1:17425693-17445693 GCA_030674155.1 Stramonita haemastoma
AGAAACCCAAGACTTCATGAACCATAGAACTGAAGTCGAACGGGTTTAACCACTCGGCTATGGATCCGTCCTGAACCATTCTTTCATTCATCTATTTGATTTAGTACTGAACGTAGTGAAGACCCACAACATCCCACCCACCCAGGCCTGTAAAATTGCCACAGAGAGAAAGCGCTTTCTCCCCTCAACGCCCAAGATGGTACAAGAGGACGGATAAAATGAAGTACAGTAAGTACTGAACCTAATGCGTCTTTCTCACCGTTTCAGAGAAGCAGAGTCCCACCATCGCGCATCAAGAAATGAGCCTGAGTTTTGAGGGCCCATGCCACCCGGAGGACAGCCAGCTGAAGCAAAAGTTGCGCGTGCATTACTTGGATGCGCTGGAAGAGAGAAACTTGTGCCAGTGGGACCAGTGTTCCCACGGGAACGTCACTATCCACTGTGGTCCCCTGCCCCCGAAACGCCACAGCGCTATTCCCGACACCTTTGATATGCGTTGGAACCTGACCATTCTCAGCAGGTTTGTGTTTTGTTGTTGTTGTTGATGTTGTTTCAAATCTGTTGTGTTCCTCTTTTTTGTTTGTGTCTATTTGCATACTCATAGGACGGGATAGCTCAGTGGTCAGAGCACTCGCTTTCCTGGGGAAAAGCTAAGGTTAAGCAGCATTGAGCACAGGTTACCAGTTTGGATGGGTGACAGTTTGTGTGCCTTGGCTTCAGTGCAGTCCTCTAGCTTACCCAGCTGTAAATGTGTACCTACCCTGTTTAGGGTCAGGGAAGGTAAAGCAGCGATGGAGAGGAGATGGGTGCCGCCTTCAATATGCTGGCCTGAGACCTCGCTCCCCGACGACTACATAGGTTATGAAAACCGAACACGTCTACCCTTACCCTTTTTTGCATATATATGTTTAGTGAAGTGTGTGTGTGTGTGTGTGCGTGCGTGCGTGTGTGTGTGCGTGTGTGTGTATGTGTGTGTGTGGCGTGCGTTCGTGCGTTTAGTGTGTGTGTGTGGTGTTGTGTGGTGGTGGTTGTGGTATTGGTGGTGGTAGTGGTGGTGTGTAGTGTATGTGTGTGTGCATACATGCACGCATATCAAATTTTGATTCTTACAATTTTTGTTTAATCCCAGAAGAGCATTGTGCTCTAAGTTGGATAAATTCATGAAAAAAAAAGAAAATGTCACAAATTGATATTCTACTTCAGTTACTTAACCCTGATTTTGCAAGTGCTTGCTTGAATTTAATCATTCACACACACACACACACACACACACACACACACGCACGCACGCACGCACGCACACGCACGCGCACACATACATACATACATACATACATACATACATACATACATACATACATACATACATACATACATACATACATACATACATTATAAACACAAATGCGACTGTTAATTCACACACACACACATACACACACACTCACACTCACACACATACACTTTCCTTTGTGTTACTTCATCAAACACATGTGGAATGATAGGTCTATAAACCAGCAATCCTACCAGTACAACCCACCTTCCTTCCATCCTTCCTTTCTTCCGTCCTCTCCCCTTCCTTCCTTCCTTCCTCCTCCCTCCCTCCCTCTCTTCCTTCCTTCCTTCCTTCCTTCCTTCCTTCCTCCCTCCTTCCTTCCCTCCCCCCTCCCTCCCTCCCTTCCTTCCTTCCTTTCTTCCTCCCTCCTTCCCTCTATTTCTCCCCCCCTCCCCCCCTTCCTCTCTTCCTCCCTTCCTTCCTTCTTTCCTTTCTTCCTTTACATCCTTACTTTCCTTCCTTCCTCCCTCGTTTCCTTCCTTCCTTCCTTCCTTCCTTCCTTCCTTCCTTCCTTCCTTCCTTCCTTCCTTCCTTCTTTCCCTCGTTTCCTTCCTTCCTTCCTTTCTTCCTTCTTTCTCCCTCCAACCCTCCCTTCCTCCCATCCTGCCTCCCTCCCTCCCTCCCTATCTGCCTTCAACGATCAAAATTAATTGATTGATGTCTGAATTATTTACCTCCCCCAACACCCCCACCCCCCTACCCACCTCCTCACCCCTATAGGCAAGGGTTGAGCCGGGAGACGGTAAAGTCGATCGTGCTGAGGATGAAGTTCGTGCTGATGGACCTGGCGGCCAGCCCCTCCACGTGGTGGTGCACCAGCATTTCCACCCCATGCCCTCCAGTGTCCGCAGCCTGCACCTCACCCTCTCCTGCCAGCCTGGGGAGATGAAATACACTGATGCTTGTGGTAAGGGGGGGATGTTTGTGGGGGTGAAGGGGGGGCAAGGTGGGGGTGGGGGTGAGGGTTAGGTGAGTGGGTTGAGGGTGGTGGGGTCGGGGAGGGTTTGGTTGGGTAGATTGGGTGTGTGGTTGGGTGGTGGTGTGGGGGTGGTGGTGGTGTGTGGTTGTGGTGGTGGTGGTGGTTGTAGGTGGATGGGTGGTGGGGTGGGGGGGTGTGGTTGGGTTGGGTGGATGTGTGTGTGTGCGCACGCACGCGCACGTGCGTGTGTGTGTGTGAGGGGGGGGGGTATTTTATCCAGTCATTTGTATTACAAAAAAGCATTTCATGTCATATGTATAGATAAAATCTTTCATTTCAGCGTTTTATATGAACAATTGCTATGGCCTTCTGTCATTACATGAAGCTATTGTTTTGTGAATTACATTAATGGAGCACAGTTTACGCTTTTCACCTTCACCTATCCCATATTTCTGTAAACTGTGGGTGGCAACACTAAAGATTTTGCAACCAGCCTCCCCCACGTCCTGCAGTCCTCAAATGTGACGCTCCACCACATAATGAGACGGAGTGCACATGAGGTCAATTTTTAGTTATTAACATGTTATTAATGTGCAATAAAGTGGCTATCAAATACAAAAAACAGATCGAAAATCAGACAATTCTGTGCAACATTATTACAAATTGAAATGATAGACTGTAGGATGTGACAAAATGAGAAACGGGCAAGTTTATTTTAGTAACAGGTTGTCAGAATGAGTGCTTTGGTATTTTCAAAACACATTTAAAAGCAAACGGAATAAAAATGATACCTTGATATTTCATTATAAGATAAATAAACAGGTCTAGTTTAATAATCAATCAAAATCACAAAATTGACAACTTGACCCCACCTGCCTTTAAAGGCTCCTAGCGCAAAATTGGGTAATGTGCTAAGCGACTCATTTCGTGGTGGAGCGCCACAAATTTCTGTCACAAATCGTTCCACTCAAAGCCAATTCACTCTCTGATTTTGTCTTCCCATCATTTTCTCTATCTTTCTCTTCGCAATTCATCTCTCTCCTTGTACTGTTCCCTGTAGGACTGTCTTGGCCAGTCCAGGTGTTCATGTGATGTGCCCTTACCACTTCAGTTTGCGTTTTTTTTTCACTCAAGTCAGGAACTTTCAATATGGTCCATTGCATTTTCGATTCTAGATTTCACTTCCTCATTGAAATCAGTGATGTGATGCCTGTATGAGATACCAAGGAGTTTGTGGCTACCTTCATAGTGAAAAAGAAACAGCTGCATACAAAAACTATCACCATTGGTGAACCTCAAAGCTCTAGTCAAAGAACGACCCAAATCTCCCAAACCAAAAACACCACACTCAAAGCTTGGTGCTGCTCTGACCATGTATTGTGTGTTATATAGGTGTGAAATTATCTTTTCTATAAGAAAAACTGTTTTTTGTTGGTGGTAATTTTTTTGGGGGGGTTGTTCCTTGTCTAGAGTCCCAAGGTTCACCAATGGTGGGGTTATTGCATAATTATGTGACAGTTTGTGTTTCCTCCTCCCCTCGCTATCATTTAGGTAGCCACATTCTGACTTCAGGGATGGTGTATAAACATGACAACTGTGCGCATGCTGTTTTTTTGTCATTCATTCCTACCGGCACATAAAAATCCTGTCTTCCAAAAGGTGGAACGAATTTTTAATTAACATGTGTGTGCAAGGTTGTTCTGTGAGTGTTCACACACGGGGCCTCCATTTATAGTCTAATCCAAAAGACTTTTCGACAATCAGTTTGATTTTTTAAATTCAAACTGGGAAAAAAGGGCGAGGCTTGAAATCGAACCCAGAACCTCATGATTTAATTGTTGGCAGACAAACGTCTCTAACCGTCCTGCCACCTCCTTCTTAAATCATGTCACCTCCTTCTTATAATACTTATGTTGATATCCACCAGTGCCCTGTCCAATCGGAGCGTACTACAACACGACAACAGGGCGGTGCAGGCTGTGTGCTCAGGGCCTGTGGCAGAACGCCTCCCGCCAGCTGGGATGCCAGCAGTGCAGCTACGGCTTCACCAAGGAGGAGGGCGCCATCAGTGAAAAAGAATGTGAGTGGGTTTCTGAGGTCCTGTAGATAGGTGTGTGCCTTCAGAATTGGTGACTCCAGTTTTCTTAGTGTAACTGTAAAAGGTAAAAGGTAAAGGTGTCGCATAACTTAGGTGGTCGTCGGGGAGCAAGGCATCAGAGACCTCAGCTTCTCTAGGGGCCAGCATATTGAGGGCGGCGCCCATCTCCTCTCCCTCACTGCTTTACTTTCCCTGACCCTAAAGAGGGAAGGTACCCATTTACATCTGGGTGAACTGGGGGGACACTACTGAAGCCAAGGCGTGCAAACGGTCACCAATCCGACTGGTAACCACGCTCGATGCTGCTTAACTTGACTTGGGGAAAGCCAGCGCTCTGTGTACCTGTGGGTTTACCAAAGAGGAAGGTGCTAACAAGGAGAAAGATTGAGTAGTATCTGAGATTTTTAGGTGTGTGTCACCAGAAATTATTGAATCAGTTTTCTTAGTGTAGCTGAGTGGCTTCGATAAAGAGGAAAGCACAGTCAGTGAGAAGGAATGGGAGTGGTTTCAGATATCTATTATTGTATTGTATTGTATTGTATTGTATTGTATTGTATTGTATTGTATTGTATTGTGTTGTATTGTATTGTATTTATTGTATTGTGTTGTATTGTATTGCATTGCATTGCATTGCATTGTATTGTATTATATTGTATTGTATTGTATTGTATTGTATTGTATTGTATTGTATTGTATTGTAAGTATAGTATTGTATTGTATTGTATAAAATTTCATTTTGTACCTATAGGTTTTGACATTTCATCCGATTCTTAGGGTATGAACATTCATCTTGTACTTAGTGGTGTAACACTTCCTCCTGTACTCGCAGCCATGACAGTTCATCTTGCACCAACAAGGGTGTAGCACTTCCCTTTGTACCTACAACAGTAACACTTCATCTCGTACTTGCAAGTGTGACCCTGTTTAGGTGTGTGTCACAGGAAATTATTGAATCAGATTTGTAAGTGTAGCTAAGTGGCTTCGATAAAGAGGAAAGAATGTGTGTGGGTTTCTGAGATCCTTATATTAACTATGTGTCATCAGAATTGATGGATCAGTTTTTCTTAGTGTAGCAAAGGTTTTACCAAAGAGGAAGTAGCAATCAGTGAAAAAGAATGTGAGTGGTTTTAGAGATCTATTATTGTATTGTATTGTATTGTATTGTATTGTATTGTATTGTATTGTATTGTATTGTATTGTATTGTATTGTATTGTACTGTACTGTACTGTAAGTATAGTATTGTATTGTATTGTATAAATTTCATTTTTTACCTATAGGTTTGACATTTCATACCATTCTTATGGTATGAAAATTCATCTTGTACTCATTGATGTAACACTTCCTCCTGTACTCACAGCTATGACAGTTCATCTTGCACCTACAAGGGTGTAACCCTTCCTTCTTGTACCTTCAACAGTAACACTTCATCTCGTACTTGCAAGTGTGACCATGTTTCGGAGTGTGTCCCCAGAAATTATTGAATCAGATTTTGTAGTGTAGCTGAGTGGCTTCAATAAAGAGGAGAGAATGTGTGTGAGTTTCTGAGATCCTTATATAATAGTATGTGTCCTCAGAATTGATGAATCAGTTTTTCTTAGTGTAGCTAAGGCTTTACCAAAGTGGAAGTAGCGATCAGTGAAAAAGAATTTGGGTGATTTCTCAGATTCATCTTGTACTTTTTTCTCCAGGTGTGACCATGAATAAGAATTCATCTTGTACTTTTTTTTCATCCAGGTGTGACCAACTCCCCTATCGACGAAATGTCCAAGTTCCTGATCATCACGGCCTGCACGTTCGGGGCGGTGTTCCTGTGCATGGTGATCTTCATGTACCTGCAATACCAGAACCAGCAGAAGCAGGCCAAACAGCGCATGGCCCTCATGGCCAGCAACCCCCACCGCCAGCTGGCCCCCAACGTCTACGCCAGTCCTCCCATAGTCAAGGTAGGTGGTCCAGCTTTCCTTAGGCTCCCCAAGGGAAATGGCATGAATCCATATAGATTTACTTGACTTTATGCCTGTGAATTCCCTTGGGAACAACGGGCCGCAACAACACTCCTCCTACAGACTCGGTTTTGGGAGATCCTTTGAATCAATATTGCATGAGCATAAAAAGTAATAAAAAAAAGGTAAAGGTGTCCCATAACCTATGTGGTCGTAAGGGAGCGAGGCATCACAGACCTCAGTCAGCTTCTCTAGGGGCCAGTATATTGAGGGTTGTGCCCATCTCTTCTCCTTCACTGCTTTACCTTCCCTGACCCTACAGAAGGCAGGTACCATTATTAAGGTAGATACATTCGGCTTAAAGGACTGTTTTTCGTCTTTATCACCTAGAGCTCTGAGGATTACCAATACTGATATTTTTACACATGAGTCTATTTTTCACTGACCATGAAGGTAGCCACATTTTTACTTCAGGGATCTTCAAAGATATACATATTCGGATAAGACTATAAACCGAGGCCCGTGTGCGAATGCACGCAGAACATCTTGCGCACACATTAAAACCCCGTTCCGCCTTTCAGAAGAGCAGGCCATTGTGTGCCAGTAGGAGCGGATGACAAAATTATTTTTAAAAAATACCCAGCATGCACACAGGTGTCGTGTTTAGACACCATCCCTGAGGAAAAATTGGGGAGTTGAGTCCCAGGCGGTTCGGGGCTATATAAGGCAACGTTATGGTGGCTCTTGCGACGGTACTGGAACCATTCCTATCGGTTATTGCCTTTCCAATGGATCATTTCAGTGGCATGGATAGGGGGGCTCTGATGCATGGGTAACAGTTTACCCTCCATACTTACCTACCCAGACTTTGCGCTCTAAAGGCTAGAGCGCAACTCCATAGTCTTACGAGACTGATGGGTGCATACTATATATGCATACAAATATATATTGGAGGATATAATATTTACGTATAAAAATGATATTTATGATAATAATTTTTTCTTCTTCTGTGACAGCCGCTGGGAACAGACCACATCAGGCGAAGCTCTCTGGACTACATCGGTTGCCATGACTACGAGGACATCGACGGCGCCTCCACGGCTACCAAAGCCATGCTGCAGGCGCTGAGCAAGTCGTCCTACTGGCACCGCAACAACTCCCTCTCCCGATCCCCCTACGCCTCCAACCGCGACTCCCTCAACTCCTTCAAAGGCAACGCCGACATCTTGTTCCGAATCCCCTCCTCCCCCACCACCACCAACCAGGCTGCCAACTCTTTCCAGACGTCTGCCGAGACCCTGACGGTGCAGTCCTCCCCTCGAGGGTCTCACCGCTCTTTCCAGATGAGCGCCGGGGACAGTCTGTTTAACAAGCCCCTGTGTCGCCAGGCATCAACCACGTCAACTCGTTCAAAGGCTCGCCTGTGTCCCCGTACAAGAGTCTCAACTTCGGGGGGAGGCTGGCCCTTCCACCAGCAAATCTCCAGAGTCTCCTTCCTGCAGTCCGCATCTCCCACGAGATTTAGAGAGCCCTTACAGACTGTCCAACGCAAATCTTCTTACGACCCTGACAGTCCTTACCGGTTGGCTCGAGAGTCCCCTTACGGCAAGGTGATGGTCACGCCGTCCCCTTTCTACCAAGGAGCTGCAGAAGTCCATCAAGGCGGGGCTTCACAGGACGGTGCCGGACCTTGGTCTGCCAGTACCTGGGTCACCCGAGTTCTCCGCTCACCAGACACTGTCCAGCATCCCCGATTCCCCGAGCCGGTCATCGAAGTTACCCCGAGCCACCACAGACACGCAGCACTCTTTTAAATCCATGCCAGACTCGCCTTCTGGGCGACCTCCTTTGCCTTCAGGGGATGAGGGTCTGGTGTTCAACGCGCTGAGTGACACCTTGTACAAGCGGCCCTCCTCTCCCGTCTCCCCCATGCCCTCCAGTCGTCTGTCCAATGATTCTTTACACAGGTCCCCCTCCACGCCCCGTGCTTCTCCTCTCGCCTCTCGAAGGCGCATGGATTCTTCCTACAAAACGCCGCCTCTGACGCGCAGTAAGCGCTCTTTCACAGAGAACAGTTGTTACGAGTATGACTGAAATTTTTGCAAGAGTTGGGAAAATAACAGGATATACAGATTGTTAAGCTTCTGTTACAGAGATGCTCACCAAAAAAAGCGGAACTGCTGCTCTGATTGCTGTAGTGAAGTCCTAAGGCTCGACAGCTCGTGACTACATACAAGGTGTATTTTTTCTTCTTCTTCTTGTTTTTTTTGATAGTAAGCAGCAGTGAGGTAGTAGCGTGTAGTGTGGGAGTAGTTTTAGTGTTTTTGTAGCATGTGTATTACTTGCTTATTTGAAGAGGAGGAGTCGGTTTGTTTAACCTTCATCTTCTCTAAGTCAAAAGTGATTGTAAAAATCTGTTTGTGAAAGAAGTGAAAATAGAGGATGGAATGAATGTGTGTGTGTGTGTGTGTGTGTGTGTGTGTGTGTGTGTGTGTGTGTGTGTGTGTGTGTGTGTGTGTGTGTGTGTGCATGAGCTTTTACATACTGCCGTCAAGGTGTTTGTTTAAAAGATGGACTTATGAGGTCTGCATCCCAAATTCACACTCCCTTCTCTGATATCAAAAGAGATAACCCCAGAGCCAGCTCCTTTGTTGACATGCACAAAAAACAGATTCACGTTTCAAAACTTAAACTAATATACAAGTTTCTAAAATTTTAGGAGGGAAAAGCAATTCCATAATTATCTAGAAGACTTCTTAGTATAAAACATGAAACAATAAGTAAAGAACCCCTAACCCCAAGAACCAAGAACCCCCAAGAAAAGCCAAAATAACAGTCAAACCCCCAAAACGAAACCCTCTGTTCTATTGAAATAAGAGCTTGTAAACATTGCACAGATTCCCGAAATCTGTAGTGTGACTCCACAAAGACTGTTCACGCCAAACAGCCACCTCTTTCTCAATCTGGAACACTAAGTGGAGAATGTGAGACCATTGTGTCTTGACCTGTGTGGCGCATGCAAAACTTGAAGAATGGACAGAACTGGGATCAGTGTTGTGTGAGAGAGAGAAAGCAGTTTGCTGGAGGATCTTGGACTTGCTTCATGTTGTAGCAGAATTGCGATACCTTATACCTTTCATCTCTGCAACAACCTTAAGAGTTACGAAGCACAATCAGAACAGTGGTACATTTTACTATGTCAGTGAAGTGTTCCCACAGAGGAGTAAAAACCCCCACTGAAGGAAACACAGCCTTGCACAATTCTCTGATGTTTCTAAATTTAGAAACACGTCATTTTGGGCAAACTCTGTTCCATGGGAGATCATCTTGTTACTGCCCTGTCACAGTATCTCTTCATGTGTTTGATATGACAGACAAGAGAAGATGAGGGTCAGCCCAATTTTCTTCCATGTTGATCATTTTTCTTCCAATTTCTTATTCTTCATACTTTTTGTCCTTCTGAAGATGAAATAGACAAACTTATTTGTCTGGTGGTGACTGAAGATGGGATATAATTGTAATGGAAAGGAGATTGTATGTACAGAATTGAAAAGCATAATGGCATTTCCATGAGGACCTTTAAACTATGTGCAATATGAAGAGTACAAAATAGAGTTCATAGAAGTTGTATTCTTTTGAACTTTTTTCAAGTTTTCTTTTATTTTTGTTTTTGGTGACATTGTTGTAAATAATTATATTGAGAAAGAAAAAAACAAAGAGAGAGAGATGTTCTTATATCATGTGTTATGTCATTACCTCATTGTATTGATGTGAGAACTTGTTCATAATAAATCAAACCTAAGTATCTCTGGCCCATGCCAAAAGCTTTGTCAGTTATTACTGTAAAACTTAATGTACAAAATCTACATAAAAATACTGTTATGCTTTGAAAATATTATGTTGGGATATACCTTCATCAACACCACATAAGCATAACAACTGGTATTTTCCATAACAGGAAAAAACAATCTTCTGAATCAGTGTATGACTGAGTACTATGAATGGGGTATTTGAAAACAGTCGTAGTGTAACCTTTTCAACCAGTTTGTATCAATTCTCACAGTGATTTCATGGTGTGATGAGTGAGACTGAGTGTGTAGTCTGTGTACACCCTCTGGGGATTAAGCTGGGGCTACGCATAACAAAGCAACCACAAAAAAATATGAATATTTACAGAGGTTCGGAGAAGGTATGAGCTTGTGTGTTGTATATATATATATATATATATATATATATATATATATATATATATATATTATATATATATATATATATATATATGATGGTTTTAGTATTTGTTTTACCAAAAAGTATGACAAAAATGGTTTATTCTTGCATAAAAAAGCAACTAAAACAGAAGCTTGTGTGCTGTAAAACTGAATTGTATCCACATTCATCCTGCTCTCTTTTCAGTTGTAGTTAAGCAGTGATGGAGAGGATACAGGTGCCACCCTTGAGATGGTGGCCCCTGGAAAAGCTGAGGTCTCAGACACCTTGTTCCCCAATGACTGCATAGGTTATGGGAACACCTTTGCCTCTTAGACTCCTTCTGTATGTAGCAAAGATAGTTATGTGTCAGTAGGGGCATGGAATAGCTAAGTGGTCAGAGCACTCGCTTTCCCCAAGTCAAGTTAAGCAGCGTCGAGCGTGATTACCAGTTGGATGAGTGACCGTTTGAGCACCTTGGCTTCAGTACAGTCCCCCAGTTCACCCAGCTGTAAATGGGCACCTGCCTTCTTCAGGGTCAGGGCAGATAAAGCAGTGAGAGAGAAGAAATGGGCGCCGCCTTCAATATGCTGGCCTTGAAGCTGAGGTCTCTAATGCCTCGCTCCCCTATGACTACCTAGGTTATGGGACATCTTTACCTTGACCTTTACCTTTACCTCATCTTACTCTTGACTCATTAAATATAACCAAACCTATCTATTACCAGTATTTCATGTCACTCTGGTACCTAGATTTTATCCCCTGCTGCAAAGTAGCTATCCCCACATGAACAGTATTAGTGACAGAAAAATATGTGAAAGGAAGAATACAAAAGAGAGCAAACAGATTATCATCAACAACAAAACAATTCTAAAAGAAGAATTTTTAAAAAGTACAGAACGATAATGGAGAAAACTGATTATCTGAATCCCAAAATTAAAAAATGAAAACTAGACCAGATACACATACAAATATTGTAATATCAGAAAAAAATAAGAGCAAAATACATGTAAAGCCACCTCTGTCCCCTTCAAAACATAGAAAAAAAGGAAAAGAAAATTGAAAACTTTGCAAAAATTTTGGGGAGGGGAGGAAGTGCAAAATTTTTACAACACACACACACACACACACACACACACACACACACACACTGTTATTTTCTTCATGTTTTATTGAGGAGAAAATCAAAGTTGAGGAATTTCTACAGAACTGGGAAATTGGTTTGGATTTTGATGTTGAACTGCTCACCAATATCATTTAACTTCCCAAGCATGGTGAACAGAATGGATAATTGTGCTAGATATGAAATTGTACCAGTGCTTTAATCTTCAGTGCTGTTAAACGTTCTTCCAGTCAATATTGAGAAAGTATAAAATAATGCATAGGGCCTTTACAATAATAACACAAAAAGTCCACAATGAAATTGTACAGGTGCTTGTGAACATAATTTTTAATTATTTCATGAATATTTCTGATTTCACCTGCTTTGTTGTTTACAATTGTGTGGTATATACATAGTATTCCCATGATAATGTGTAGCTATGTCCTGAAATTTCTTTGGCTTGGAAAAACATGGCAAGTCAACAAGACTTTACATAAGACTTAAGCCAGTTTTCCATGCCATGGAGTTACTGTAATATAGAGTCCTTTGTCAGTTAGTGGTTAAAAACACCCAAAACTTTACCTTATTTTCAGTTTGGATGTGTTTTGGTGTTAGTGTTTCTGTTGTTGTTTCTGGTGTGTATTTGCGAATATCATCTCAGGAGTGATATAATTATGATTGTTGATATCAAAGTAAATTGGTTGCATTATTCCATTGTGTACTTGGTTACACAGTTTCTGTATTCCATTACATCTTGTACTGTGTTTAGTGTTGTATGGTTCTGTGATCATTGTCATTCTTGTTGTTATTACGTGAATATGAAAACATAATGTTATTATTTTCTTGTCCATGAATATTTCTGAATATCTTTGCTAAAGGTTGGTTGTTATTGCTACATGGTGTTTTGTGTATGTGTATGTGTATATATATATATATATATATATATATATATATATATATATATATATATATATATATATATATATATATTATATATATATTTACTGTCTCAAAGAAAGCATTTTGCTGATTGGTCATCACTTTGTGTGTGGAATGATTATGTTCACAGGTAGCTCAATGTTAGACAGTTACTTTGTGATGTACCCATTTTACTTCATAGTTCATCTTATGCCACATTAGAATGAGCAGTCATCCTGAAATAGTGCATACTTTTTATCATAGGTGTCAGAAGTAGAACCATGCCTGGTACAAGTTACAGTGTTTTTAGATAGAACATCATGTTTACTCATACACTGATTCACCCAGTCTTGTTTGCGCCACAAATGACATACCATGTGCCATTGACAGAAAAAAGCATTCTGAATGGGTCCTGTAATGATCATGTCATTAATCACATCATCCACTTTTTTCTCATAGAAAAGATCAACTGTAATCCTTTCAGCTTATTCTGTGTCTCTTAAAAGGGATCCTTAATAATGATCACCAAGCATTTTATTCTGATGTAGGAATGCAGCTACCTTCATGGGGCCAAAAAACCATGGTTGCAAATGCAAAAAATCTCACCATTGGTGAACCTTGCCCTGGGATGGAAAGAAAGAAGCCTCAGAATGGTAAACCAGTCTGTGGGATTGAAAGAATTAAGGTGAACAACAATATAACAAGGGCAGTAATTCAAGTTATGGGTCCAAGTCTCTGCAGCATCTAGCGAATTATGGGATGGGTTTGTTTGGGGTTTTCCTACGATTAAAAAAAAATAATCTTTACTTTTTTCTTTATTTATTCATTTATTTATTATCTTATTTTATACCACTTTATGTGACAGCAGATGTCTTTGCATCAAATTTGGGCTGCTCTCCCCAGGCTCTACACATTGCCACAAATGCAGTGCCACACATTTTTTTTTCTTTTTCCTGTGTGCAACTGTGTTAACCTACAGAATGGCTTTTCTTCTACAGAATTTTGCCAGGGACAACTCCCTTGATGCTGTGGGCTCTTAAATGTTTGCTAAATAATTTTGTGTAACACACAGGACCCTGGTTTATCATCTCATCTGAAAGACTAGCACCAAGACCACACTCATGGTCTAACAGATGGGGGAAAAGTTTTGCATCAAAAGAGGATTCGAACCACCACACACTCCGACCCAGACTTTTCACTTTCTAGGCAGGTGCATTACCTCTAGACTACCGATCCACGATCTCACAGGCCAACTTCAAATGCAAACCTATCACATCGTGTATAAACACTCAAAGAAGATCAAATATGCACGTCAAAGATTCCCCTAATTCAAACTAGCATTTAGTGGGTGACCAAAACGGTACAAACGCAAAATCTGACCCATGGGGAATCTTAGTGCTCTATCTAAGGAAGGGGTTAAAAAGGGGGATAACAACATGTCCCCCTAAAATATCCAAAGCATTTGAAAGTCAAAGAAGCTTAACAGTAGGAGTCTCTTTGATAATTCTGTAATAAAAGAAAAGTCAACATTCGTAATGTTTCATTTTCATTACACTGTATCTATTTTTCGGTTGACTCTGATCTGGTCCCATAAATGTATAGAGGAACTCTTGAATGAACTCTATTATACAGCCACAATGAGTGCCAGCACATTTCTACTGTCATAAAAACGAAAGTAGTAACCAGGTTAAACATTATTACTTTGTTTAGAACATAGCAAAATGAAAAGCATGTAACAAATCAATACAACATGCAAAGAGATACAGGATACTGAAAGGAATACTTTTTGACAGACCATCTTTTAAAAGAAAATCATCATCACTATGCAATTTAGATTGCTTGCCTAAGAGAATACTGCTGATTTTCGGATATTGGATCAGTGGTTGACAATTATGCATGATTTCTGGTGACCACCCGGTCATTTCACAGCCTTCAGATTCTTGATGTCTTATGGTTCAAACACTTGTATTAATGTTGTTTAGATTTTTTGTATATTATTTCTATGGGGGTATATTATTCCAAACAGGAACATTTTTTAAAATCAAATATAAGGCATATTGTGTGTATCACTAGGTCCTTGTCAGATTTGTTTTAAATACTAGTACTTATCTCCTGTAAATTTTCATTATTTTAATTTTCTTTTCATCCAAGTAAGTTTAACTTTGATGTCATAGGAATACAAGAGATGTGTATTCTAAAACGATTCCTGCATGTGTATAATGTCTTAAGCAACTGCTGAAAACATAATGTTAAAAAACAACAAACAAACCTTTCTCCAATGATAAAGTAGTAGTTTTTTTTTTATTGATAATCTCATTCCTTCATCAGATTTGTTTTTTCTTGAAATAAACTGTATGCACATAAAGCTTTTTTTTTTCGATTAGAAAACTTTTTTTCTTAAATTTTCTTACTTTCCATTGAGTGCTGGTGCAGTATGTCTATGTTTGTGTGTGAATAATGTCTCTTACAGTTAACAGGAATTTCATGTTGCTGTCCTGAAAATTATGTGTTCAGTTTTAGGGGGTGGGGTGGGGGGGTTGTGATGTGTTCTGGATGGTATAACTTTTAGTTGTCTTCTATGATGTATGGAATTAGGTTTAAAAAGATGGAATCAATTCTGAAGAATTTATGTTTCAAAACAGATAGACAGAATAGCCAGTAGTGTTAACCTTATTATAGGGCTCCACAAATATGTGTTGACACATCATGAAAACTATAAAGAGAAAAGAAGAATGGCAGCCACCATCAAAACTTTAAGTATATGTTAATCCACAACTGTGTTTAAAAAGTAGTTATAAAGCTTTTATTTAAATACAAACATAAGAAACCAGATTGGGAAAAAAACCCATAAATTCACTTGCTAAGACTTTCTATTGATCTGAGTCAACACTCATGATCAGAATAGTGAGTGAGGGATGCTACAGCCAAGTGGTTAACACCTTTGACTTCAATACCATACATTCATGAAGTTGTGGGTTTGAATCTCGCAATGTCTGATGAATCAAGGGTGGGATTTGTTTAATGGTCCCCCATGTCAACTTCAAGTGCAGACCTGCTAGTGCTTAAATTCCCTGCATATATATGCACATGTATAAAATCAAATACCATGTTAAAGATTCTGCACTCGTAGTTTTGGTCACTGTTTGGTGGGTTATGGAAACACAGAATACCCAGCATACCATCACGTTGGGCAAAAACGGTCACGTGTATGCACAAGCTCACATTGGTAAACCTCAGAGCTTTGCCTGAGGAGCTAAACAATATATATTGGGTTTATGAATTATATTAAACAGTGCATAAGAGAGAGAAAAAAAATATATATATATTGAGTGTTAGCAGCTTTCTGGACTTTTACAGGACATTGTTTGTCAGTGCAGTATGGAACAACATCACTTCATAAAACAAACAGAAAACATTTTGGAAATGGTTTTAATTCACTCAAAACAAACCAGAACATCTGCAGGCATCAGCACTAAATAAGTGTTGGGGAAAATATGAGAATAAAATGCCAGGTTCTCAGAGTATTCTGTTGAAAAAACAGAAAAATTAACAGGAATATGGACACACTTATTTTTGTCATGTAAGAAAATGACACAGGACTGAATTGTATGCTTAATGTATTATAAACTGAATAAGGTTTTGATATTGTACCTATGCATTTTTTTTTATGAAAGCAGTTTACTCTTTTCTAATCATATATTATTATTCTAAAATTCATGAAAGCCACAAATTTTGCATTGACAAAAAAAATCAGTCTGATGACAATCAGCTGTGGTGGAGATTAGTGTTAAAACAAAGGGAATTCTTTACCTTCAAAGACATCACTTAAATACTGATTATTCTTTTGGGATTTTGTTTTCCAAACTTTCTGTTATGTGTGTGTGTATGTGTGCGTGTGTGTGTGTGTGCGCGCGCGCGCGCGTGTGTGTGTGTGTGTGTGTGTGTGTGTGTTGTGTTGTGGCAGAAAAACATCTCTCACAGTATCCTTACAGATTTTATTCTTTGTTTGAGATTGTATTAAAGTCCCAGTGGAACTATCTGATTTAGGGAGTGTGGTTACAAGTCATCCCACTTTGGCGCCACAGGTCACCCTGAAAAAATTACTATTCTTGGAAGCAACTGTGCTAGGCCCAGGCAAGCACAGAATACTGAAGGAGCCTGAGCTCATAGCTTTTATTCCAAAGATGTCTGAATTTGTGGATTTGCTTCATAGGGAGTCCCTCTTTACAGCTACATGTGTTAAGACGGTCAGATTTTATCTGTAAATTTGTTGTCTAAATGTATGAGAGCAATGTTCTATGATGGACAGTTTCCTTCTTTTTAGATGTGTGTGGTCTGTGTCTGAATGTTTAGCGTCAGTTGTTTGAGTTAATTTCTCACATAACAATTTTTCTTCACTGTATAAGATTTTTATATTCTTGCATATTTTTTAAAAAAGTCTTTTAGGACTTCAAGGGATTAAAGAAATCAGTTGTATTATATTATAGCAATATTCCATTACGTCTTCAATACTTTTCTCAAAGCATAATAATAATTTTACAAGGTGTGGTACTCATAGACTAATACATTTGAAATATTTTCCCAAAAGCCAAATCACTTATTTTAAAATAAATTTAGATTTTCATAGACTGCTGTTTTCTGTCCAAAATCTAAGCTTTACTTTATTCAAGTGATACTTGCATTATCAGTGACTTTATTGTAAGGGAAACTTGCATTGCCAATGACTTTAGTTTAAGGGAAACCTGCATTGTCAAAATTAATACTTTATTGTAACAGAAACTTGGGTTGTCAATCTTTTTATTGTTACCCTGTTTAGGTTACTCAAACGATGATTAGTTTTCATCTGTATTTCTGGTCCTTCTTAAGATAATTTTGACAGTCCTTGTTTATAAGATATGTGTGTTGGGTCTTAGAAAATAGATGAATGATTCAGAGAATGGGAGACAAGTTCTGATGCTCATATATATCACTGAAGCCAAACAGCATTGTTTTAGAATATATAAATATAATATAATCGGTCATAATTGTTGTTGTCACTTGTTCAGATTGATTGTTTTTCTGCCCTTGATTTCTTCACTCAAGTTGCCATTGTCTTTTACATTTTTGCTTTTCTTGTTTATTTATGAGGCTTTTGTTTTCCTTCGAAATTGTGAGTTGTTTTGTTTGTTGGTTTGATGTTTTGTGTAAATATAATTTAAGGTGTTTTTTCAATGTCTGGATAATTATTGTTGCATAATTTAGAACCATTTGAATATCATTTTATGCCAGTTGGATTATAGATGCTGTTTTTGTCAGCTTGGAGTACTAAAATGACACAAGATGCCACAGATGGTTGAAGAGAATGACAGTATAAATAGAATAATAAATCACAACTACAAGAATCCTTTAGTTTTAACAATGTTATGCTTGTTTTCATTTCTAGTTGTATGTACACACAATCCAATCCAATCCAGTTGTGTTATTGATTGCCCCACCGACCACAAAGGGCACATTATGATACACTTTTTTATGACAACAAAGCTTATTCAGAGTGAATGAATAATTATCATATATTGCAACGGTAATAACTGGTGATCAATTTGCCATCAATCGCTCACATGAAAGTGGATACTAAAACACATGAAGACCCAATTAGAAGTGTTATGTAATGTGGTATCTTATATCTGTAGCAGAAAACGGTGTGTGGTTTTTTTCCCCCAGTGGTTCCCCTTTTCAAATTAGATCTAACGGAAATGAACTTTCAAATTGTGTAGCTTCAAATCGTAATCTCATGTTGCCTTGGAAGTAGTCGCCTTTCCATGTTCATGGTTTATGACTATAGCAATACAGAGCCGCAGTGACCTTTCTAAATGGTAACTTTGCACGTCCACGATGAGAAAGAACGCGCAGGTACTTGCTTTGTTTTCATTTTGAAGTCTTTTTGGATGCATTTTTTCTAATATTTTTGCTCTGTTTTATATCCATGTCTATGTGTCAAAATATTATGTTGTCATGGTCCATCGTGTGTTGTGTTTTTAAAACTAAAAGCACATGGGTTCATCAAGTTCCTGTCGTCATTAATTTTTTTTGGATGGTGTCTTATGATTTACATGTTTTATGGGTTGAAACCTTGGTCTGCCGAAGAGACTTGGGTTTTCTGTGACACAAAATAAATCAAATTTGGTTGGAATGTCTTGTCCTGTGGGACAGTCTGGGAGTATCTGGCAAAATGTGTTCCATGTGTTCTGTGCCTATAATTATTTTGATTTTGGTCTTTTTCATGCTATTGCAAATAAATGTAGACAGTAAACTGACGGTGTGTGTGTGTGTGTGTGTGTGTGTGTGTGTGTGTGTGTGTGTGTGTGTGTGTGTGTGTGTGTGTGTATTGTGTGTGAGCGCGCTTCTTTATGTACAATTCCCCCCCGTTTCTCGACTGGAGCTCCGAGGTTCACTACTGATGAGATTTTTCGTATGTGACCGTTTTTGCCCATCATGAAAGTAGCTGCATTCCGACTTCGGGGATGTATGCAATGTATGTTCATGTTTCCGTAACCCGGCAAATGCTGACATTAATTACGGAATATCTGCCGTGTATATTTGATCTTCTGCATGTGTATACACTTGATGGAAATTCAGACATGGGCAGGTATGTACTTAAGAGTGGGGATGGGGGATGGTAAAAATCCCCATCCTTAATTCACTGGACACTGTCAAGATTCGAACATACGACTTCATGGATCCATGGCAGGCATATTCAAGTCGAACAGTCTTAACCACTCGGCTATAGCGTCCGTTATTCATGAGAGTGAACACATGTTTATATTCTGCTGGCACTCCTTACTAAAGTCATCCGTACGTATACTTTAAAAGTCAAAACGCAATTGAATGGATACAAACCTTTATTAGCTTTGTAAGGGTATATGTAAAGCACCTTCGTCGCTCAAAAACTGGCAAAACATCACCATTGAAGGTATTGAAAACGATATATGATGAGCACCTTTTTAATTATGCGCCTTTTCATGAATAAGCTGATCAATGCATAAGGAAGTCGATAATTAATGTCAATATGATGAAAAATAGCAACAAATATCAACTTCAAGACAAAGAGAGCGATATTTGCACAAACGTGCACCTTTCCCCGTGTGTGAACGCACGCAGAACATCTTGCGCACACGTTACATCCTGTTCCGCTTTTCGTAAGAGTAGGCCATCGTGTGCCGGTGGGAACAGATGACATTTACAAAACTGCATATACACGGGGACTGGATGTAAAAAAGCACTAGAGTGCTTATTCCACTAACCTCGATATAACAGAATAAATTAAATCAATCCGAATTCCTGTTTGTTGCTTTTGTAAAGTAATGATGGAGGACTGGATAGCCTGGTGTTTAGAGCATTGTGCATAGCGCTCCTAACCTGCTGACCAGGTTCAAATCCCCTTTAAGGGGATTTCTCTTTGCAGTTAACATCAGTTCCGATTCCGACCCCCCCCCCCCCC
>CM060330.1:17448193-17455693 GCA_030674155.1 Stramonita haemastoma
TCCTTTTTTTCCATTCTGTTCAATTCTGGAGGATCCTTCCCCTATAATGATTTCAGCATGAACAGCATCCCCCAGTTTCTGAAAACTACCTGCTAGAAATTTCCCCTTTTCTATCACTCCTTTTCTGTTTTTCCCCTTCCCTTTCTACTCTCTTCTTTTATTGCTTATCATATGCCGCGTCCAAGTTTTTTTTTTGGCCTATTTTTTCCATTCAACAATCTACGGAATATTTTCTGGAGTTTTTCGATTTGAATTTTTTTCGATTTGAATTTTTTTTGTTTGATAAGCAGCCCTGAAGTTGGAACATGTCGGTTTGAGGTTTGAAGACTCCCACATGTATACGAGCACAAGAAAAGTGAAGTCGAGGCACTACACATAATGGATCCGTGGCCTAGAGGTAGCACACCTGCCTGGAAAGCGAAATATCCGGGTTCAATCCTAGTATCCAATTTGGACCTTGTGTGCGCGTGCGTGCGTGCATGCACGTGTTTGTGTGTGTGTATGAGTTTGTGTCTGTGTGTCTGTGTTTGTGTGTCTGTGTATGTGTGTGTGTGTTTATGTTTGTGTATAATTATTCTGTGTCCATGCGAGCCTGCCCGTGCCTGTGTGTGTACACACATGCGCATGACCTGTGGTACACACGCACCTACACGTATGTTTGTCTATATTTTATGGACGGATACAGTCCCCCAGTTCACCCAGCCGTAAATGGGATCTGCCCTATCTAAGGCCAGGGAGGGCAAAGCAGTGAGGGAGAGGAGATGGGCACCGCCCTCAATATGCTGGCTCCTGGAAAAGCTGAGGTCACTGACCGAGGTGCTCCCGAACAACCACATAGGTTATGTGTACCCCATCACCTTTATCCACGTTCAAAATGAATGGGACATGTTAGAGAGAGAATAACAAGTGGCGTTGTTCTTTGGCGACACAATTTCCTTGAATAAAAAGCCGAATTTTATACACAGAACTATTGTGCAATATCAAACATAAAAACTCTTTTAACAATTATAACGGTGGGGAAAAACAGCAGTAGACCTTGTGAGAGACACAAGCCACACTGTGCAAATTCACATAACAGAATTGCCACACTTCTTGATTCGGAGAACAAGAATGATGATAACGACGATGAGGATGGCGATGATGACGCCCAGGACACCTCCAACAATGGCTGCAGTCTTGTTATCATCATCGTTCGTATCGTCACCTGGTCAGAGAGAAAAGAAAGGCATAAGAAAGAATTTTCACAACGAAGTCGGATGTGCTGGGTTTGCTTTGTCAGGTGCCTATCAGCAGATCAACATATCTTCACTTATAATGACAGACAACTATATTTGCAGTCTGCACGTTTGAGGAAGAAGGAGCAGAACGTATACTTTCACACACACACACACACACACACACACACACACACACACACACACGCGCGCGCGCATGCACGCACGCACGTACGCACGCACGTGCGTGCACACACACACCTATCGACCTCCTCCCTACCCACCCACCCACAATTCTACCCCTCCACACACACCACCACCACCACCACCACCACCACCACCACTATCTCCTCCCCTACACACACATACACAAACACTCTCTCACTTAATATAGGACTATGAGTTAAAGAAAGATATTGTTTTGTCTTTAACTCATAGTCCTATTATCAGATACTTGTAGTACTTTGAAGTTTATTAGTTGTAGAAATTGCAAAGTTAGTGTTTGAACTGTTATTTCCTCCTTTTCAAAGTTTCTTGTTTATGCTTAATCAGACTTATGTTAGTTTATTGCCGATGTTTAGCTATGTGCACCCCCCCCCCCCCACACACACACACACATCCACACATACATACACCTTCCCGTCTGATATCACTATTTAGTGAAGGACGTTAAACTGAAGAACTACTCTCTCACTTACTCCTTCCACCCTTCCAGCACACAAACACACACACACACACACACACACACACACACACACACACACACACACACACACACACACACACACACACACACACACACACACACACACACACACACCTATCGACCTCCTCCCTTCCCACCCACCAACAATTCTAATCCCCCCCACACCCTATCCACCCCCATCCCACCCCACCCACCCCACACACATACCTTTAGAAGAATTGGCTGGGGCAGAGAAATACTCCACCTTCCAGGAGCCACTGGGCCTATCAGGAATGGGGTTGGAGCTGTAGAATTCGAGATACAGAGCATCTCCAGAACTCTGCATCCTCCTGGGAAAGCTAGGGTTACCTCGGCACACATACCCCAGCCGATCGTCTATGGAATAGGAGTTCGAGTCTGAAAGATCACACGTATACGTACATACACACATTATACATACATACACGTACACGCACACAAACGTGCGCGCGTGCACATAGGCACACACACATACACACACAAGCACGCGCGCAGAACACACACACACACGTGCGCGCGCGCACACACACACACACACACACACACACACACACACACACACACACACACACACACACACACACACACACACAAGAAACACACACACACAAGTTTTGTTTGTGGGGAAAAGCTCAAAGCAGTAAATGTATTTGATTTGATCTGGGGGGGTTGTGTATGCTTGTTTTGTTTTTGATTTTTGTGGGGTGTTTTGTTTGTCTTTAATCTTTCTTCTCGGAGGCTTGCCAGTGCTGATATTTCTGTGTATGCAAACCGGTGTGCTTTTGCTTTTTGCTTGGATTTTTCTTTTTAGGTGGGGGACTTGGTTTTATTGTTTGTTTTTGTTTTGTTTTGCTTTTGCCGCCCTATTTGCTGTGACTTTCCGGTTCTGCTCTTCCCACGCCGCTCATGTCAATCTCTCCACCTCAGCCTTGCAGAAATTCGTCATGTCACATCTTAGGGGTAGAACATCTTGCGCACACGTTAAATCCTGTTCCGCTTTTCGTAAGAGTAGGCCATCGTGTGCCGGTGGGAACAGATGACATTTACAAAACTGCATACACACAAGGACTGGATGGGAAAAAAGCAATATGGCTGCTTATTCTATTATCCTCGATATAAAAGAATAAATAAATAATAAATAACTAAAATAGGGGTCATAAGTCCATAGGAAGCCCCTCAATGTCAGGCCACCATGGAGCCACCAGCCAGAAGAGCCCTGCGCTGTTTGTGGGTCACTTTGGTGATGATCAATGCTCAGAACAGGCCTCACTGAACACCACCAAAGTGACCCAGTAGCAGTGCAAGGCTCCCTCGTGTTGGTGGCCCTACGGAAGCCTGATCTTGATGGGCTCCCTGGGGATTTTTTTTAATCAATTTATTTATTTATTTTATATCGAGGATAATGGAATAAGCAATCATATGCTTTTTTTTTTTTACATCTAGTCCCCATGTGTATGCAGTTTTGTAAATCTTGTCATCTGTTTCTTACCAGCACATAATGGCCTACTGTTACGAAAAGCGGAACAGGATTTAACGTGTGTGCAACATGTTCTGCGTGCGTTCGCACACGGGGCCTCGGTTTATAGTCTCATCCGAAAGACTTTTGGGGGGGAGTAGAGTCAGCACTGATGTTAACTCCAGAGGAAAAATCCCCTCGACCGGGAATCGAACCTGGGTCGTCAAATTGCGAGCGCAATGTTTTGACCACTAGGCTATATCCTGCCCCTACTTCGACAAGGATGTGAAGTGACAAGATCTAGGTAGGGCTGGGGCAGAGAGGTAGAAATGAGCAGTGTTGTAACCTTACAGAAGATGAGGCAGGAAAAAAGTGTTTGTTTTTTTTAAAAAAGGATGAATAAAATAAAATGCCTTTTCATCAACACACGCAGTTTTACAGAATTTTTTTTCAGGTAGGATAAGTGAGACGAAGTGCATTTTCTAGGTGACCTCTTCCCCTCCCCCCCCCTCTCTCTCTCTCTCTCTCTCTCTCTCTCTCTCTCTCCTCTCTCTCTCTCTCTCTCTCTCTCTCTCTCTCTCTCTCACCACACACACACACCACACACACGCACGCACACGCACGCACACACGCATACACACACGCACGCACGCACGCATGCACACACACACACACACACACGCACACACACACGCACGCACGCAAACACACACATACTATGTTATCATGTTAATCTCGGGAACGTCGAACAACACTACTCACCACTAACTATGAGGTAATCGTCGCACTGATCGCCAAACTTTGCCTCCACCACATTCAGGTAAACGACCTCTCCTTTCGTGTTGGTCCGAATGTTGTAGCGACAACCGAATTCCCTGCCGGGGGGGGGGAGGGAAGTAACAAAGAAACAAACATATCAACATGTAGGTCTACACACACACACACACACCACACACACACACACACCACACACACACCACACACACACACACACACACCACACACACACACACACACAAAGGCCCTTCGGATGAGACTATAAACCGAGGCCCCGTGTGCGAGCGCACGCAGAACATCTTGCACACACGTTAAATCATGTTCCGCTTTTCGTAAGAGTAGGACATCGTGTGCCGGTGGGAACAGATGACAACAAAACTGCATACACACAGGGACTGGATGTAAAAAAAAAAAGCACAAGAGTTCTTATCCCATTATCATCGATGTGAAAGATTTTTTAAAAATAAATAAATGAATAAAAACTTACGTAGGATATTGGTTGGGGTAGTTAATAGACGTCAGGGTCTGTTTTTTCCGATGAAGCCGTTAAAGAAACGGAATTAACCGTGTTGCATAAACTTGTCACTGCAATAAACCACCCAATGCAGTTTTAACATCATTTCTTTGATTAAGAATGACACAAAAAAATTATAATGAATTCTAGTAATTTAGCTCACACGCACACACGCACGCGCGCGCGCGCGCACACACACACAAATTATAGTGAATTCTAGTAATTTAGCATACACGTACACACACACGCACACACGTATACACACATACACACACGTGCACGCACGCATGCACACACACACACACACAGATACACATGTATAAACACATACATCATCTGATATTATTTTTCGTTGGAAGGACGTTAAACTGAAGAACACACACACACACACACACACACACACACACACACACACACACACACACACACACACTATATATATATATATATATATATATATATATATATTTTATATATATATATATATATTAATATATATATATAACCGTAAAATCCCTAGCATACCCCCCCCCCCCCCCCCCTGTGCACTGATTTAGGTCAAAATTGGGGGGTGGGCGTTTGCTAGGGATAGACCCCTTTGCACAAAATAATTTTTGTGCTCAACCGTGTAATTGAGTGAATACAAACCCCGAAAGCATGTAAGTTAGGTCGTGTGAGTAGAAGTGAAGGAAAATAGAGAAAAAGGGACTTTGAGGCAAAGAAGGCCAACAAGTTCCATCGCTTTCGGTTGTAGGTCCTTGTTTCGCAATACCCTGCCTTCAGACCTTTCATCTTCCAGATAATGCAGCACACCTTGGTCGACATGTTCAGATCTAACTGCTAATCCTTTTGACAGTTTCCGTTTTTGTTTGTCTTTTCCGTACTGCTGTTCAAGTCTATCTCTGTTTTCACTCCATTCCCTGACCCTCTTCCTATCCACAGAAAATTCACGGGCACACTCCAAAACATTCCCACCTGCTTCGTTATCCAGATACTGGAGGGCTTCCAATTTGAAAGATACAGTGTAAGACTGTCCCTTCGGCATTTTACAAAAATGGCACAGAGAGATTCAAGAACCAACTTCCGGCCATCAGGAAGCGTCATCAAAGGACTTTTAGAACAGTCTGGACAAATCCTAGTGAAAGTGAGCATAGTCTCTTTGAAAAAAGCAGAGTGGGCGTTTGCAAGGTAGCTACCCCTGTCCACAACTTTTGGCCCGAAGTGGGGGGTGGGCGTTTGCTAGATGGTGGGCTTATGCTAGGGATTTTACGGTATATATATATATTTCGTGCACGCCCGCACGCGCGCGCGCGCCACATCAGATTTGACATTTACCGAGGATAACATCCTTAAATTATAAAATGAATTGGTTGATTGAAGGTCTTTTGAATCATTTCTTCAGGGTATTGATATTGAAGTGATTACAGAAGGAGACTTTGATAAGTCTTATTCCCATTTTCTGACATTGCTTCTGTCAGCAGCTGAATATTCCAATCCTATTCCCAAACAAAAAAAGCAGCAAGAATAATAATTTTTTAAAAAGCCCCGGCAATGGATGACAGACCAACGCATGTGAGGATTCCGTAAATTGCAAAATAATGTAAAAAATACAAAATATGATGCGTTATCACAGTTCGTGATTAAACCATTGACTCTGGGGGCAACAGCAAAGTGAGGGGCTGTATGATCAGTGGCTTTCCCACTCATAGAATTCCACTTTACAGCTTAGTCTTTTGGCGATCGACTATGATTCTCTGACTAGGAGGTTTGACTTGCACAGTCCTTGTGTGCTGCAGGCCTGGGGGCTAGTTGGCCTTTGGAGAACATCTCCAACGCTGACTGTCCTTATGCCCTCTTGGCCAAAAGAGTGGGGCTCTGCTATGGACAAAGCATCTCCACTATAATCAAATTTCTGCCCAATTTCTACAACAGGGACTGCCTCCTCTGCTGTGTTTGGAGGTCATCGTCGAACACGACGAATAAACACTTGCGTTGCTATTATGAGAACGTCAGGGTAGATTGAAGATCTGTCACCTGATCTACAAAATTTTATAAAATTCCATTGTCAAATTCAGCTGATCCTTATTTACGGCTTTAGTACTCGATGGAGCAAATAAAAATAATAAAAAGACTAATACCATGATGTGCTTTTGATAAAAAAAAAATTGCTGATAAAGAAACATACCTGGAGCCTGTGAAAACTCGCCGTTCACAAAATCGGTGTTCTCTAAACCAGCAGTGCTGAATTCCAGCAGCACGTAACGCCCAGTGCCTATCACCTGGTGCTTGAGGGCGGGGCCAGACACAGTGTAGAGAACGGGGCTCTTGGTATTCTGGCCTGTAGATATAGATAACACACACACACACACACACACACACACACACACACACACACACACACACACACACTTGTAATTGAGTACTCACGCGCACACATATTTTTATTTATTTATTCTCTTATATCAATGATAATGGAATCAGCACTCATGTGCTTTTTTTCATTCAGTCCCTGAGTGTATGCAGTTTTGTAAAACTTGTCATCTGTTCCCACCAGCACACAATGGCCTACACTTACGAAAAGCGGAACAGGATTTAACGTGTGCGCAAGATGTTATGCATGGGTTCGCACACGGGGCCTCGGTTTAACAGTCTCATCCGAAAGACTTTTGGGGAGAGTGGAGTCAGCACTGATGTCAACTCCAGGGGAAAAACACCCTTGAACGGGAGTCGAACTCGGGTCGTCAAATTGCGAGCGCAAAGTTCTGACCACTACACTGTCCCATCCCCCTCGCACATGCGCTCACATGCACATGTA
>CM060330.1:17458193-17460693 GCA_030674155.1 Stramonita haemastoma
ACACACACTTACCTACACACACACAGACACACAGACACACAGACACACACACACGCACACACACACACACACACACACACACACACACACACACACACACACACACACACACACACACACACACACACACACACCAACTGCCTATACCTATAGGGGGACGGGATAGTTTAGTGGTCAGAACATTGTGCTCGCAATTTGACGACCCAGGTCCGAATCCTGATCGAGGGGACTTTTCCTCTTGGGTTAACATCAGTGCTGACTCTACTCTCTCTAAAAGTCCTTCGAATGAACCAAGGCCCCGTGTGCCAACGCACACACACCCACACCAAACCCTTACTCTCCCCCCCCCCCCCCACACACACACTACACTAAATAATACCACAAGCTCACCAGTGGCAATAATCTGGACTACCGACGTTGTGCCTGCCTGAGTGGTGACTGTCACATCCCCATTAGCACTGGCCAGGAACATTGGACGAGTCTTGTTCCAGCAGTCAGCCGCCAGGGCTTTGGCAGCATCCACTGTGTCACCTGAAAAACAAACAACAGTCACAACAACAACAACAACAGCAACGACAACAACGACGTCGACGGGTTAGCTCAGTGGTCAGAGCACTCGCTTTCCCCGAGCCAAGGTTAAAGCAGCGTCGAACGTGGTTACCAATTAGATTGGGTGACCGTTTGCATGCGCTCCTTAGCTTCAGTACAGTCCCCCAGTTCACCCAGCTGTAAATGGGTACTTGTCCTCTTTGGGGTCGGGGAAGGTAAAGCAGCGAGGGAGAGGAAATGGGCGCCGCCCTCGATATGCCCTCAATACGCATAGGTTATAGGACACCTTTACCTACCTTTTTACTTTAGTTAGTAGTAGTAGTAGTAGTAGTAGTAGTAGTAGTAGTAGTAGTAGCAGTAGCAGTAGCAGTAGTAGTAGTAGTAGTAGTAGTAGTAGCAGCAGCAGCAGCAGCAGCAGCAGCAGCAGTAGCAGTAGCAGTAAAAGTAGTAGTAGTAAAAGTAGTAGTAGTAAAAGTAGTAGTAGTAGTAGTAGTAGTAGTAGCAGCAGCAGCAGCAGCAGCAGCAGCAGCAGCAGCAGCAGCAGCAGCAGCAGTAGCAGAAGTAGTAGTAGTAGTAGTAGTAGTAGTAGTAGTAGTAGTAGTAGTAGTAGTAGTAGTAGTAGTAGTAGTAGTAGTAGTGGTGGTTTAGCCCAGATTATTTTTCTGATTTATTCCAGACATATTTGTACTCATTATCTAGTGATCTTGTCTGGCTCTGGTAGTTTCAAGATTCCAAATTTCAGGGTTCTGAATTTCAAATTCTACGATTCCAAACCCTAAACTTTAGAAAACCTAATTTAGAAAAAAAAATTCAGGAATCGAAAATGCAAGGCTCCAAATGTTCAAATTTCCAAATTTAAAAAAAAGCAGCCTTAAAAACGTCAGGACTCCTAAAAGTTAACTCATGAATGAGAAAATAACAAAAGTATAACCTGTCTTATTTTTAGTTTTGTCCTTCAAAATCACAGTAGGTTTTAACTGCATCATTTCAACAACAACAAAAACATCAACAAAAAAGCCCCCAATTTTGCTGGAGAAGGCTTGGGTATTTCAGCCAGGCTGTAGCCTAGTGGACTTACCCTGGTACACAGACACCTCGGCAGAAGAGCAGGAGGCCGCTTGATTGTTGACCCTTAGCACATCCACCCGGAATGCCGTGCTGACTGATTTAGCGGGAAGGAACTTGGCGGGACAGCTAGCTCCTCTGACACAGACACACAGACACACATACAGACACACACACACACACAACAGACCACACACACACACACGCACACGAACACACACACACACAGAAGCAACACACATACATAACACACATACATACATACATACATACATACATACAACACTTACATACATCAACATACATACATACATACATACATACATACATACAATACATAATACAACAACAGACAACAGACAGATAGACAGTACAGACAGACAGACAGACAGACAACAGACATACATACAACATACACATACATACATACATAGACACAGAAACACACACACACACAACACGCACGCACATACACACACGACACTACACGCACACATAAAACACACACACAACATAACACAGCACAACACACAACACACACACAACTAACAATACATAATTACAAACATAAGAGAATATACTATGATATTATCCCTTTGTGATCCGTATGATAACTTGTGCTATGTGTTCGCTATGACCTAATTGTGGTATGCGATTGCGATGATGAATTCGCCTATGTGATTCGCTTACTATGAATTATCCAGTGTGATTCTCTTCTTCTTTTCTTTCTCTTTTTCTTCGTTGCATAAATTCTTCACTGTTCTTACTTCACCTGTGTGACTCATGGCAATTTATTCTCCTGAGAGAACGAGGCAAAAGCAAACAAAATACAGACAGACAAACAGACAGAGAGACTAGACAGACAGATAGACAAAGACTGTAGAGA
>CM060330.1:17473193-17475693 GCA_030674155.1 Stramonita haemastoma
TACTACTACTATATAATTAGTGCTTGTAACATACATGGAGTGTGCTGTTTATTGAGAAAATAAAGTATTGATATAGAAAATGAAGCTGTTCTAATTATTAACACAGGAAGCGGGAATGTGGCCGCAGGCGGCTATAGCCCCGCCCATTGATTTGATATTTTTTACTTTTAAACGGATCTGCTGCGTGTAGTATGTGTGTTCTTAAGAGGGGGGGGGGGGGTCTTTTATTCCATAGAGTTTTGCCTAAGGCACATAATTTGCTCCCTGTGTGTTGTGTCGTGTCGTGTCGTGTCGTGTCGTGTGTGTGTGTGTGTGTGTGTGTGTGTGTGTGTGTGTGTGTGTGTGTGTGTGTGTGTGTGTGTGTGTGTGTGTGTGTCTGTGTCTGTGTCTGTGTCTGTCTTTCTGGCTTCTATGTTTCTGTCTGTCTGTCTATCTGTCTGTCTGTCTGTCTGTCTGTCTGTCTCTGTCTGTCTCTCTCTCTCTGTCTCTCTCTGTCTCTCTCTTCTCTCTCTCTCTCTCTCTCTCTCTCTCTCTCTCTCTCTCTCTCTCTCTCTCTCTCTCTCTCTCTCTTCGTTTGTTTGTTTGTTTGTTTGTTTGTTGCATAGTTTTTCACTGTGCGAGTGTCTGGTGTTTATTTTTTGTTTAATATCATCCTTGATGTGGGCGAGGACTGGACGCAAAAAAGGACACGGGTAGTTATTCTTTAACCTCGAAATAAAAGAATTTGTATTTGAATCTCTCTCTCGCTGTGTGTGTGTGTGTGTGTGTGTGTGTGTGTGTGTGTGTGTGTGTGTGTGTGCGTGTGTGCGCGCGCGCGCGCGCGTGTGTGTGTATATGTGTGTGTATGTGTGTGTGCGCGCACTTACGTGAGTATATGTGTGTGTGCACGTGTGCTCGTGTGTGTGTGTGTGTGTGTGTGTGTGTGTGTGTGTGTGTGTGTGTGTGTGTGTGTGTGTGTGTGTGTTGTGTATGTGTGTGTGTGTGTGTGTGTGTGTGTGTGTGTGTGTGTCTGTGTCTGTGTCTGTGTCTGTGTGCGCGCACGCATGCTCTTGTGTTTGTGTGGGTATATGTGGTATGTGTGTGTGCACCTGCACATGTTTGCATGTATAAGTATATATGTGTGTGTGTGTGTGTGTGTGTGTGTGTGCGCGCGCGCGCGCGCATGTATGGCGCATGTTAGCTACGATGCGTGTCTCTAAAGAAGAATCAATACCGTGTGCGTCGCCACTTATAATATTTGCACTGCAGACGCAAAGAGGTCAATATCTGTGGTGTCCCAAAGTATGGTTTAACTGAAGCGTCAAAAGTGTAATAAAACAATACTCGGGTAGGCTTGCTGCTGTGCAGAAGTATGGTATGACCGAAAAATCAAAAGATGATATGATAGTCCAGGTAAAGTTGGGAGTGCTTTTGGGTACTGCATTGTTCGTTATACCTGAATGTTGTGCTGTGCTGTGTTATGTTTTGTTGCACTGTGTTGTTTCATAATACGTTGTGATGTGTTGTGTTTTATTGTGTTGCACTGTGTTGTTTCATAATACGTTGTGATGTGTTGTGTTTTATTGTGTTGTCATCTTGATAATTACTATATTGTTGCATTATTCTGTGCTATATTATATTGTACAGAGTTGAATTGTTTTGTCATGCACTGTAATACATTGTTAAATGTGCACTTTGTTATTGTTGTAGTTGTTGCTGTTGCTCTTGTTGTTTTTGCTATATGTGTGTTGTGTTGTGCTGGATTTTTTGTTCCTAAGCAAGAGCTCTAAGGTTCACCGATGTAAGGTTATTGCATACGCAACGGGTTTTACCAACGATTAAAGTAGCTGCATTCCGACTTCGGGGACAGTGTCTTCAGACGACACCAGTGTGCCTGTATTTAAAAAGAAATCGTCATCTGTTCCTACGGAACGCATTGGTCCACTTTTCCTGAAAGCAGAACGGGTTTTGATAACGTGTGTGCAAGATGTTCTGAGTGTACAGTTGCACACCAAACCTCAGATTTGTATGTCAACCGAAAGAACTATTCTTACAATAGATCATGGAATAAAACTACAACACAGACAACACAACATAAAACAACAACAAACACATCACAATATCATAGAAATACAGCACAATATTACTCGGAAGAGTTGATAAGAGAATTCATGAAGTAAACCTAACAAACACAACACAATACAACGGGACGGGACGGGATAACCTAGTGGTCAGATCATTGTGCTCCAAATTTGACGACCCGAGTTAGATTCTGTTCGAGGGGATTTTTCCCCTAGAGTTAACATCAGTGCTGACTCCGATCTCCCCAAAAGTCTTTTGGATGAGACTGTAAACCGAGGCCCCGTGTGCGAACGCACACGCACGCAGAACATCTACCGCACACGTTAAATCATGTTCCGCTTTTCGTAAGAGTAGGCCATTGTATGCTGGTGGGAACACATGACAAGATTTAGAAAAAATGCATACACACGGGGACTGGATGAAAAAAGCACATGAGCGT
>CM060330.1:17480693-17488193 GCA_030674155.1 Stramonita haemastoma
TGTCTGTGTCTGTGTGTCTGTGTCTGTGTCTGTTTGTCTGTGTCTGTGTCTGTGATTCATATATGTCTGTGTTGAAAAGGCACAGGGAAAAAATACGGTAGAAAACTGAAATAGGCACTGAGCCTTTGTGCACTGAGAAATGTTATGAATAATTTGTTTGCTTGACCATGGTAATAATCACTTAGCAAACAAACAATCACATGATCAATACCCTTACGGACCCTAATGCTCTTGTCATTGCATTCTTTTATTTATTTATTTATTTTATTTGCTTATTTATTTATTTTATTCTTTTACATCGAGGGTAATGGAATAAACACTCATGTGTTTTTTTCACCAGTTCCCGTCTGTATGCAGTTTTGTAAATCTTGTCATATGTTTCCACCAGTACACAATGGCCTACTCTTACGAAAAGCGGAACAGGATTTAACGTGTGCGCAAGATGTTCTGCGTGCGTTCGAACACGGGGCCTTGGTTTATAGTCTCATTCGAAGAACTTTTGGGGAGAGTGGAGTCAGCACTGAGGTTAACTCTAGGGGAGAAATCCCCTCGAACGGGAATCGAACTCGGGTCGTTAAATCCTCATTAAAAGGTTATCTAAAATTATGTGTACGCTACCTACGAATACGGAATCAGTTTTAGGTGTTGATGAAGAGACTATGTGCAAATCAGAATTAATAATCTATTCATGGCAGTCGTAGAGGAGAGAAGGTAGAGGAAGATTGTTAAGACTGTGGGTGTGGGGTTAGCAGGTGTGTACATAGTGCATTTCTAGGTTAGTTAGGATAGGCCTTGTGTTTGTTTTGTCGCTCTGTCTCTGTCTCTTAAGCCCCTCTCTATCTTTTTTATTTTTCATTTATCTCTCGCTGCAAGACGTACTCGTACACTCACATACACACGCACACACGCACATCACACACATCACACACACACCACACACACACACACACACACACACACACACACACACACACACACACACACACACACACAGGCACCCCCTCACACACACACACGCACACACACGTCAATGATTTAAAAAATCCCAAAGTACTACTATGCAAATTTATCCATCAGTCTTGCTGAAAAAAACAAACCCAAAAGACCAACATGAAAACAAACCCAGAAAACAACCCCAAAGAGTAAACAGAAGAGAAAAAAAAGATATTTCTAAAACAAAAATCAATATGAGGGGCAAAAAAGGGAACACTCATTCTGAAAACAGAGTTCAGAAGAGAAGAAATTAGTACAAGAAAAACCCAATGTGATAGGTAAAAAAGGTAACGCCTATTCTGAAAAAAAAATCAGAAGAGAAAAACAAATTAATACAAGAAACCAATGTGAGGGGCAAAAAAAAGGAACACTTATTCTGAAAAAAATTCAGAAGAGAAAAAAATAATACAAGAATGTAATAATACAAGAATGTCATACAATGTGATGGGCAAAAACGGGAATACTTATTCTGAAAAAAAATAGAAGAGGAAAAAATAATTGTGACCCTCCACCACAAATTGAGTTGTTTAGCACCTGACCCACTTTTCCGCTAGGAGCCATTCA
The DNA here is from genome assembly GCA_030674155.1 of Stramonita haemastoma. Taxonomy (NCBI): domain Eukaryota; kingdom Metazoa; phylum Mollusca; class Gastropoda; order Neogastropoda; family Muricidae; genus Stramonita; species Stramonita haemastoma. The sequence goes on from CM060330.1 coordinate 17,482,251, forward strand.
AGGTAGATGGAGGTCAAGTTGTCGATTTTAAGATTTTGATTGATTATAAAACAATAGCCATTATTTTATTTTGTTATGAAATACCAAGGCATAATTGTGTTTCCTTCTGCCTTTAAACGTGTTTTTTTTAATACCAAAGCTCTCATTCTGGCTACCTATTAGGACTGTCATTTTCTCATATTGTCATCTCCTGCAGTCTATCATTTCAAGTTATAATAATTTTAGATAGAATTGTCAGATTTTTTATCTGTTTTTTTGTATTTTATAACCATTTTATTTCAGATTAATAGCATGTTAATAACTAAAAATTGACCTCGGGTGCAATGCGACTCCTTATGTGGTGGAGCGTCACATATAAAAAAACGAATGTGAAGGGCAAAAAATGGAACACTTTTACCAAAAACAGAATCCAGAAAAGGGTGGGTGGGAGTGGCGGTGGGGGTGGATACTATCTATACTTAAAAGTGCCCCTGGCAAAACCCCAGGGTGGATAGTTAGTGGCTGTAACATGAGAGGATGACAAACGCAGATTAAACAGTACAAGTGCACACTGAGTCAATACAGTATTGAGCTCAACGGCTGTGCTGTATGGGGCTGGGCGGAGAGTAGGGCAGGGCAGACCTGTATACTAGAGACAGAGACAGAGACTTCTTTTTCTGATTTTTCCCCCAAGGGCCATGTTCTGTTTGTGTGTGGTGTTGTGTGTGTGTGTGTGTGTGTGTGTGTGTGTGTGTGTGTGTGTGTGTGTTGTGTGTGTGTGTTGTTGTCTGTCTGTCTGTCTGTCTGTCTGTCTGTCTCTCTGTCTGTCTCTCCCTCCCTCCTTCCCTCCCCCCCCCTCTCTCTCTCTCTGCGTGCGTGTGAGCGCTTGCTTGCGAGTGCGCGCGTGCGTGCATGTGTTGTGTGTGTGTGTGTGTGTGTGTGTGTGTGTGTGTGTGGTGTGTGTGTGTGTGTGTGTGTGTGTGTGTGTGTGAATCGAGGAAACATAAAGCTTAAGACAAAATGCCAAGATTGGAAAAGCTGGGCTAAGATTTAGTGTCTGTGAGTGTATGTTTACCAGACTGCATACTAGTGCACACGTGTACTTATTATTATTATTTATTCTTTTATATCGAGGATAATGGGAATAAGCACTCATGTGTTTTTTTATCCAGTCCCCGTGTGTATGCAGTTGTGTAAATATTGTCATCCGCTCCCTCCAGCACACAATGGCCTACCAGTTCGAAAAGCGGAACAGGATTTAAGTGTTGGCAAGATGTTCTGCGTGCGTTTGCACACGGGGCCTCCGTTTACAGTCTCATGGGAAAGACTATTGGGGGGGAGTAGAGTCAGCACTGATGTTAACTCCAGAGGAAAAATCCCCTCGACCGCTGTGTGTGTGTGTGTGTGTGTGGTGTGTGTGTGTGTGGTGTGTGTGTGTGTGTGTGTGTGTGTGGTGTGTGTGTGTGTGTGTGTGTGTGCATTAGCGCTCATACGTGTACAGTGCTTGTGCATACAGCTAAATTGTAAATAGTAAACAAACAAACAACATGTTAAGCTACCGTCATATACCATAGTATGCGATATAAACCCCCCTAAACAACAACAACAACAACAAACAAACCTGAAGGTCTTTATCGATTGAATTTCTTATGGAAATATGTTATGACATAATTCCATTCCATTCCATGATTAATGTTGCCTTCGCTTAAAATATTGCAGCTCTCTATACAAACAGCTAGTTAATCAACTTTAAAACTCACTTTGGAACATACTTCGTCAAACAATATCAACAAGTTTTTTTTCAGCCAATAAGTCAACCAATACGTCAGGCAATGCGTGTCAATAAGTCAGCTAATAAGTAAGCCAATAAATCAGCCAATAAGTCAGCCAATAAGTTAGCCGATAAATCAGCCAATAACTCAGCCAATAAGCCGATAAATCAGCCAATAAGTCAGTAAATATGTCAGCCAATAAGTCAACCAATACGTCGGTAAGTACGTCAGCCAATAAGTCAGCTAATAAATCAACAAGGGCTATTCAGTCAATAAAAACAGAAATCCTCTAATAGTTTGCCCTGTGTAAAGACGTTGAAGAATATTAGAGAAAAGAATCAACTTCAATATAGAAATATAACTGTCCCCCAAGGGTATACCTGGGGTGGGGTGGGGAAGGGAGGGGGGCTGTCAGTATAAATAGCATCCCCGCATTCTGGAAATTCCGTGCTAGGAGTTCCCTCTGTCCTATCCCTCTATATGTTTCTGCCTTGTTCATTCCTTTTCCTTCTGACACCTCCTTCTTGTCTATTTTCTGCCTTCTTGGCCTATTCTCTTGCCTTTTTCTTCAGAAAGACTTAAAAGATAACAATGTTCTCCTACGCATAAGTCGGAAGCACTGGGTCTGACTTGCCAGGCTGCTGAACGGTAGAGCAATGCATGTTCCCTCATATGACAGACACTGATAGTTGCTGTCGGAGTGTTTGGCAAAGAAGGAAAAGAATAAACACTACTAGAACTAGTGTGATCTGAAACAAACTGAATGTGTGCTATCCGGTTTTTTTTCTTTTGTTGGAAAACACCGCCTAAAGTAAAGTAAAACAAATAAACAAACAAGCAAGCATGAGTACAAACAAATATTGACAAGTCTATTAAGTCCAAAGTGGCAAGGGCAGCAACTGTGAGCTTTTTCTCAGTTAAGCCTCAGGAGCTAAGTAGCCTCCCTGTAATGTTATTGTGACACAGGGGTGGGTGCTTTCCGTGTTGTCTCCACGCTGCAAAGCCAAGCCTGAGTGATCTCTCCTGAGCGTAAAGCCTTGCTATGTAAGCGTGGAGGGCAAGCTGTTACCCATGCAGCAGACACCCCCCCCCCCCCCCCCCCCCCCTCTCCCTCTCCACGTCACTGGTATGGTCCACTGGAAAGACAATCGCCGATACACATGGTTCCAATGCCGTCGCAGGAGTTGCCAGAACGCCTTGGGGACTCCGATTCCCGACATTTCCTCAGGGTTGACTCCTGAAGCCTTTCTCATGAGTAAGTATGGCTGCAAAGCAGCTGAGGTTTGAAATCAGAGTTTTCCTTTTCTTAGATAAACTGTCTTCCCAGACTGATGAGCTCCATCTCCCCACATGACACAGGTAGTGCTGGCTTACATGGTTACCAGTTGCAAAGGAGACCTCTGATGTGACTCAGGTGCTTAACAGGTAGACATTTTCACTATATAGTTTGAATGGGTTTTGTTCATTGGTGTGTGTGTGTGTGTGTGAGTGTGTGTGTGTGTGTGTGTGTGTGTGTGTGTGTGTGAGGAGAGAGAGAGAGAGAGAGAGAGAGAGAGAGAGAGAGAGAGAGAGAGAGAGAGAGAGAGAAGACAGACAGACAGACAGACAGACAGACAGACAGACAGAGAACTCCCTTCCTCCCTCGCCCCCAACCCTCACCACAACACACACACACACACACACACACACACACACACACACACGCACACACACACACACAGGCAGACACTTCAGCACCATATTTCTCATTCATCAACCTGACACACACTACTCAAGGGGGCAAGGCCAGCCAACTAGCCTAAGATCTGCTTCTTTGTTGACACATCCTAGTCCTGTTTAAAACATGGCTCGCCGAACAGGAAGTTTTTCCTGTCTGGTATCCTGTGGCTCTTTTCCAACCAAATAAGTTTGCCACGGTACCTTCTCCGGGCATTTGGGGAGAGGGGGGGGGGGGGGGGGGGGGTTGTTGGAAGGAAGTGGGAAAGTGCATAATGGTTAAAACACTGAGCTTGTAATCTGACAGCAGAGATTCAAAGTACCACCATGGATGATTTTGTTTTTTTCTTCCCAGGCGTTAATATCAATACCGTCCCCACTCCCATCAAAGTCAATTTATTTGTATGAAACTTTAAGAGATAAAGGTATGTGCAACTACATGAGATCATCTAGATTCTGTGTACAAACACACAGAGAACATCTTGTGCACACGTTAAAATCTGTTCCACCTTTAGGAAGAGTAAGCAGATGGGGAACGGGTGCCAAAATTAATAACATCAACAAACGCAGCACAGTCGTGTCGTGTGTAGACAGCATGCTCTAAGATGAAATGCAGCTACCTTATGGTGGGCAAACGGTCACATAAAATTACGTAAACAGTCCTTGGTGGACCTTCCGAGCTCTGGCTTAAGAAGGAAAAAAAAAAAATAAGTTTGCTACAAACTTGGAGTGGAGTTGAAAGTGAAAAATATGCAAATTTATTTCATGACAAGCTTTTTAATTTAAAAAAGTCAATGCGTTTAGCGAAGGAAACAGGCGGAAAAGATGTAGGTCTGTTGGTATGATGGGTCCTTATGTGTGTGTGTGTGTGTGTGTGTGTGTGTGTGTGTGTGTGTGTGTGTGTGTGTGTGTGTGGTGTGTGTGAGAGAGAGAGTGTGTGTGTGTGTGTGTGCGTGCGCGCGCGTGCACTTGCGCGCGCGCATGTGTGTTTGTGTGTGTGTGTGTGACACGTAGCTTTGTAAGCACACATCATACATAGTTGCATCTTGTTATCTCTTCGGTCTAAACAGACTGTTGTGTTCCTTTGTAACATATACCACTTTCAGTCACAGACGGTTTCTTTACGTGACACTTGGGCTGCTTCTCTCTCTCTCTCTCTCTCTCCTCTCTCTCTCTCTCTCTCTCTCTCTCTCTCTCTCTCTCTCTCTCTCTCTCTCTCTCTCTCTCTCTCTCTCGTTATTAAAAAAAAAAATCCCGTCTGTGTGCATTTTTCCCCTCTAGAGTACCTGTTCTTTCACGTTATTTGACCCTGGGAATAGTCTCTTGCTGCAAGTTGCTTTATGTGCGCTAGTGGCTTGTTTGCACACAGGACCACCTCGTTCATCGTCTCATCCGAAAGACTAACACCTATACCCGCACTCAAGGTTTTGTGGATGAATGAAGCCCTCGAACTCAAACAGAGAACTAGACCCACAGTGCTTACTTCTACACACACCGTCACTTCTCGACCACCCATCCATACCTACGAGTGCCACAACCGTCTAGTAGTATAACACCTTCACGACCTTTTTCATTTGCATACGAACCTTGAACCTTTTCTGCGATAACACGCTGAAGAGTGCTTGTGACTATACACATTTAAAGCGGTGTCTCCTGTCGTGCAAAGACTTTAGGAAATCAGTGCTATTTTCCCATCCTGCTACAAGACCTATGTACACAGCAGCTACTACGATGCAACGACAGCCCTTTTGCAGCAAGAGATAGTGTATGTTATGTGTACGTTACCATGCATTAATGACATGGATTTAAAAGGCAAAGGCTCCAGTCTCGCAACGCCTGTTTGTAACATTTCACTAACGACGGACATAGAATGTCAACGCGACACACAACGGTGGTTTGGAAAGAGGGTCGGGCTTGAAGCTTGGAAAAGCGCGTGTGTTGGGGACTGTAGGCTACAGCCCACGACAGGAATGAAAAGGATTGTGAGAAAACCTGAAAATAGTTTTTCCTGTGAGTTACTTTTTTCTTCTTCTTTTTCTTTTGCAGTTTGATTTTTAAGCAGTCAAGTTTTAGTCATTGGTAGTGCTGTATAATGTGTGGATCATTATTTTTTAACATTAATATATATTATCGTGGTATTGTTAGTGTTGTTATGAACTGAAACCTGCAGATTGTGTTAGAAAAAAAAAACGTTTTCTGCAAAAAAACAACAACAAAAATCTTCACATAAACCTGTGCTGTGTTCCTTTTATTTATTTATTCATTTCTTTCTTTCTTTCTTTATTTATTCTTTTATATCAAGGATAATGGAATTAAACACTCATGTGCTTTTTTTACATTCAGTCCCCGTGTGTGTGCAGTTTTCTTGTTATCACCGGCACACGATGACCCACTCTTACGAAAAGCGGAACGAGATTTAACGTGTGTTGTGTGAGAGAACTAATTTGTAACTTTTCTGTTTATTTTGTTTGTTTTG
>CM060330.1:17503193-17505693 GCA_030674155.1 Stramonita haemastoma
ACCTGACTAGTCACTGATGTATTTCCAGATGATATGTTGACCTGAAAGATGGTTAAAACGAAAAAAAAAAACAACCGTCCTCATCCCTCGCGCACAGCCAAGATTTGATCTCAAAACTCCTGATCATAGGACCGTTAGGTTTAGAAGCATATTATTTTGTCCACTTGGATTTTAACAACTGAAAAATGAAATGCTTGTTACTATATATAAAAAGATTAGTATTACCTAGTTTCTTCCTTATATTCATTAGTAGCAAGTGGCATACTTATAAATCACTTGTACAATTTGGACACACTGAATTCTCTTTCTTGTACCTGTAATTTTCTTTTCTTTCTTTCGTTTCTTTCCCTTTCTCCTTTTTTTCTTTTCTTTCTTTTTTCTTTCTTTGTCATTTCTCTCTTTCTTTTGATAATTCTTCAACTTTCATTTTACTTCATTAAAGAAGCGGGGGAGGGGGGGGGGTATAAATGTTCTGCTAGTCTTTCCAATGTTTTTCTTCTTTATGTCGGTCTGTCTGTCAGTCTGTCTGTATCCCTGTTTATTGTCTGTTATTCTTTCTGTCTTTCCTTCTTTCTTTTTTTCTTTCTTCCTTTGTTCCTTTCTTTATTCTTTCTTTCTTCCTTTCATATATTATTTCTTTCTCTCATTTAAAAAAAATCATTTTCCAACCTTTTATTTTACTACATATTTGGCGGGTTCAAATGTTCAGCCAATTTTTTTCCTAGGGGGTATTTTTGTTCTTCTATAAGTTGGTCTGTCTGTCTACCTGTCTTTCTTTCTTTCTTTCTTTCTTTCTTTTCTTTCTTTTCTTCTTTCTTTCTTTTCTTTCTCTTTCTTTCTTTCTTTCTTTCTTTCTTTCTTTCTTTCTTTTCCTCCGTCATCCTCTCCTTTCTCGCTCCTGCCTTCTTCCTCCCTTCCTTCCTTCTCTCTCTCTCTCTCTCTCTCTCTCTCTCTCTCTCTCTCTCTCTCTCTCTCTTCTCTCTCTCTCTCTCTCTCTCTCTCTCTCTCTCTCTCTCTCTCTCTCTCTCTCTCTCTCTCTCTCTCTCTCGTATACTAGTATTCCACATCTCCTTGTCTCTTGCATCCATTTCATTTTTATTTTTTATTTTCCTTTCCCATCAACAATAACCCCCCCCCCCCCCGTAAAGACATCGCCCCCCACCCCCACCCCCAACCCCCCTGTCCAAAAAAACACCCCAAACCAAAACAAACCGAAAGTTGCCTCATTTTATGACTATACTACGCACACAAGCGCTTTGATTTGTTTTTACAAGATATAGCGCTATATAAATTCCATGTGTTCTTCTTCTTCTTCTTCTTCTTCTTCTTCTTCTCCTTCTTCTTCTCCTTCTTCTTCTCCTCCTTCTTCTCCTTCTTCTTCTTCTTCTTCTTCTTCTTCTTCTTCTTCTTCTTCTTCTTCTTCTTCTTCTTCTTCTTCTTCTCCTCCTTCTTCTCCTTCTTCTTTTTCTTCTTCTTCTTCTTCTTCTTCTTCTTCTTCTTCTTCTTCTTCTTCTTCTTCTTCTTCTTCTTCTTCTTATCATCATCATTATCATCATTATCATTATCACACGGCAGGTGAGGGGTTGGAGACGGCGCTGACGGCGGTGTGTGAGGACCTGGTCAGCAAGTATCACCGCCACACCGACCTCAATGACCACCACCAGCTCTGGATGCAGGGCTCCGGCCTGCACGTGCACGGCAGTGGCGAGCATGACGTCACCAACACCAAAAGGTGCTGCTGATGACGTCATACCGGTGACGTGACGAAAGTGAAAGGTCACCGAAAATCGAAAAGAAAAAAAAGAAAAGAAAAAAGAGTATCATCATTGAATGATGATGGTTATGGTATTGATATTTTTTGTTGAATGTGATCATATCAGTGAGGAAAAAAAAATCCCTCAAAGGTGCTATTGGTGAGGTTGTTTTGAAGTGATACTGAAGTTACGTCACCTGCTTCTAAACTGGGGCCACGTTGGGTGACTAAAACGACGTCAGATCAGCACTTGTTTCTTATTGAAGTTTATTTGTTTTTGCTTTTGTTTTTTGGTTATGTGATGAACGAAGTGTGGTGATGCTGACGTTTGCACAAAAATTGGTACTGCTGCTAACGTCATTTTGAGTAAAATGGTGTGGCCAAATGTTGCATCACCACCTTTATTTAAAGTGGAATGATGACGTCATTTTCAATTGTGACGAAGAACTTCTCCCACGGACATAAGAATGCCACACACACACACACACTATGCCATTTTCATTCCTAGACGAAGAGTCAGCAATACTGCCAATAGTATGACGGTGATCTAGTTTTATAGCCATATCAAAGTTCCATGTTGTTGTTAACACTAAGACATTATGTTTTAACCCTTATGCAGATGCAAATGTTGTGGTTATCCATCAAGTTGCGTACTATTTGTATGTTGAAGTGTTTTTGTTTTCCGTTATTGTTGGTGCCAAAAGTGAAACATGTTGTGTATACCTGCTTTTTGCGGAAGAAAGAGTT
>CM060330.1:17510693-17520693 GCA_030674155.1 Stramonita haemastoma
AAAAAAGAAAGAAAGAAACGAAAAAAACAAACAAGACAGGGTAGGAAAGGGAAGGAGAGATGGGAGCGGTTGGACGGGAACAAAATCCATGACAAAATGTTTACCTCTTACATCTACAAAGTTCCCCTACGTCCAGTCTTTGAATGGTAATGCTTAGTAATAGTATTGATTGTAATGATAGTAATGAAGATACTACTACTTCACTATTACTACTACTGCCACTATTACTACTTCTGCTGCCACTACTACTACTACTACTACTACTACTACTACTACTACTACTACTACTACTACTACTACTACTACTACTACTACTACTACTACTACTACACTACTACTACTCTGCTGCTAGCTGCTGCTGCTGCTGCTGACTAACTAGCTCTGCTGCTGCTGCTGCTGCTAGCTACTACTACTACTACTACTACTACTACTACTACTACTACTACTACTACTACTTTACTACTATTTACTACCACTACCACTACTACGTAGCTACTACTAGAAATGATAATAACAGTTATAATCATGACTATAGTAATGATGATCATGATCATGATTATGATGCTGATCATGATGATAATCACAAGAAGAAGAAGAAGAAGAAGAAGAAGAAGAAGAAGAAGAAGAAGAAGAGAGAGAGATGATGATGATGATGATGATGATGATGATGGATGATGATGATGATGATACATAAACAATAACAATAACAGCAGCAACTAAAAACATGAACAACAATAACACAACAATAGCAGCACAACAACATCAATAATCATGACAACACTGCTAACATAATACTCTTTCAGATTAGACGGCCAGCTCGAAGTTTCGTGTTCGCCATGCTGCTAGCAGGATCAAACCTGAGACTTCTGGCTTTTTAAACGAGCACATTACCTGTAAAGCACCCAGCTAAAGTCAGGTATGCCCTACCCAGACCTTTTAGTCTGCCCGGTAAGCTCAAAATCTGGCCACATGTGACCTTCCACCACGAAATGAGTCGCAATGCGCCTGCCCCACTTTTCAGCTAGGAGCTATTTTAGGCAGGTGGGGTAACAGGGTTTCAATTTAGGGAATGGAATGATTATAAAGCTATAAGCTCTTTTCTTTCTACCTTGCACTGAAATATTGAGGCGTAATTCTCCTTCAAAAACGCGTTTAAAGAAAACACCCAATCTCTCACATTGCCCACCAAATACAACACAACATTTGTCGAAACTCTCATTTTGTCTTTTCCTGGAGTCTATCATTTCAGCTAGCTTGTAATAACTGTTTGTAGATATGTCTGATTCTCAATTTGTGTGTGTGCTGTGTGTGTGGGGTGTGTGGTGCGTGCGTGCGTGCGTGTGGCGTGCGTGTGTGCGTGAGTGCGTGTGTGCGTGAGTGCGTGTGTGTGAGATTGAATAGCTTTTATTCATTACAGAATAATAACGTATTAATAATAACTTTGATAAAATAGACCTCACATGCCATGCGACTCACTGTGTGATAGAAGGTTACGTATCACATGTGCCAGCATTTCTCACCAAAGTGGCACGATATTCGTGTGTACGGATTAAGACATCACGCACTTTTAATCTCCACACTGTAATTATCGCCTCACCAGTGTGTGTGTGTGTGTGCGTGTATGTGTAGTTCGCCAGTGTTGCTGTTTGAGACTGGAAAATTGCTAAACCGATTCATTTTGAAGGAAGAAAAAAGTGCAAAGGAAAGAAAAAATTGTGATAAAATCAGTGAGAGGAAATTTATCCAACAAAGTTGGCATGGTGGTAGATTGTGAAAAGAGGAGAAGAAACCAATACAGTTCCATTATCCTCGATATAAAAGAATAAAGAAAAGAAGAAAATAAAATGAATACGTAAGTGCCAACAAGGAAAGAAGGACGGTGTGACAGACATTTTTGAAAGGAAATAGGAGAGAGGAAGAAAGAACCAGATGCCATAACTGACGCTGGTATCTGATATAAATTAGGTAAAGGAACAAAAAAGCACAGAAAGAAAAAGAGAAGGAAAAACAAAAGAAAGAAAGAAAGAAAAAGAAAAGCGAAAAAAAGAGAAAATTCAAGAAACGAAAAGAAGGGCAACACACACACACACACACACACACAGAACACACAGACACAGCACAGACACAGACACACACACACAGACACACAGACACAGACCACACACGACACACACACACAACACCACAGACACACACACACACACAGCACCAGCACGCACGCACACACACAACACACACAGATAGACAAGACAAACTACAAATGTGATTGTTTGCAAGAACAATGCATTTCGGGCCTTAAAGGTATAAATGATGATCATGGAATATTCTAGGAAAAAAAACAATGTACAATGGCAATATAAACGCCAGAGAAAAACAAGAACTGCACAACAGAACTGTGTATTGTTTCTGCTGCAACTGCTTTAAAAAATAGAACAAAACAACAGCCATCGGAACAAATAACAAAATCCTGGGTAAGTATAAATTTTGTGCAATTTCACCTATTATAATGAATGTTGTATTTCTTTGGCTTGTGATGATGATGATGATGAGGAGGAGGAGTAGGAAGTGGAGGAGTAGGAGGAGAATTGTAAAGACGAGGACAATGACGACGATGATGAGAATTATGAGAAGGGAACGCTGGTTGTATGATAATAATATTGATATTATCATTGTATGACGACCACGACGATGATAATGAAAAAGAAGGAGGAGGAGGATGGAGAGAGAAGAGATGGATGAGAGGAGGAGGAGGAGGATGAAGAGGAAGGAAAAGGATTAAGAGAAGAAGAGGAGGATGGCATAGATGACATTTTTGGTAGTAATGATGATGGTGAGGAGAAAGGAGGAAAAGAAGAGGGAATATAATGACACCACAGAAAACAATATGACAATCCGAATAGCCAGTTAACGTAATCATAATCACGACCGAATGCACAATAAAATTCAGTGAGGTGGGGACGAAATAGCCTGACGGTGAGAGCATTGCGCTCACACTGAGGGTCCGGGATCGCGCCTGGGGTTCAGCCACTACCAATACCTTGTTCAATGGGGATGTTCCCCGTGGAACTTACATCGGTTCTGACTTCCACTTCCTACCAGACTGTAACCCGAGGCCCCGTACCGTGTGCAAACACACGCAAACATCTTGCACACACGTTAGAACCTGTCCTGCTAGTAAGAAGAGATTACTACAACACAACACACACATACACACACATAACACACACACACATCGCCATACCCACACCACACACAACACACACACACGCAATCACACTACAACACACACACACAATATACACATACACACACACATGCGCGCATACTCTCACACTCACACACACACACACACACGCGCGCGCGCGCGCGCGCGCGCATACACACACTCACGCACGCACACACACACCATGCGCGCACGCAGGCACACACTCACGCACACACACACACACTTATATAGATAGATAGATAGATAGATAGATAGATAGATAGATAGATAGATAGATAGATAGATAGATAGATAGATAGATAGATAGATAGATAGATAGATAGATAGATAGATAGATAGATAGATAGATAATGATGTAATGATGTGTATGTGTGTTGGAGAGAGAGAGAGAGAGAGAGAGAGAGAGAGAGAGAGAGAGAGAGAGAGAGAGAGAGAGAGAGAGAGAGAGAGAGAGAGAGAGAGAGAGAGAGAGAGAGAGAGAGAGATAATGGTAGGCACAAACGGTCGTACATGAAACAAATGTAACCATTTGGTGCACCTCGAAAGTGTTCTAAAGGAACAAACAAAATCTTTGATTGGATAAATGATAAGTGAATGAACGAATGAATGAATGAAAGAAGAAAGGAAGGAAGGAAGGAATAAAAGAAAGAATGAATGAATGTATGAATAAAGGAATGAATGAATGAACAAATGAATGAGAATGAAATGAATGAAATTAATGATTGAATGATTGAATGATTGAAATGAATGAATGAATGAATGAATGAATCCCTGATGTACTTCACTAAAAATCAGCTAAAAGATTTGCTTCCTCTATGCCTAGACAGCCTTAAGGCATTAAATTGCTTAACCAGACTAATCCGAATTAACACTGAGGAGATTAGCTCATGCTGTGTTCGATAAAAAACGTTCACACGTGTGTGTGTGTGTGTGTGTGTGTGTGTGTGTGTGTGTGTGTGTGTGTGTGTGTGTGTGTGTGTGTGTGTGTGGTGTGTGTGTGTGTGGTGTGTGTGTGAGTGTGTGTGTGTGTGTGTGTGTGGTAGGTGGGTGGGTGGATGGGTGGGTGGATGGGTGTGTGTGTGTGTGTGTGTGTGTGTGTGTGTGTGTGTGTGTGTGTGAGAGAGAGAGCGAGAGAGAGAGAGAGAGAGAGAGAGAGAGAGAGAGAGAGAGAGAGAGAGAGAGAGAGAGAGAGAGAGAGAGAGAGAGAGAGAGAAAAGAGATTGACTGGTTGATTGACTGATGATTGATTATGATTGATTGGTTGATTGGTTGATTGATTGATTGATAATCTACTTTCCCAGGGGTTACAGATAAGTATTGTCATACTTTTTTTCATCCGGCCATTGGGCTGAGATGGGACTATCCCTAAGAGAGAGAGAGAGAGAGAGAGAGAGAGAGAGAGAGAGAGAGAGAGAGAGAGAGAGAGAGAGAGAGAGAGAGAGAGAGAGAGAGAGAGAGAGAGAGAGAGAGAGAGAGATGACAATGACAATACTTTATTGTGTCAAGGTTTTTAAGCTCATTCACAAGGGGACAGCGGGAAGGGACTGGGTACAAAACACATATTTTCAGAGACAAAAAAGCTTATCATTTCTACAACCCATATGGCCGGCATGGCATGGATTCCGCGACATGAGGAAGTGGTTTACATTCATATTACGATGAATTGTTGTGTAACACTACGACAACAACACAACAACACACAACAAACAGCAACAACAAAACAGCAGCAGCAACACAACAACAACATAGCAACAACAACAACTAACAACAACTACAACTACAAACAACAACAACTACTACTACTACTATACTACTACATACTACACTACACTACTACTACTATACTACTACTACTACTACTATACTACTACTACTACTACTACTATACTACTACTACTACTACTACTACTACTACTACTACTACTACTACTATACTACTACTACTCTCTCTGCTGCTGCTGCTGCTGCTGCTGCTGCTGCTGTGCTATTTATTTTCTCCTCCTCCTATTCCTTCTTCTCCTCTTACTGCTTCTCCTTCTCTTCCTGCTTTCTGTTTTTCTCCTCCTCCTCCTCGTCTTCCTCAGTCTGTCTTCTCCTCCACTTGCTCTTCTTGCTTTTTCTCCTCCTTCCCTTCATCTTCCTTCTCCTCTTCCTCCCCCCCCCCTCCTCCGCTCCCCCTCGTTCTCCTCCATGTCTTCCTTCTCGTCGTGCTCTTCTTGCTGCTGCTGCTCCTCCTCCTCCTCTTCTTCCCCCTCTTCATCTTCCTTCTATTCCTCCTCCTCCTCTTCCCACCCTCCGCTTCCTACTCCTCCTCCTCTTCCTACTCCTCCTCCTCTTCCTCCACCTGCTTGCTCCTCCTCCTCCATCTCCCTCCTACTCCTCCTCCATCTTCCTCCTTTTCCTCCTCCTCCTCTTCCTCCATCTCCTCCTCCTCCATCTCCTCTTCCTCTTCTTCCATCTCCTCTTTTCCTCCTCAACCCTTCCACCTCCTCCTCCTCCTCCTCCTCTCCACCTCCTCTCCTCCACCTCCTCCTCTCCCTCCTCCTCTTCTCTCTCCTTCTCATCTTCTTGCTCTTCCTGCTTCTCCTTCTCCTTCTTCTCATCTTCCTCCCCCCCTTCTCTTCTTTTCATCCTCTTTGTCTTCCTACACCTACACCTCCTCCTCCTCCCCCCTCCTCCTCCTCCTTTTCCTCCTCTTCCTACCATCATCACAATAAAAAACAATATGGTTTCAGAGTCGAGCACCACACCCCCAGCTATGCCTTTCCTGTGGAACTGCCTCTGCCCCCGTCGCCGCAGCTGTACGCCACCCAACAAACGGCGAAAGTACAGCACCACCTCCAAATCCAAATACACGCAGAACGTAAGCAGAGGTAGCATCAGCAACAACAACAACAACAACAACAACAAAGACTGGACCGTGCCCCGCTACATCGACAGCAAATGCCTGGGCCAGTCCCTTCACCCCTTGCCCCCCAAGGACATGCCCTACATCTCGGATACTTTGCCGTGGTACAAGAGGAACTCCAGCACCAGCAATGGCGGTCACGTCAAAGTGGACCAGCCCACCGAGGTGGTACGGCCCGGGGGGATGGCTGCTCACAGAGCATCTTTGCCGGCGTGAAAACTAAGCTGTCCACAGGACCTCGCGTGCACCACCACAACCCTCACCACCCTAGAGGCGAACACCCTTCCAACCCTGATGTTGCTCCCTCTGGGGGTGTTCTCCAGACGTCCTCGCGGACAGACGTCTTCCAGGAAGAGCCCGAGGAGGCCTCACGTGCAGGAGATCTTCATGGATGTCTCGCACAGTCAGACGAGTGGGGATCAGACGTTGGACATGAGTTTCACGTCCGTCACGTCTTCTAGGTGGACTCCGGGTAATCAGCAGTACGGGTACGGAGGAGGAGGAGGAGGAGGAGGGAGGAGGAGGAGGATGGGAGGAGAGGAGGAGGTGGAGAGGGGAGTACAGCCAGGGCTGAGGCAGACGTCAAGCAGGCGGACAAAGCGGACAGGCGACATGCCGACGGTTTGCACCAGTACACCCCGAGGTCACTCCAGGAGGACGCCGTCACTGCCGCGCTGCTGGGGAACCGCGTGGACGATTTCGTTCACGATCCTCGGTCCTGGAACCAGCACGTGCACCTGTTTGCCGCCTCGCCCTCCCCGAGCAGGGCCATTTCTGCCTGTGGCCCACAGTCCCATCCCAGTCGTTGCTATCTCCTCAGCCCTCCCCGTCCCCTAGCAGTGTGACGTGTAGCTCGCCGAGATATTTCTTCACATCCCATTCTTCAGCCTCCCACCTCAGCCGTTCAGACCGTTCCGGGTCTTCCTCCAGACGTCAGTCTTCTCGCAGTCGGCCCCACAGCGGCAGATCGGGAGGAGGGCATGTGGCGCCGGGGAGTGGCGACGGGAATAGTTTGAAGGATGACGTGTTCGATGACGATCCTTACCAACACAGCGTGAGAGACACCCCAGCTGACTGGGCGTTGAGCTCCCAGAATGCCGAGGATTATTTCTGTCCTTTTGGCGACGTTTTATATTGAAGCAAACAAAAACCCAACAAACATCAAAAAGTACATAACGCCGAATGGTTTTGATATGAGTCATTCATTCACTAACAGGGTCAAGCAGCGGATTGCTAATCAGAATGGGGCTGTGAAGTCTACGTTGTGGTGGGTTCGGATCTAGGTAACACCTGGTAGCAAAAGTGAGATTTTAAAAAATCTTTCATATCAACTGCTGATGTCTGAGATGAACTGACGTGTATAGGATCGAACATGTGCAAAATTCCTAATTTATATCAACTTGTATGGTTGCGAAACCCACCCCAAAATATCCAGCAAACAGTTCTCAAGTGGATTTTATTTTGCTGAAATTATAAGTGTTGACGTTGAACAGATTGTTTAACACTATCCTGTGCTATATTTCATCTGGAGAACAAAGCACTTATACTTTGCTTAAAGACTTGGGGAAAAAATTACTTTTTAACATTTATTTGTTGGAGAAGCTAGATGGGGCTACCCTGTGAATTATTTTGTCTGGAGAACAAAGCACTTATACTTTGCTTAAAGATTTGGGGAAAAAATTAATCTGTGGACAGTATATTTTGTTTTGTGATGGAAATCTGAACAAACAAAACACTTAAACTCAAACGAATTTGTGATTGTGAAAATTACAAAGAAAAAGATAATTAGAAAATACGAAAATCAGGACACAGGACACATTTCTCTGTGTGTGGAAAAAATCATTGTTGTGAAAAAAATAGGACCCAAACCTTTAACTCACATTTTGTCTGTGGATGGAAAAAAATGTCGTTGTGAAAAATCAGGACACAGCTCTTCACATTTCTCTGCACCTAGAAAAAATTCATTGTTGTGAAAAAATAGAACAGAAAGCCTTTAACTCACATTTTTGTCTGTATGGAAAAATGTTGTTGTGAAATAATCAAAACACAGTTCTTTGGGTCACATTTCTCTGTGTATAGAACATTTTTTTTTTCCTGTGAAAAACTAGAACACAAAGCCTTTGATTCACATGTTTTTTGTGTGTAGAAAAATAATTGTCGTAAACGTTCAGGGAAACAGAGCCTTTAACTCACAAATCGTCTTTATATAGTTATAACAATAACTTTTGTCAAAAATCAAAATACAGAGCCATTAACTCACATTTTTTATGTTATAGAAAAATAAAGTTTTGAAAAATCAAGACATATACAGTTTTACATTTCTCAGTATGTAAACCAAAATAATATTGTGGAAATTAATAATACATAGCCTTTAATTTACGTTTCTCTGTACACAGAACTGAGCACAAAAGATGCATGACAAATAAGACTACCTCCTCATGGACTATATCCGTACTCCACCACAAAATGAGTCCGTGGCGCTTGACCTGCTTTTCAACTAGGAGCCATTTTAGATAGGTGAGACCATGTCGTAGATTTTTAGATTCTGGTGGATTATAAAACTATATCCATTATTTTTACCTTGTACAAAAATATGAAGGAATAATTTTATTTCCGTTGGCTTTAGAAACGCGTTTATAATACACCCACACCTTCATTCTGACCACATGTTACCATGCAAAACGTACCCATTTCTTATATTGTCACAGCTTGCAGTCTATTACTTTAAGTTGTTATAACTGTCTATAGAATTGTCCAATTTTCAATCATTTGTTGTGCTCGAATGGCATTTTGCTTTATTGCAGATTATTAACTTGTTAACAACTTAAACTGATCTTCAGTGTAATGTGACTCATTATGTGGATGGAGCGTCACCTTTGATAAAAGATGGTGACGACAATTTCAGCTTTATTATAAGTCATGTGGAAAACGTTCTAATGTGTGTCACGATTTTACAAGAAGTCACCCTGCTACTCGTCTGAATGTGGGAATACCTGTAGAGAAATATTATATGGTTGTTAAAAACGAATGGTTATTTTTTCATGCAGATATATCTCTTACGTGGGGATGCCATGGACCTGTCAGAATAAACAAAATCCCACCCGGAAATTCTGTACTAGCCATTCCCTCTTTTCTATTCCTCTCTTTGTTTCTACCTTGTTCTTTTTCTTCCTGTTACCTCATTCGTGTCTATTTTCTTCCTTCTTGGTTCATTCTCCTGCTTTTTTTCCCAGAAAGACTTTATATACATACAAAAATTCTCTCCCATGCCGAAGTCGGATGCGCTGGCCTGACTTGTCAGGCGCTTAACGGCAGCTTCGCATTTCGCTCATATGCAAACAACCTGCGTAGCTGTCTGAGTGTTCGAGAAAGAAGAAAAAACATATATAGGTGAATACAGGAATAAAATTGCAAAACACACAATATCACACACAGGACAATTTTGTGTTTGCTACAAAAATAAATTGCAGAAAATCTCTTTTTTCATGCACTACGTACCACTACCAGTACATCTTCTCGTCTCCATGTCACCAACTACTCACTCGACCAGACACTAGACACCTCTCAGACACCATCGCATTCTATATGTCTTATATATATGATTCTGATCTATTTCTTATTATCACACTCTATCATTTCTGCTATATTACTCGCACACACACACACACACTCACACACACACAGAGACACACACACACACACACAAACACACACACACACACCATACATAACACACACACAACACCACACACATACACACACACACACACACACATGTGAATGAATGTTTTGAGAAAAAAAAAGAAAGTAGAATCAACATGTTTTTAGGGACTCATTTGACAGATAGATATTATAAGTAAGTTTTT
>CM060330.1:17525693-17530693 GCA_030674155.1 Stramonita haemastoma
AGGTATCAAAGAAAAGTCAGCACTGATGTTAACTGCATGAAGACAGTGCTTTCAAAGGACTTTCGGGATAGCGTAGTCAGCTCTGATGTTAACTCTCAGGGTATCGTGGTCAGTAGTACCGATGTTAACTGCATGAAGATAGTCCCCTTGAACAGGCGTCTCGGGGTGGCTCAAGCCCAGGCTCTATTATATTCCCAACTGTCAAAGCGCAAGTGCAACAACACCCTGTCCCCCCTCCCCCCCTTCCCCTCTCTGAACATTGATATGATTTGTGTGGGATCTTCAATGCATGCACTTAACATATTGAAAACGCATGTAACACAAAACAAAGTATGTTATCTATAATCTGTTATACATTACGGGGGCTGGATGTAAAAAGCATAATTATGAGAGCCTATTCCATTATCCTCGAAATGTATAAATAAATAAATAAATAAATGAATAAACAAATAAAATGAAATAAAAGTATGATGCTGGTAGATATGTGCATGAATTGATCTTTGACATCGCAAAGACACTGATTGTATCTATCAGGCACTGACAAGACTCAAACCCAGGGCTTTCAACTTCGGCACGTTTAGGATCAGAAGATCGTTGCCTTATCCACTCTGCTGTGGCACCTACCTGCATGTGAGGTAAAGAGAAAACTGTGAGCGGGCGCGCGCGCACACACACACAGACATACGCGCACACGCACAAACACACATACACACACACGCGCGCACGCACACACAAACACATACACACACAGACAAACACACACACAGATGCAAACAGACAGATAGACAGACACTCACACATACATACACACACCCACACACACCCACAAACACACACACACATACACACCCATAATCAAACACACACAACACCCACACCCACACATCCACACCCACACCCACCCACAGACACAGACACACACACACAGATACACACACACAAACAAACAAACACACACACAAACACATCCCCCCCCACAACCCCCCCCCCCCCACAACCCCCCCCCCCCCCCCCCCACACACACACACACAGAGAAGTATACGCCAACGCCTACATGTGAACTTTCGAACTGTGTGGCTGGCTGTTGGACCAGGCTGGTGCTGGCAGTGCTGTTGTCATCATGGCGGTAATGCAGAGAGGAGAGAGTGGGTCAGTCAGTGTGTGTGCACACTGCATCCATCGCCGGCATGCTAACAGCCTGCTCAGGCCCTACTCCACTGCTGAAAAAAATCTGCTCTTTTTTCCCCTGTATTTTCTATGACGCTCGTGCAAAAATGCAACTGTTACCATTCTACCAGCACCCTACCCCCCAAAAACTAACCAAACAAACACAAAACACAAACCAACCCAAACCTCTCCCTACCAACCCCCTCCCCACCCAGCCCGCAGCAAAAATCCCCCAAACCAAACCAGAAAACACGCATAGCCCCCCCTCTCCCCCCCAAAAAAAAATCTAAGGCAAAACAGAAACTAAGGCCTAAAAGAAAAGCCCCCCTCCCTCCCCCAATAACAAACAACAGGGAAACAGGAACGACAAAAACAAGAAAGTCAAAAGTAAGGGCAGCTACGTATTCTTTTGGAACAAATGTTAACTTTTTTTCATGTATAAGGGTTATTTATAGTATAAATTTAAATCAAGTTTAATAGGTTAATTGTAAACAAACCCCCAGTGTATGTGATACCCTTTTTATCAGTTTCAATTCCATTTTATTTGGAGTTTTTAGTTGTATCTCTCCATATAGATACCCGTTTTGCTTTAAAGGTGTTATTTTTTTAAGAATTAAAATTAAAGCTATATTCAGTTTTTCTTTTTTTTTGGGCTGTCAAGACTGTGAAATCTGTCTCAAACATAGGAAATGTTTTTTTTTCCGAAATTTCAATTCCCGTTTCAATACTTAAAATTGAATATCATCAGATTTTTCTTTTCTTCAAAATATTGAGCCAAATCGTTTTCAAATTTTCCCTATTTTAGAAATGGTTTCAAATGAGCCAAATCCGTATCAACACGCTATGAACGACACTAGTTTACCCAGAGGCTTGAGTACACTTATAGCACTATCTACCATTAAAGGAGAATGGGATAGCTCAGTGGTCAGAGTTCGCTTTCCCCCAGCCAAAGCTAAGCAGCATTGAGCGTGGTTACCACCTCGATGGGAGACTGTTTGCACACCTTGGCTTCAGCACAGTCCCCCACTTCACCCAGCTGTAAATGGGTGCCTGCTCTCATTAGGGTCAGGGAAGGTAAAGCAGCGAGGGAGAGGAGATGGGCGCCGCCCTCAATATGCTGGCCCCTAGAGAAGACGAGAACTCTGACACCTCCTCTCCTACGATCACATAGGTTATGGGACACCTTTACCATTACCATGAAAGGCCACACACTCCAGATTCCATTAAAAGTAGTGTCTTCTATAATATTCTGTTCATGGAATGGGTAAAAATAAAAGTAGAGTGCAGCCAACACTCTCTCAGTTCCTTCTTTTTCTTCTCTGATATTCCTCTGTGCTTTGTGCATGGGAAAGAGGTCTGTTATGATTTTGCAGTTCGCGGGGAGTTCATCTGATCTGTGTCAGTCTGAACGGCGAAAGCTGAACAGGGACTCTTTGCGTTAAAGATTTGTACATGAACTTCACCAATTTCAACGGCGGAAATGATAGCTTTCGTAATTATGATGTTTATTTATTTGGTGTTTCCGTATTTGTGGAGTCAGTGCACTGTGGAAATCCAACACAGGTGCAGGAGGATGTTTCTGTTGGAAAGCAAACGGCACCGGTGTCGGTTGAGTGCAGATTGGGGGTCTATTGCACTGTTCAACTGTAAACTGTGGGGAGGCTTTGGCATTTGTTAGGTAAATCTATTACGACAACGACTGGGTTTTTTTTCTGGACATTGAAAAAAAAGCTCAATCCTCTCTGTTTCTATCTTATCTTTCTCTGTCCGTCTGTCTGTGTCTGTTTGTCTCTCTCTGCCTATCTCTGTATTTATACATCCTTATAGTATATCGCTATAAGTCCCGGCAGATTTCTCTGCGTGAAATTCGGGCTGCTCTCTCAGTGAAGAGCGCGTCGCTATAAGAGCAGCGCCACCAATAATTTGTTTCTTTTTTCTATCTAGTAGTAGGCACTCATCAGTCTCGGAAGACTATGGAGTTGCGCTCTAGTCTTTAGAGCGCAAAGCCTGGGCAAGTATGTATGGAGGGCAAGCTGTTACCCATGCAGCAGACCCCCCCTCTCCACGGCACTGGAATGATCCATTGGAAGGGCATTGACCGATACGAATGGTTCCAGTACCGTCGCAGGAGCCACCAGAACGTTGCCATATACCTACAGCCCCGAGCCGCTCTGGGACTCCAACTCCCCGATTTTTCCTCAGGGATGGTGTCTAAACACGACACCTGTGTGCATGCTGGTTTGTTATAATTTTGTCATCCGCTCCTACCGGCACACGATGGCCTACTCTTCCGAAAGGTGGAACGGGGTTTTACCGTGTGCGCAAGATGTTCTGCGTGCATTCGCACACGGGGCCTCGGTTTCGAGTCTCATCCGAATGACTTTGACATTCAGTTCGATTTTTTCGTCAAACTGGGAAGAAAGGGCGAGGCTGGGTACGAACCCAGAAACTCTCGATTTACATAATTATTGGCAGGCGAACGTCTTAACCATCCTGCCACCATCCTTCCTTTCTATCTACAGTTGTATTTTTCTATCTATCTACAGTTGTATTTTTCTATCTACAGTTGTATTTTTCTATCTACAGTTGTATTTTTTCCCCATCAGAGTGGCTTTTTTTCTAGATAATTTTGCCAGGGGCAACTCTCTTGTTGCCGTGGGTTCTTTTACGTGCGCTAAATAATGCTGTGTACCACACGACACCTCGGTTTATATTCTCATCCGAGAGACTTGCATCAAGACCACAATCCATAGTCTAAAGGATGGGGGAAAAGTGTCGGGCCCAAACGGGGATCAAACCACCGCACACTTTCGATCACAACTTTTTCGCTTTCAAGGCAGGTGTGTTACCTCTAGAGCACCGATCTACTGTCTGTCTGTCTGTCTGTCTGTCTGTCTGTCTCTCTCTCTCTCTCTCTCTCTCTCTCTCTCTGTCTCTGTCTCTCTCTCTCTCTGTCTCTGTCTCTGTCTGTCTCTGTCTGTCTCTGTCTGTCTCTGTCTGTCTCTGTCTCTCTGTCTTCTCTGTCTCTCTGTCTCTCTCTGTCTCTGTTCTCTCTCTCTCTCTCTCTCTCTCTCCTCTCTCTCTCTCTCTCTCCTCTCTCTCTCTCTCTCTCTCTCTCTCTCTCTCTCTCTCTCTCTCTCTCTCTCTCTCTCTCTTCTCTGTTATTATGTTACACAAATTTATCTAAACTTGTTATTCCCCCTTGTCTACAGGGCTGTAATGCTGTATGGACAATAAAACTGTGTCAGTGTCAGTGTCAGTGTCAGTCAGCCTCTCTCTCTCTCTCTCTCTCTCTCTCCTCTCTCTCTCTCTCTCTCTCTCTCTCTCTCTCTCTCCTCTCTCTCTCTCTCTCTCTCTCTCTCTCTCTCTCTCTCTCTCTGTGTGCATGTGTGGGTGTGTATGTGCGGGTGTTCGCGTTCCAGCTTGTGGTCGTGTAAGCAATCACAAATACATAGTTGTGTATGCCTGTAATGTGAGTGTGTGTGTGTGTTTATTTATTCATTTACTTTTTTCTTTTCACGCCCATATTCTATCTCTTATAAATTATGTCTCTACCTTATGGGATAGTGCAAGTGAAACAAACCTAAAGCATATAAACCGCCTGCACAAAAGAGCTGTGAAACTTATCCGTTTGAATCCTAATACACTGACCACCACCAACTACAAAGAACTAGATATTCTTCCACTCAAAGACAGACTGCAGTTCAACAAATATATATGTATGTACAATATATTAAATGGGAAAGCCCCAAAGAAAATCGTGGAAAAATTTGCTGTCAATAAAAACAGGCCTACCCATAGACTGTTTCTTCCCAGGCCCCATAATAATCTCT
>CM060330.1:17540693-17545693 GCA_030674155.1 Stramonita haemastoma
CGTACGTGGACATTACATCATTGTTACACTGATAACGTCGGAACGTTTTTGTTTGTAAGCGTGTTTTGCATACCACATATGCGATTTTACAAGTGGGTTTTTTTTTGTTGTTGTTTACTTGTTTATTTGTTTTAGATGTGCTGTAAAACTGTCAGTATTATGTAAGAGTAAATGTGTAGACCCTAAAAATCAAAGAACTCTGAGAATGGGTTTCTTTTGATCTGTTTGTCTTTGTTTCTGTCTGTTCGTTTGCCTCTTACTCTCTGTGTCGGTCTGTCTGTCTTGCTTGCTTCGCTTTGATATCTCTCTTCTCTCTCTCTCTCCTCTCTCTCCTCTCTCTCTCTCCCCTCCTCTCTCTCCTCTCTCTCTCCTCTCTCTCTCTCTCTCTCCCTCTCCTCTCTCTCTCTCACTCTCTCTCCTCTCCCCTCTCTCTCTCTCTCTTTCTCTGGGATGGATAGCCTAGTGGTCAGAACATTGAGCTGGCAATTTGACGATCCGGGTTCGAGTCCGGTCGAGGAGATTTTTCTCCTGGAGTGCTGACTCCACTCTCCCCAAATGTCCTTCAGATGAGACTTTAAACCGAGGCCCCGTGTGTGAACACACGCAGATCATCTTGCGCACACGTTAAATCCTGTTCCGCTTTTCGTAAGAGTAAGCCATCGTGTGCCGGTGGGAACAGATGACATTCACAAAACTGCATACCCACAGGAACTGATTGTAAAAAAGCACAAGAGTACTTATTCCATTATCTTTGTTATAAAAGAATAAATCAAATCAAATCAAATCAAATCAAATCAAATCAAATCAAATCAAATCAAATCAAATCAAATCAAATCAAATCAAATCAAATCAAATCAAATCAATCTCTCTCTCTCTCTCTCTCTCTCTCTCTCCTCTCTCTCTCTCTCTCTCTCTCTGTCTCTCTCTTCTCTCTCTCCTCTCTCTCTCTCTCTCTCTCTCTCTCTCTCTCTCTCTCTCTCTCTCTCTCGTTGGAAATGCCAAGAAAAGAAAAGAAAAAACAACAACGTGCTTTTACTTTTTGCTGTAAGACAAAGTATCAACATTTATCAAAAAGGCACGTAGAAAATGACTCATTCAAGTCAGATAAAAATATTGATATACAAAAACGTGACAGAACGACCTAAAAAGTAAGAAAAAGCAATAAACACGCAGATAAATAGATAAATGTAGACATGTAAATAAATAAGCAAACAAACAAAAACCAAATGTCCCTGATATGTACAAAACTACTTAAGAAAACAAACACAACCCAGATGATAAATAAATGACTAAACTTAAAAAAACAAAACCCAAACCTGCAAAGGTAAATATTTTTGGCATGTAATTAACTATCGAAAAAAGCAGTCATCGCCTTTAATACAAATATTTGAATAATAAATAAATGAATGAACAAACAAAAAAAAATAAATAGATAAATGAATACGAAAGAAAGAAAGAAAAAAAAAGAAAGAAACAAACAAAGAAAAGAAAGACAAAAACAAACAAACAAACAAAAAGAAACAAAGAAAGAAAGAAACACAGAAAGAAAGACTAAGACCCAAACAAAGATATTTCCTGCATGCACAAATTCACCAAGACAAACGCCAGTCATGATCTGCTGACAGAGTTGTTTAGTTGCTTTCTGCATCTTCCACATACCATTTAGGAAAGGCTGCAGAAAAAAAACAACTTGTAAGATAAAAAAAAATCTGTAAACATGGATCAAAGGAAAGAAAAGGCTGTGTATATTGTAACGTGCGAAAGAAGACTGTGAACAGTGATTTAAGGAAAGATAAGGCTGTGTATATTGTAAAAGGTAAGGTAAAGGTGTCCCATAACCTGTGTGGTCGTAGCGGAGCGAGGGATCAGAAACGTCAGCTTCTCTAGGGGCCAGAGTATTGAGGGACGGCGCCCATCTCCTCTCCCCTCGCTGCTTTACCTTCCCTGACCCTAAGAGGGCAGGTACCCATTTACAGCTGGGTGAACTTGGGGGACTGTATTGAATCCAAGGTGCTCAAACGGTCACCATCCGATTGGTAACCATGCTCAATGCTGCTAACTGTAGCAGTGTGTAGCACAGTGCTCTGACCACTGAGCTATTCTGTCTCCCTTGAGGAAGAAAAAAGGCTGTGTATGTTGACAAGTGAGAAATAAAAAGACTGTACGCAGTAATTGGAAGGGGAAAGTAAAGGCTGATATATTGTACCGTGAGATTTAAGAGACTGTAAAAATAATGATTAAAGGAAAGATAAGGCTGTGATAATGTAAAGTTAGAAATAAATAGACTGTTAACAGTAAATTAAAGAAGGCAAAGGCTGTGTGTATTGTAACTTGAGATTAATTTTAAGAAGACTGTAAAAATGAGGATAAAAGGAAAAAAAGGCTGTGCTTATTGTAATGCGTGAAATGGAAAAACTGTAAGCAGTGATTAAAGAAGAAAAAGGCTGTGTGTATATTGTTAAGTTAGAAATTTTACAAGACTGTAAAATAGTAGTTAAAGAAGGAAAAGGCCGTGTATATGTAATATTAGAAATTAAAAGACTGTAAAAAGTGACTGAAGGAAAAAGAAAAGGTTTTGTAACGTGAGAAAGGGGACGACTGTAAACAGTGATTAAAAGAAGGGAAAAATGCTCTGTTGTAGCGTTAGAAAAAGAGGACTGTAAAAGACTGAGAAAGGCTAGCCCGTTTAAGGATTTGAAAAAAGACAACTGTAAAACGCGATAAAAAAAAAAGAAAACATACAATCTGCTGAAACATAAGAAAAACAAGAAGATCGCAAAAAGTGATAAAAGGAATGAAAAAAACAGATGTTCTGCTGTATTGCCATGTTAAAAAGATGACTGAAAAAAAAGCCACAAGAAATGATTACATGTTTCTATGCAAGAAAACAAAGAAACGGTAGTAAGTGATAAAAGAAAGAAAAGGCTGTTACATTGTGAGCTAAGACAAAAAAAAGACTGTCTAAATGAATATGAGGAAGGAAGAAGACTGTTCTACGATAGCGTCCGGAAACAAAGAAGATTAAAAAAGTAATAAAGGGACAGAAAAGGCAGTTCCAACCCAATCCAACCATGTTGTATATATTCCCACCAACCACGCAGGCCATATCAGGGCTGTCAGCTCTGTTGTAGTTTCAGAGAAAAGGAGATTGTCAAAAAGCAATAAAATGGAAGGGAAAGGGCTATTCTATTTGTAAAGGGTGAAGGTAAAAGTGTCCCATAACCTATGTGGTCGTAGGGGAGCGACGCGTCAGAGACCTCAGCTTCTCTAGGGGCCAGTATATTAAGGGCGCGCCCATCTCCTCTCCTTCGCTGATTTACCTTCCCTGGCTTTAAAGAAGGCAGGTACCCATTTACAGCTGGGTGAACTGAGGGGACTGCACTGTATCTATCACTACTACACCTATCTACATATCAACTATCTATCTATCTTCTATCTATCTATCTATCTATCTATCTATCTATCTATCTATCTATCTATCTATCTATCTATCACTTCTATTCCCATCTATCTATCTACTATCTCTATCTATCTCTATCTATCTATCTACTACTCTATCCTACCTATCTATCCTCTCTATCCTATCTACCTACCTTACCTACCTACCTGCTTCCTGCCTCCTGCTCTGCCTGCTACTACCTGCCTGCCTGTCTGTGTCTGTCTGTCTGTCTACCTACCTACCTACCTACTCTACCTACCTAACCATCTATCTATCTATCTATCTATCTATCATCTATCTATCTATCTATCTATCTATCTATCTATCTATCTATCTATCTATCTATCTATCTATCTATCTATCTATCTATCTATCTATCCCTTAGGCTGGCGACCGTGGAGGCACCCATGAAGACTTGACAACTAGTTCCCTCCATTCCTCTCTCTGTTCTGCCTTTCTCATGGTTATTCTATTTGTAACCCCCGAAAAAAATGAAGACTGCAAAAAGTGAGGACAGGTAAAAAGAAAAGAAAATGGTGATCTTGTAACGCAAGAATAAAGAACACTGTAAAAGAAATGAAAGGAAGAAGAAATAACAGTTATATTGTAACGCAAGCACAAAGAAGACTGTGAAAAGAAATGGAGGAAAAGAAAAAGGCATATTTGATGATATACAAGAAAGAGACGACTGAAAAAAATCATAAAAGGAAGAAAAAAAAACAGTTCTATTGTTACGTAAGAACAAAGAAGACTGTGAAAAGTAATGAAAGGAAAGAAAAAGGTTGTTCTGCTGTAACTTCAGAGAAAAAAGACCGTAAACAAATCATACAATGAAAAAAAGGCTGGTGTGTTGTTACTTAAGAGAAAGAAAAGACCGTAAAAAGTTATACAAGGACAGAAAAAATACTTTTGTGTTGTAACTTCAGAACAAAAAAGACCGTAACAATGTCATTCAAGGACAGAAAAATGGTGTTTTGTTGAACTTCAGAGGAAAAAAAGACCCGTAACAAAGTCATACAAGAAAAGAAAAAGTTGATTTAATGCTGAATGTATCAGTCAGTGTGATGTCAACTTGGGGTGATAGTGTTTGCGAAGCAGGAACGCACTATAACCCCCCCCCCCCCCCCCCCCCCCCCCCCCCCCCCCCCCGGCCCTCCCTCTCTCCCACCACACACACACACCAAGGTGAAACCACAAAACCCACATGTCCCCCCTCTCCCCCCCCCCCCCCCCCTCCCCCCCCCCCCCCCCCCTCCCCTCCCCCTCCCCCCTCCCTCTCTCTCACTCTCTCACCCTCCCCTCCTCCTCCTCGTCTCTCATCTCCTCTCTCTCTCCTCTCTCTCTCTCTCTCTCCTCTCTCTTCTCTTCTCCTCTCTCCTCTCTCTCTCTCTCTCTCTCTCTCTCCTCTTTTCTCTCTCTTCTCTCTCTCTCTCTCTCTCTCTCTCTCTCTCCTCTCTCCTCTCTCTCCTCTCTCTCTCTCTCTCTCTCTCTCTCCTCTCTCTCCTCTCTCTCTTCTCCTCTCTCTCCTCCTCTCTCTCTCTCCTCCTCTCTCTCTCTCTCT
>CM060330.1:17550693-17553193 GCA_030674155.1 Stramonita haemastoma
CAGTCTTGGCAAGAGACTTGGGGACTCGATAGCCTAGTGGTTAGAACATTGCGCTGGCAATGTGACGACCCGGGTTCGAATCCCGTGCAAGGGGATTTTTCCAGTGCTGACTCCACTCTCCACAAAAGTCCTTCGGAGGGGGCTATAAACCGAAGCCCCGTGCGCGACCTCACACAAAACATCTTGCGCAGACGTTAAATCTTGTTCCGCTTTTCGCAAGAGTATGCCATTGTGTGCCGGTGGGAACAGGTGACAAAATTTACAAGACTACATACACACTGGGACTGAATGTAAAAAAACCCAACCCCACATGAGTTTATAACGCATGACGTGACCAAACTACACCAGCTTCCCTATTTTTACCAAAACCAGAAGGGGGTTGCTGTGATCCAGCTGTCATGGTCACCTGCTGTCGCCACTCTGACTTGCTGGTTTTGTGGTCCTACCAGAATAATTTTATGTGTGGAGTGGCTGCAAGAGCCAGAATCAGCCAGCCATTAAATCATCCTGTCAGCATGTTGAAGCAGAACATCATGCGCACACATTAAATCCTGTTTCGCCTTTCTTCAGAGAAGGCCATCGTGTGACGGTGGGAACAGATGACGAGATTTACAAAACTGCATACACATGAGGACTGGATGTAAAAAAAAAAACCATGAGTGCTTATTCCACTATCCTCGATATAAAAGAATAAATAAGATAAAACAAAAAAAGCTTTTCTGTCAGAGTGCTCTTTTCTACAGAATAGTCGTTGTGATTGGGTGGGGATAGGGCAGCCTGGGGGTTAAAACGTTGCGTATTGCGCTCACAATCTGCCGACTTGGGTTCCAGTCCTGTTCAAGGGGATATTTTACCCTGGAGTTAACATTAGTGCTGACTCCACTCCCCCCTGAAAGTCCTTCGGATGAGACTATAAACCGAGGTCCCGTGTGTGAACGTAAACAGGAAATTCTACGCACACGTTAAAACCTGTTCCGCTTAAAACCTGTTCCGCCGGTGGGAACAGATAACAACATTGACAAAACCACATACACACAGGAAAAAGATGTAAAAAAAAAAAAAAAAAAAGCACATGAGTGCTTATTCCAATATCCTTGATATCAGAGTATAATACTTATAAATAATAATGATGCTATTTTACATCTCAGCAGAGATTTCCGATTATAGGAACTGTATGCGTCTGTACATGGGACTTTATAATATATATTCTCGTCTAGGGACGGGATATTTCAGTGGTCAGAACACTCGCTTTCCCTAAGCTAAGGTTAAGTAGCATCGAGCGTAGTTACCAAGTGGATGGGTGACCGTTTGCACGCCTTGGCTTCAGTACTGTCCCCCTGTCCACCCAGCTGTAAATGGGTACCTACCCTCTTTAGGGTCTGGGAAGAGGAGATGGGCGCCGCCCTCAACATGCTGGCCCCTAGAGAAACCGAGGTCTCTGACGCCTCGCTCCCCTACAACCACATAGGTTATGAGAGACACCCTTACCGTTACTTTTTGTTTACCTCATCTACAAGACGTTCAGGGACTGGAATTGAGTTGGCACTGCTGTGAACTCCAGGGGAAAATCCTTTTGAACAGGTGTCTGTGATATGGCTGAAACCTGAGCCGTCAGATCACAAGCACAATGCTCTAACCACGAGCCCCCCCCCCCCCCCCCCCACGCCCCCTCCCCCCACCCCCTTTGCGCCATAGAGAAAGATATGACACAGACACAGTGACACAGAGAGACTGTGTGGTATTTGGTTTCTCAGTCTGTCTTTCATACCGCTCACAACATGAAGGAGGCATTACAAAGGCTGTGTGTCTGAAATGGGCTGTGAAATTGAAGGTAATGCAGGGAGATATTAGGGTAAACATGTGGAATGTCAAGACACAGTGCACACGGGGGTCTACTTTGTCTGTCTGTCTGTCTGTTTGACTGAATGGATGGCTGTCTGTCAGTCAGTCTGGCTGGTTGTGTGTGTGTGTGTGTGGTGTGTGTGTGTGTGTGTGTGTGTGTGTGTGTGGTGTGTGTTGTGTTTGTGTGTGTGTGTTTGTCTCTGTTTGTCTCTGTCTGTCTGTCTGTCTGTCTGTCTGTCTGTCTGTCTGTCTGTCTGTCTGTCTGTCTGTCTGTCTGTCTGTCTGTCTCTCTCTCTCTCTCTCTCTCTCTCTCTCTCTCTCTCTCTCTCTCTCTCTCTCTCTCTCTCTCTCTCTCTCTCTCTCTCTCTCTCTCTCTCTCTCTCTCTCTCTCTCTCTCTCTCTCTCTCTTCTTTTATAGAAAATCCAAAGGTGTGTTTGTACAACTTCTTAAATAACGCGTGTAAAAACAATTAATATTTCAAGCAATTTGAATTAAAAACAAAGAAACGAACAAATATATAACTAACTAGCATGGCTTACTAACTCACTAACTAGCATGGCAAATTAACTAACTAACTAACTAACTAACTAACTAACTGACTGACTGACTGACTGACTAACTGACCAACTAACTAACTGACCAACTAACTAACTGATC
>CM060330.1:17558193-17560693 GCA_030674155.1 Stramonita haemastoma
CTTGGGAGTCACCCAGAATATTAGTGGATCGGCGGTCTAGGAGGTAACGCGCCTTGCCTAGAAAGCGAAAAAGTCCGGATCGGAGCTTGCGGTTGGTTCAAATCCCGTTTGGGCCCCAAACGTTTCCCCCATCCATTAGACCATGAGTGGTAGACTGGGTGTTAGTCTTTCGGATGAGACGATAAACCGAGGTCTCGTGTGTTGCACATCATTATTTGGTGCAAGTAAAACAACCCACGGCAACAAGGGGGTTGTCCCTGGCAAAATTCTGTAGAAAAAAGCCACTCTAATAGGGAAACAAATATAGTTGCAGACAGGAAAAAGTTTTTTAAAATTTAAAAAATGGGTAGGCGCTGCACTTGTGGCGACGTGCTCTCCCCGGGGAGAGCAGCCCGAATTTCACGCAGAGAGATGTGCTGTGACATACGGTAGTATACAATAAAATAAAATAGATATTGCACTCTGTCTCATTTATCACCTACACTGTGAGACTGTAAGTACACCGCATGAGAATTTGGCGTGTATGACTTTTTTTTTCAAATACCTTGCCATGGAGGTAGCCATACTCCCACTTCAGACGAATTTTTTTTGTTCTCTTTTAAAGGGGAGTGTGTGTTGTTATGCTAAGAGCTTGTCATGGCTGAAAACAATCATTGTCAAGATAACTTTTTTTTTTTTATAGAACTTTATATCCTAGCAGCTTTCTCTGCATGAAATTTTGGCTGCTCTCCCAGGGGAAAGCGCGTCGCCACTAGTGCAGCGCCACTTTTTTTCCTGTCTGCAACTGTATTTGTTTCTTTATCAGAATGACTTTTTTCTACAGAATTTTTTCCACAGAATTGTGCCAGGGACAAACCTCTTTTGCCGTGGGTTCTTTTACGCACGCTAAAAAAGGATGTGTAACATCCGGGACCTCGGTTTATCGTCTCATCCAAAAGACTAGGGCCCAGACCACCACTCAAGGTCTAATGGATAGGGGGAAGGGGAGTTTGGGGCCCAAACGGGATTTAAACCACCGCACACTCCTACCTGGACTTTTCACTTTCTAGACAGGCGCGTTATTTACCTCTAGACCACCGATCCATCCTATTTCAAAGCAGAACTAACATTTCACACCTTGGCCTAGGTGTTGGCATTTTGTTCACATCCATAACTGACACGACTGTTAGCCTGGGCCAGCAAGAGGAGTTTACACGTCTTCCAGCATCCTTTCTTCATTCCCTCCCTCCCATCCTGACCTTTTCCTGGCCACACTCTTCCGCTACTCAACCCTCTTCACCTCTTCTGTCCTTCCTCTTTCTCCACCCCTCCCCCTCTCACACACACATAAACACACATCCTCACATACTCGCATGTACACATACATAAACACTCGTGCCTGAACACACACACACACACACATACACACACGTGTGCGCGCGTGCACGCGCGTGCAGACACGCGCACACACACACTCACACACACACTCACACACATGTGCAAGTACATAAACACATTCCTATACACAGACACACAGACACGTACACGCACACACACACAAACACACACACACACACTCACATACTACTACTACTACTACTACTACTACTACTACTACTACTACTACTACTACTACTACTACTACTACTACTACTACTACAATAACAAATACCACTTTTACTACAACTACAATAACAACAACCACTATCACAAACAATGACAACTATTACTACAACAACAACAACAACAACAACAGTTACCACTGCTACTACTACTTCTACAACAACTACTACAAAATCATTCTGTTCAGTATCTCTGGATTCCATCCATTTCCTGCCTGTCCTCTCCCCCCCCCCCTCCCCCCCTCTTTCTCTATCTGCACTTTCTTTGATGTAAACGAGCACTGTGAAACGTGCGTTGTGTCGCTAAGTGGTTTATTATCTTTAACGTGAACAGGCTTAACAAAGATAAGAACTCCTCCCCCGGGTCTGGAAAATGTCTTGTTGAAATTTCTCTTTTCCTTCACCGATGCTGTTATCGGAAATAATAATAATAATGAATAAAATTTAAATAGCGATATATCTTGCAATAAAAAACCAAATCAAAGCGCTTGCATTCAACTTATACAACATACAAGCAATCAATAACGATTAATAGTCTTAGCAAATTTGAATGTACACACACTCGCGCACAGATACACGCACGCACACACGCACGCACGCACACACACACACACACCGCACGCACGCACGCACGCACGCACAAAAACAACGCACACACACACGCACGCACGCACACACACACAAACACGCACACACACAAACACACACAAACACATACGCGCGCACGCACACACACACACGCACGCACGCACGCACGCACGCACATACACACACATAGACCGCAGATATCAGAACAAACAATTTCAGATCTGACAGTTCCTGTTATCCCTGATCTGGAATGACCTGCCTCTCTCTCCCTTCGCCAAAAGCCTACTTATTATACTTTTAAATCCAACCTC
>CM060330.1:17565693-17578193 GCA_030674155.1 Stramonita haemastoma
GTTAAGTGAAGACGATTGTGCACCAGTACGTGAACCATCACAGTCCACCCGTCTGTCAGCTGATGACTGCAGGATCATACTGGAACGACTGCAACAACTAGACAACGACGTGGGCAGTTTCCTTGAAAGAGTAGAAAGGAGAGAAGAAGACAGCCCCAAAGACAGCACTGTGAAGTCAGAACAGCCTTTCAGCAAATCCACAGGACATGAGACATCTCTACCGCATCGATAACTAGTGACAGATGTGTTTGATAATGGTGACAGTGTCGTTCATACTGTCTTGTTCTCACTGATGTTATGACATTTTTCACTACCGCGAATCGGTTTCCGTTTGCGATGACTCTTGATGTGAATTTCGATTGTTCATTTTGTTTGCTGTTATATTCGATTTTCTTCCTCTCCCCCCAAGTCCCTATGTGAATGAGCCGAAGAGCTTGACACATTAAACCATTTGTCATTGTCATTGTCATTGTCTGTTATTATCATGGCATAAAATGTGAACGCAACACCTACCCGGCACTGACGATGATCGGCGGCATTCTTGTTTGTAGTTGGCTAGGCTGGGCAGGATAGTAAGGAGGAGGAGGGGAACTGAAAGGTGAAAGGAGGCAGTGCGAGTGTGTTTGCACTCAGGCACATTCCTCCCATTCCCCGCGTCTCTCTCTCTGTCTGTCTCTGTCTCTCTGTCTGTCTCTCTGTCTCTGTCTCTGTTCTCTCTCTCTCTCTCTCTCTCTCTCTCTCTCTCTCTGTCTCTCTCTCTCTCTCTGACATTTACAAAACTGCATACACACGGGGACTGGACGTAAAAATGCACAAAAAGAGTGCTGATTCCATTATCCTCGATATAAAGGAATAAATCAAATCAAATCAAATCAAATCAAATCAAATCTCTGTCTCTGTCTCTGTCTCTGTCTCTCTCTCTCTGTGTCTCTGTCTCTGTCTCTGTCTCTCTCTGTCTCTCTCTCTCTCTCTCTCTCTCTCTCTCTCTCTCTCTCTCTCTCTCTCTCTCTCTCTCTCTCTCTCTCTCTCTCTCTGATAGTTGCTGCCCTCAGCTTCTTTCATCTCCCCTCTGCTGGATCGGTTGTCTAGCGGGTCATGCAATGTCTGGAAAGCCAGAGGTCAGGAGTTCAACCTTGTCGGAAAGGTAACATTCCACCGCCCCCCACCCCCCCATTTCCAAGAGTAGAGTGGTTAGTGGTCTGGGTGCTTGTCTTTCGTGTAACGCGAAAACATGAAAGGAGGATTCATAATGTAGTTGTGTACTTTTGTTGTTGTTGCAGAAATGGAGAAGCTTAAAATGCTAACGTTGTTTTTATAAACATCTTGCGACTACTACTACTACTACTACTACTACTACTACTACTACTACTACTACTACTACTACTACTACTACTACTGCTGCTGCTGCTGCTGCTGCTGCTGCTGCTGCTACTGCTGCTGCTGCTGCTGCTGCTGCTACTACTACTACTATTACTACTACTACAACAAAACCAGTTTTATAGGAAAGAAGTATAATCACAGACAGGAAATAATCACCTTAAAAAAAACAGATGGCACTGCGCCTGTGGTGATGAACCCTCATTCTCGAAAGACTATGGGCCCGCGCTCCATGTGTTCTCTCCAGAGCGCAAAGCCTGGGCAAGTAAGTACGGAGGGCAAGCTGTTACCCATGCAGCAGACCACCCTCTCTCTCCACATCGCTGGAAAGGTCCATTGGAATGGCAATCTCCGATACACATGGTTCCAATGCCGTCGCAGGAGTTGCCAGAACGTTGCTGTATACAGCCTCAAACTGCTTTGAGGACTCCAAATCCCGATTTTTCCTCAGGGTTGACTCTTGAAGCCTTTCCTATGAGTAGGTATGACTGCAAAGGAGCGCAGGTTTGAAATCAGAGCTTTCCTTTTCCTAGATGAACCAGTTAAGTGACAGAACCACCTCAGGACACCACAAGGGCGGGGAGGAGGGAGGGTAAGAAGGCCAGAGGTTGTGGTGTGTGCAGTGTAACGGAAGATTGCAGCAACACAAGTACAACAGCAGCCATTGTGTAGAGTATAATCATTATAGTGATGAGGTCAGTGCACGTGATGCTTGGGGCAGGTCAGTACAGCGGAGAGGTGGACAGTATGACGTGGCTATGGGACAGACTGGGATTGATGATTGATTGATGATGATTGATTGATTGATTGATTGATTGATTGATTGAGACTGGATTGATTGATTGATGATTGATTGATGATTGATTAGTTGATGATGATTGATTGATTGATACCACTTTATGTCACACTATATTTCTCTGCATGAAATTCGGGCTGCTCTCCCCAGGGAGAGCGCGTCGCCACAAGTGCAGCGCCTACCCTTTTTTTTTTTTCCTGTCTGCAATTGTATCTGTTTCCCTACCCAGGGACAACCTCTTGTTGCTGTGAGTTCTTTAACGTGCTCTAAATAACGACAGGCGCGTTACCTCTAATTAGGACCACTGATTGGTGAAGTAGTATTGCTTCGGCCAACAGCATACACACGGGGACTGGATGTAAAGCACATGAATGCTTATATCATTATCCTCGAAATAAAAGAATAAATAAAATAGATAAATAAAAACAGAATCTTATCATAAAAGAGATTCTTTACAACACACATTTCAAACCAGGCCTCGGCACTTTGTCAGCTTTTGATCTGGATCAAGTATTGTACTGTATGGTACTGTATTCTATTCTATTTTATTGTACTGTATTCTATTGTATGTATTGTATTTTATTTATGTTATTGTTTATTGTACTGTACTGTATTGTACTAAACTGTATTGTACTGTTGCATTGTGTCACATTAAATTGTATTACATTTCATTAACATCGCTTGCAAGTCACTGGGGATTAACATTTTCTCTTCCACAAAGTAAGTATGCTGTCTCTGCAACTATCGCACCACAACAGTACAGCAATACCCATCGTGTTTCGTCTGCCAGTCTGGCCGTGCGAAATTTGCTTCTTTTTTTTCTTTTTAAAACAGATGTTGCCTAGGGACAACCCTTTGTTGCTACGAGTTCCTTAACGCACTCGTATGTATGATACACACTGGACCTTGGTTCAATTCATCGTTTCACCTGAAAGCCAAACACCCACACCGTTAATCTAGGCTCAATATATATATATTATATATATATATATATATATATATTATATATTATATATTATATATATATATATATATATATATATTATATATATATATATAATCTCGGAGTTGAGCCCCTTGCTTGACTACCACCAAGACGTGGTTTCAAAAGTAAGGGGAACAAATTTGTTTTCTACCAGAAAGGTTTTCAGTATGCCAGTAACAACACTGCCAATCTTCTCTAGAAATAGTTCTGAAATCATTTGTCAGGAAATGGTCTGAACATCTTCCAAAATCTACAGTATTATTGAGGAAAAAGTAGTGAAGGGAAAACAAGTACAGGTACAAACTTCTTAATCATTTTGAAAATGATTTATCAAAGATTCATTTTAAAAAATTAAATGAAAATAAATTCTAGGAAATGATGTCTTTCAGTGGCAGCATTGTAGGCATATTTTAGTAAGAACCATGCCTTTGGCCTGACCTGAGTTTCGGCTCCTGGTTGAGCCCTCATCAGAGGTCCCAGCGGTGATTGAAACTCCACTTGCTGTGGTACCTTACAGCAAGACACTTTTTCAGAATTTAAAAGTGTCAATTGCATCCACAAGAATATTTGATATCCCTGTAGCCTTTGAAGCTGCCCTAAAAAGACGAAGTTAAATCTACAGTAGAGAAAACCAAACTGTAATAATGCTCTGCCTGTCTCCAGCCCACCACCATCAAGACAGTGTTGTGCACCGCAAGAAAGGGGCAGTGCAAATTGCCAGAGACAGGAAAAGGGTGGAAAACACATAGGGTCAGTTTGATGAAGAAGCATTATGAAAACCATGTCTCCCCTTCACACTTGTTTTTTGCCTACACCCCTACTTTACTTTATAAGGCAGAAAATGAAAAAGCTTTGGACACATTGATTTCTTTTTGTACATTTTACACTGCTTTAAGTCACAGCAGATTTCTCTGCATGAAATTCGGGCTGCTCTCCCTGCGGAGAGCACATCGCCATAAGAGTGGTGCGACATTTTTTTTTTCTTTTCCTGCTTTCAACTGCGTTTTTTCCCTATCACATTATTCTTTTCTACAGATTTTAGCAAGGAGGAAATCTCCTATTGCTGTGGGTTCATTTGCATATGCTAAATAATTTTGTGTAACACATGGGACCTCAATTTATCGTCTATTCCAAAATACTAGCACATAGACCACCGCTGAGGGTGTAATGGATGTGGAAAAAGTTTTGGACCCAAACGGGCTTTGTGCCACTGCACACTCCGATCTGGACTTTTGGCTTTCTGGGCAGGTGTCTTACTCTGGACCACTGATCACTGGATGCGCAGTTGATGGAACATATACAAAAACTTGAAAACACAATGGACGACAGCTTTCAGTTCATAGTGAAAGCAGCTGAAGACTGGAATCTTCCGGACACGTCCAGTGACCGGCCAGCAGTACAACCACATGGCTAATGCCACTCTGTGACAGTTCCTCGGTCCCTGCTATGATATTGGTTATCAGCCAGTTATAACCAGTGACATCCACACACATGTATAACTATATATAAACAATACTGCGTCTTCGTTACCACTGGCGAAGAATCGTTGATATTGTACACAGTTTATTTTTCTTGTTGTATCTTTCGATTTTAGCTCTCCCCCCCCCCCCTCCCCTAAATACTTGCTTGTGAAGGGGTTGAAAAACCTAGTACATTATTGTCATTTTCATTACTCCATTACCATTACCATTGTCATTGTCATTTCTCTTTCTCTCTCTCTCTCTCTCTCTCTCTCTCTCTCTCTCTCTCTCTCTCTCTCTCTCTCTCTCTCTCTCTCTCTCCTCTCTCTCTCTCTCTCTCTCTCTCTCTCTCTCTCTCTCTCCTACTCTCCTATTCTCTTCTTCCTTCCTCTCTTTTTACCGCTAGTATATTCCTACTTCCTGCATCGGTCTACATCATCACTGTCCACTTGTCTGCCTGACTCTCTACCTCTCTTTTATTCCGTCTCTCTGTCTGCTGTCTGCCTTATTTTTTGTGCTAGTCACATTTTTCACGTTCACATGTAACGTATTTAAAATGATTTGATTGTACAGCGCGGTGAGCCCATGTTTTTGGGAATTCGCGCTGTATAAGCCACCATTTTTTTCATTATTATTATTATTATTATTATTATTATATTATTACTATTATATTACTATACTTATTATTATTATTATTACTATTATTATTATATTATTATTATTATTATTATTATTAAAATTATTATTATTATTATTATTATATTATTATTATTATTGTCTGTCTGTCTGTGACTCCTGTCTACCCACTAGAAATACACACTACATCATTATACATTCAGCTGATTGTCATCATAGCACAGAACAAAGACGACCAGCTCACGTAACCCCACACCCACGTCACGTTCTCCCTCCTTCCCCTCCACCTTCCCCCCATATACTCCCCCTCCTCCTCCTCCCCCTCCTGCCCTGTCCAAAAACAAAAGAGAGAGAAAAGAGTCAATGCCTGAGGGACAATGGAGGACCGGAAGTAAGGATAATCCGGAAGATCTTTCCTGGCCATCGTCATTATCTCTTAATCTGCCTGCATACACAATGCTGCTGCCTCTGCAGTCTGCTGTTTTGTAATCAGCACGAGTGAGGGATGCACGTGTGCGTGTGTGTGTGTTGCTGGGGGGGGGGGGGGGTAGTGTGTGTGTGTGTGTGTTGTGTGTGTGAGTGTGTGTTGTGTGTGTGTGGGGGGGGGGTTGTGTAGTGTGTGTGTGTTGTGTGAGAGAGTGAGAGAGAGAGAGAAAGAGAGTATTGTGTATGTTGTGTGTGTGTGTGTGCGTGTGTGTGTATGTTTGTGTGTGAGTATTGTTTGTATGAGAGAGAGAGAGAGAGAGAGAGTGTGTGTGTGTGTGTGTGTGTGTGTGTGTGTGTGTGTGTGTGTGTGTGTGTGTGTGTGTGTGTGTGTGTGAGTGTGCATCTGCGTGTGTGTGTTTGCGCACACACGCGCGCAGACAGGCGTCCAAAACTGAGGACACTTTAACAGCATTTGCAATAAGTCAATTGTGGTGCAAATAGCTTCCAAAATATCAAATACCGTTTAGTTGATGGGGACAAAGAGACTTGAAGCTGGGCATTCGCCTTCTGTCATCTGTGTGATGCTACTAAAAATTTCATAAAAACGAAACTATCTTTTGAGAGATAGAGAACACTGAACACTGAACACTGAACACTGAACTGATTGAATGTGCATCGGCCTTAGACCATAATACATTGCTTGGGCTTGGGGCGCACCACAGGGTTCCTCCAAATCATTTGTAAAGCAAATGCACAAATAAGAAATGATTTATCACTCATTGAAGAAGAAAAACACACACTGACTCTTTTTGTCCTGATTATAAACCTCAAATCCACCATAACCTAATCACAGAAAGACTGTGATGTTTAGGAAAAATCATGTAGAGAGAGAGACAGTGACGGATAGAGAGACAGAGAGATAAATAGACAGACAA
Source organism: Stramonita haemastoma (assembly GCA_030674155.1). NCBI lineage: Eukaryota > Metazoa > Mollusca > Gastropoda > Neogastropoda > Muricidae > Stramonita > Stramonita haemastoma. The sequence goes on from CM060330.1 coordinate 17,572,309, forward strand.
ACAGACAGACAGACACACTGACACGCAGAAATACAAACAGCAGAGAGACAGAGAGTTATGCGCCAGAGGTATTTCCCACATACTACTAGCTGCTCTCACATGTGCATCCTCCCATCACAACAATCCCACCCGCTCCCCACCTCTTATCCCCAAACCACCCCTTGCTTTTTTCCTTTAACCTCTCTGTCTCTGTCTCTGTCTCTCTCTGTCTCTCTCCCTACTCTCTCTCTCTTCCCTGTATCTCCGTCTCTGTCCTGTCTCTCTCTGGCTTCTCTCCTCTCTCCCTCTCTGCTCTCTCCTTCATCTCCATCTCTCTCTCTCTCTCCTCTTCCTCTCTCTTGTCTGTCTGTCTGTCTGTCTGTCTGTCTGTCTGTCTGTCTGTCTGTCTTCTGTCTGTCTCTCCTCTCTCTCTCTCTCTCTCTCTCTCTCTTATCTCTCTTCTCTTCTCTCTCTCTCTCTCTCTCTCTCCCCTACTCTCTCTCTCTTCCTCTCTGTATCTCTCTGTCTCTGTCTCTGTCTCTGTCTCTCTCTGTCTCCTCCCCTCCCTCTCTATCTCTCTCCTCACACGGTGGCCTATACCCCACACACAGCATCAGAAGATTATCCCTGATTATCCCTAATTATCATCCTGGCGACTTCAAAAGCGGACCTCCAGTGGGACAGGAGCACACGGACAGCAAGGAGCAGAGCCCTTCCTTCACTTAACCCATGCTGGTGGGCACTGTAGGCTGGGCAAAACAGAAACTACACTCGTGTGTTGTGTGTGGTGTGTGTGTGTGTGTGTGTGTGTGTTGTGGTGTGTGTACGTGTGTGTGTGTGTGTGTGTTTTGTGTGTGTAGTGTGTGTGTGTAGTTGTGTGTGTGTGGGTGTGTGTTGTGTGTGTGTGTGTGTGTGTGTGTGTGTGTGGTTAGTGTGTGTGTGTGTGTGTGTGTGTGTGTGTGTGTGTGTGTGTGTGTGTGTGTGGGGTTGTATGTGTGTGTGTGTGTGTGTGTGTGTTGTGTGTGTGTGTGTGTGTGTGTGTGTGTGTGTGTGTGTGTGTGTGTGTGTGTGTGTTGTGTGTAGTGTGTGTGTGATGTGTGTAGTGTGTGTGTGTGTGTGTGTAGTGTGTGTGTAGTGTGTGTGTGTGTGTGTGTAGTGTGTGTGTGTGTTGTGTGTGTGTGTGTGTGTGTAGTGTGTGTGTGTGTAGTGTAGTGTGTGTGTGTGTGTGTGTAGTGTGTGTGTGTGTGTGTGTGTGTGTGTGGTGTGTAGTGTGTGTGTATGTGTGTGTGTGTTGTGTTGTGTGTGTGTGTGTGTGTGTGTGTGTGGTGTGTGTGTGTGTGTGTTAGTCGTGTGTTAGTGTGTGTGTGTGTGTGTGTGTGTGTGTGTGTGTGTGTAGTGTGTGTGTGTGTGTGTGTGTGTGTGTGTGTGTTGTGTAGTGTGTGTGTGTGTAGTGTGTGTGTGTGTGTGTGTGTATGTTGGTGTGTGTGTGTGTTTAAGTGTGTGTGTGTGTGTGTGTAGTGTGTATGTGTGTGTGGCGTGTGTGTGCTGTGTGTGTGTTAGTGTTGTGTGTTGTGTGCGCGTTTGTGTGTGTGTATGTGTGTGTGTATGTGTGTGTGTAGTGTGGGGGCGGGTCTGTGCTGTGTGTGTGGTTTGTGTGTGTTTGTGTTAGGTGTGCGTTTGTGTGCATGTGTGTTGTGTGATGCATATGTGTGCATGCGTTTGTGTTTGTGTGTATATGTGTGTGTGACAGAGAGAGAAAGAGAGGGAGGGAGACAGAGAAGAGAGGAGGGAAAAAGAGAGAGGGATAGAGAGACAGAGAGAGAGAGAGAGAGACAGAGAGAGACACAGAGAGTGAGAACAGAGAGTGAGAGAACAAATTTTATTTCATTTATTTTCAGAGTGTGATAGATTAAGCATTACATGCTTTTTACATCCAGCCCTCGAAAAAAAAAAACCCAAGAATAAAACAAAACAAAATAAACACAGAACAGAGACAGAGAGACAGAGAGAGATATGATTGTGTATGTGTGTGTGTTTATCTTATTCATCAATTATTAATGTTTCCTTTTATTTCGAGGATAATAAGCGCTTTTATGGTTTATTCCATCCAGCTCCCGTGCGCGTATGGTGATGCGGATTCACCCCACACACACACACACACACACACACACACACACACACACACAAAACACACACACACATACACACACATACACACACATACACACACACACACATAAACAACACACACACACACACACACACACACACACACACACACATTCTTTTGTTTCTTTATCTTCTCATATCTATTTAAATATACTTTTCTCTCTTTCATTTGATCTTTCTTTTCTTGTACTCTCCAACAACAGCATTTTTTTTATCCTATTCTTCCTAGTCTCTTTCTTTCTATCTGTCTCCTTTTTTCTCTCGTAGTGTATATATATGCTACACACAGAACCTCAATGATTATTTATTACATCAACGTGTCCCAGGACAAAACATTTCGTCGAATAATTATTGATGTAAGCAAAGTCCCAACCCCTATGGTAAAGGCAAGGTACAGGTGTCCCATAACCTGTGTGGTCGTAGGAGAGCGAGGCATCAGAGACCTCAGCTTTTCCAGGGGTCAGCTTATTGAGGGCGGCCCCCTCTCCTCTCCTTCGCTGCTTTACCTTCCCTGACCCTGAAGAGGGCAGGAACCCATTTACAGCTGGGTGGACGATGGGACTGTACTGAAGATAGATAGATAGTAGATAGATTAGATAGATAGATAGATAGATAGATAGATAGATAGATAAATAGATAGATAGAGGGAGGGAGGTAGTGTGTGGGTGTTTAATTATGTCTCTGTCTGTAGGCCTGTCTGTATGCCTGTCACCTCTGTCTGTCTGTCGGTCGGTCGGTCGGTCGGTCGGTCGGTCGGTCGGTCGGTCGGTCGGTAGGTAGGTAGGTAGGTAGGTATCTATGTATCAAGTATGCGTGTCTGTATGTGCGCGCACACACACACACACACACACACACACACACACACACACACACACACACACACACAACACGTTAATACACACATGCACGCGCGCGCCTCTATGTGCGCGTGTGTATGTATGTATGTATGTGAAGGGAACAAACAGCCCATGCCAGAATGAAGGAAGCCCCAGAGGAGGAGGAGTGATGGGAATCTCATTCATGACCTTCACGCCATTCAGCCCTCGCCAACCCCACCACCACCACCAACCACCACCACCACACCCCACACTCCCCCACCCCCACCCCCCCGCCGCCCACATCCCCACCAACCTCCTCCCCCACTGTCAGCAACAACCGCACAGCACGTACCGCCACTCAAAGTCTCCCACCATGTGCGTGTGTGCTCGTGCAACTTGTTCCTCCTCTACTTCGCACGACACAGGCTACACCGCCTCGTGTGTCGTAAAAAGCGCAATCCCAGCGTAGTTCTGACATACCCTGCGCTATCCGAATACCTTTTCCACCCCAGAATTCTCAGTACGCACACACACACACAGACACAAAGAGAGAGAGAGAGAGAGGAGAGAGAGAGAGAGAATGAGAAGAGAGAGAGAGAGAGAGAGAGAGAGAGAGAGAAAGGAGAGAGGAGAGAGAGAGGAGAGAGAGAGAGAGAGAGAGACTGGTTGCTTCCTATGCTGGGTTGTTTGATCCAAATGACAGTTTCGCCTTCGCCCACTCGTCGGAGCAAGGATGCTCTTGCTGCTGCTGCTGCTGCCACTGTAGCTGCTCCATTGGTTATTTACCGAGGTGCCAGAACAGATTAGTACCTGAGGAGAATTTCAGGAAGCTGGCTATCTGGTGATGGACTCTGCATCTGCACGCTTCTTTCGTGTCAATGCTCTCACTCCTCCAACGGACCAGCAGTAGAAGTTTACTGAAGAAATGTTTTGACATGTTAAGGGAGTTTTCTGCTTGTCTTCCTTTTCCCCTAGTTTTTCTGGTTCAGTTTTTTTTTTTAAAGAGTTGGTATCTCACCTGTATTGACACAGTGAAGTGAGGTTTGTTGTTGTTTTTTTCTGAAGTGAATGTAGCTAAGTAAAAGCGAGGACTTTTTTTTTTGGTTTGATATTTTGCGGGTTTTTTTTTCTCTCTTGACTGGGTGAGTGAAAGGAAAACAAGTTTTGGATGTGGTGGAAAATCAGTGATTGTGCGGTCCACGAGGAGAGAAATTCTACTTTCACCATTCTGGGTTATGTTCATTCTTTTTATTTGAGGGAATCTTAAAAATCATGAAATAAAAATCATTAAAAAATTGTTAGTTTTTAGGGATAAGGTTTCTTATTCAGAGAAAAAATGACTGACAATATTTCATGATTTTGTGTGCACTAAACAAATATTTACCTCTTTAATTGACTATGTATTACAATTAAACAAACAACAACACCTTGCTGATTACTCAATAACCACTGACTGCCAAGAGCTACACTAGTTTATTAAAAAAAAACATTTTCCATGACGTACACAGCTGTAACAGACTATAAGGGATTCCAGTGAAAACAGCAAAACGGCGACTCAACCAATCAGCGATTTAAACAGGAGTGACGTCATTTGCCTCGTTTTCTGGCAGCTTGAAGTAACGTTCCGAAGTTGGCCAGGAGTGGTGGAGTGGTGTCCCTTTATCTGTTCAGTGATAACGTGTTCTCCCCTCTCTCCGCTGAGTGCTTGACCCTTTCTGCAAACTTCTCTCCTGCAGGCAAATGGCGGGGACAGCTTCTGTGAATTGCAATCAGGATTTTGAGCCAGTTATCTGGAGAATGGGAACAGTTTAACCAATTTTTTGAATTTGAACTTTTTTTTCTGTTCATTCGTTAGAAACTCTTGACAGAAGTCAGATCACTCAGTACGATGGATTTGTGTGGGGGTGACTATTTGCAGGAGTGATCAGACTATATCATCATCAGACTATATCATCATCATCAGACTCTATATTCATCAACTTGGTCCTACACTTTTCAGGTCAGCTTTTCATCATCAGTTGGTGCAGTCTTGATGGACATTCACTTCAGTTCACAGGAAAGATGCCAACGTTCTGATCTCAATCTACCCCATCTCTGAAATTCCACAACAGTCAACATTGGGAGCAAAACATTCGTGTGTGCGGTTTTGTTAGCGCTGTGACCATACCTTTAATGGTTTTAAGCTCTCGTGTTTTGTTTTTCCTTTCTTTGTCACACCAGTTGGTAAGCGACAATTTGGATTTAACTTTACACAGTGAGAAGATAACTTCACACATGATCATCACAACAGGAAAGTCCCCTTCTCCTCCTCGTTACATCTCTACTCCATCGATTGATTGCTGCCACAACGCTGAATCATCCTTGGTGATTTTTTGTTCATGTGACAGGGAATGATAGTTGACATTTTAGCATCTTTGCGTACCAAGGTCTCGGAGCCTCGGATGCTTACTCTGTCCTCCAGTCTTGTTCAGCTTGTGTAACGTCGATAAACTTTGAAAACAACAATAACCACATCAAAAGATTGGTTCCTTGCTATTGAACTAAACACAACATTTTGGGAAAAAGTTATATCAGAGTGTTAAGAACAGACTGTGCGTAATAAAAACAAAACCAACAGAAGTACATTGGCTGTTGATCTCTCTCATCATGCGGCTCTGCTAGATCTCTTTGTTGGACATGTTGCAACCGGGCGTGCAGTGGAGTAGACCGCACGCACGTGCATCGCTGTGGATAAACTATCTAGACAGTGTCACAAAAATGTGACCATATCGAAAAGTTGTCCTTAACGTGTTTTAAGAGAGAGATGTTTCAGAATGACTGATTCTACAGGATGTCATCATCATCACCATCATCATCCTCAGTATTGTCTTCACCATCAAGGCATTTTCCTTAAAGCCACACCCCCACCCCATCCTTCAT
>CM060330.1:17583193-17585693 GCA_030674155.1 Stramonita haemastoma
AATATGTTGTGTGTGTGTGTGTGTGTGTGTGTGTGTGCGGTGTGCGTGTGTGTGTATGCACATACGCAAACATACATAAAAGTACGCTCACAGGGGCGTGTACGAGCACGAGGGTGCGCACACACACACATACGCTTCTCTTTCTCTCTCTCTCTCTCTCTCTCTCTCTCTCTCTCTCTCTCTCTCTCTCTCTCTCTCTCTCTCTCTCTCTCTCTCTCTCTCTCTCTCTCTCTCTCTCTCTCTCTCCACCCCCCGTTGCCCCTCTTGCATACATGAAATATAGATAGATAGATAGATAGATAGATAGATAGATAGATAGATAGATAGATAGATAGATAGATAGATAGATAGATAGATAGAATCGGGGAGTTGGAGTCCCAAACGCGGTTCGGGGCTGTGCAATTATGGCAACGTTCTGGCGACTCCTGCGACAGCACTGGAACCATTCGTATCGGCGATTATTTTTCCATTGGGACATTCCAGCGACGTGGAGAAAGGGGGGATGTCTGCTGCATGGGTAACAGCTTGCCCTCCATACTAACGTACCCAGGTTTTGCGCTGTAGACTAGAACCTAGAGCCCTACTCCATAGTCCTCCGAGACTGACGGTTGCCTTTCACTTTTTTGTTTGCTCCTTAGCTAGAGCTCCCAGATTCCCCAATGGTGAGATTTTGCATGATGTGACTGTTTCATCCCACCATTAAGGTAGCCGCAGTCTGACCGCGTGATTGATGTCTAAACACAACACCAGTGTGCATGCGTTTTCTTTAGTAAACTTTGTCATCTATTCTTGCCAGTATGAAATGAACTTCTCTTCTGAGAGACGAAACAGATTTTTGACGTGCGCGCAACCTCAGTTTAAAGTCTCATTCGAAAAACTTTCGGGAGGTGTAGTCAGCTCTGATGTTAACTCCAGAAGCGAAAAATAATACTCTTGAGCATGGCGCTGCGGTTTGTGGCTCAAACCTGGTCCATCAGATCACAAGCTCAGCGCTCCATCCCTCTTCCCTCCTCCCTCTGACATCTATCTATCTATCTATCTATCTATCTATCTATCTAATCTATCTATCTATCTATCTATCTATCTATCTATCTATCTAATCTATCTATCTATTCTATCATCATCTATCACTACTCATCTTCGATTTTACTGTCTGTCTGTCTAGTCTATCTATCTATTATTCTATCTAATCTATTATCTATCTATCTATCTATCATTATCTGGTGGGAACACCCAGTTGTTACCTGATGAAACAAAATCCTCAGGGTGTAAGGGAGAGAAGTGGTCAAGGGCAGACAGGTGTAGTCTCCCCTGGGTGTTCCGCCTAGCAGCAAGCAACAGCTCGGGGTTTAGTTTTCAGCGGCAGACAGATTACAGCCTGGGTCTGTCAGTGAGGCCACTGGCCTCATCCTTTACCTGTCGATCTGTCTGTCTGTCGGTCTGTCTGTTTGCCTGTCGGCTTGTCAGTTTGTTGGTTGCGTGGTCTTTCTGTCTGTCTTTTAGCAGAGCCACTGGGTCCATCTTTTCTTCTGTATTTTTTGTCTTTGTGTCTGCTTGTTTGTGTGTCTGTGTGTTTGTGTCTGTCTGCCTTCTCCGCTTGTCAGTTTGTTGTTGGGTGCCACTGGTTCGTCCTTTTTTCTGTCTTGTGTGTGTGTATGTATGCGCGCGTACGTGCATGCGTGCGTGTGTGTGTGTGTGTGTGCGCGTGTGTATGTGTTTACGTATGTGTGTGCGTGCGTGCGTGTGTGTGTGTGTGTGTGGTGGTGGTGTGTGTGTGTGTGTGTGTGTGTGTGTGTGTGTGTTGTTGTTGTCTGTCGGTGTGTCTGTCTATCTGTCGGTGTGTCTGTCTATCTGTCTGTCGGTATGTCTGCCTGTCAGTTTGTTGATTGGTCTGTCTGTCCTTAGTCTCTGAGGGAGGCACTGGGTTCAACCATTCTTTCCGTTTATTTGTATGTTAGTGTGTGTGACTGTCTTGTTTTATTTTCTCTTCATCAGTTTGTGTTTGCGTGTGTGTGTGTGTGTGTTGTTGGTTGTGTGTGTGTGTGTGTGTGTGTGTTGTATGGTTGTGTGTGTGTGTGTGTGTGTGTGTGTGTGTGTGTGTGTGTGTGTGTGTGTGTGTGTGTGTGTGTGTGTCCTTTGCTTCTCTTATTTTCTGAAATCATCTGTCTCTCAACATCATTTATCTGTCTCTAATTATGTTATATCTATATATCCTTATCTTATATGTTAGGTCTTTCATTGTCTAACATAGATCTGTCATTTTCTTATACCTGTCTTTGATTATCTTTTATCTGTCTCTCATTACCTTATATCTGTCTCTCATTATCTTATGTATGATATATGACTTTCAGTTTGTGATAAATTATGTCTTACTTCCCCATTAATTTCCCTCCCCTCTTCTTTCCTAATTCTTCTTTCGTGATTTTATGCAACTCCACCTCTCTCTCTGTAACTGTCCCTGTCTCTCCCTCTGTCTGTCTCTGTTCTGTCTGTCTGTCTG
>CM060330.1:17608193-17610693 GCA_030674155.1 Stramonita haemastoma
ATCCGAGTGGCTTTTTAAGCAATTTGGCAGAGACAATTCTCTTGTTGCCGTGGTCTCTTTTACGTGCACCAAAAACGTGTTGCACACGGGACCTCGGTTTATCATCTCATCCTACAGACTAGCACCCAGACCACCACTCACGATGTGGTAATTGGGGAAAAGTTTCGGGCAACAAACGCTGCTGGAATCTGGACTTCTTGCTTTCTAGGCAGGTGTGTTACCTATAGACCACCAATCCCTATAGACCACCAATCCCTATAGACCACCAATCCCTATAGACCACCAATCCCTATAGACCACCAATCCCTGTATGAACCATCCACTCCTTCCCTTCTCCTAAATCATGAGCAGTGGTCTGAATGTTCTAAGTTTCTGGTGAGAGGCCAAGGCTACATGCCTACATTTAAGGCGCGTTAAAGAAATCATGGGAAAGAGGTTTCTTGTCTCCTGTAAAATTCTGTTAAAACTATGACTGACGAAGGTAGTTATACATAGAGGCAAAACAAAAGAAAGAGTGGAATGACAGCTAAAGGTAATCCTGCACATCAACAAACCAGTGTAAAAGACATTTAATGCACGTTAAAGAAATACTAGGAAAGAGGGTTTTTGTCCCCTATAAAATTCGTTTTTAACACGGACTGATGAAAGTAGTTATACACATAAACACAACCAAAGAAAGAGAGGTACGACTGTCAAAAGTAATTATAACCAAAGACATAAAGAAAAAGAGTGGCACGACTGTTACAGGTTATCCTACACATAGACAAAACAAAAGAAGAATGGCATTACTGTTAAAGGTAGACAAGGGGCGGGATAGCCTAGTGGTCAGAACATTGCGCTCGCAATTTGACGACCCGAGTTCGATTCCCGGTCGAGGGGATTTTTCCCCTGGAGTTAACATCAGTGCTGAATCCACTCTCCCAAAAGTCCTTCGGATGAGACTTTAAAACCTAGGCCATGTGTGCGAACGCACGCAGAACATCTTGCGCACACGTTAAATCCTGTTCCGCTTTTCGTTAGAGTAGGCCATCGTGTGCCGGTTGGAACAGATGACAAGATTTTCAAAAACTGCATACAAACGGGGAGTGGATGTAAAAAAACCCCAACATATTAGTGCTTATTCCATCATCCTCGATTTCAAAGAATAAATATATAAAAATAATTAAAATAAAGAAATCATCTCCACAATGCATAGAATGCAACACAACCCAAAGTTATGTTACGCAATACAGTTCAATAGTTACAAAACAAGGCAATACACGACATTACCACAAAACGATAAAATGCATTACAACACAGTATAAAGCAAAGCTATGTAAAACCATACAACACAATAGATACAATTCAAAACATGCTTTGAAGTACAATGCAATGTATTGCAACCCAACTCAACCTATGCAATACTTAAAATTACTATGTATTGCAGCAGACTACACTACACTACACTACACTACACTACACTACACTACACTACACTACACTACACTACACTACACTACGCTACACTACACTACACTACACTACACTACACCACACCACACCACACTACACCACACCACACCATAACCCACCCCACCCCTATACCACACACACCACACCACACCACCACCACACCAACCACACCACACCACACCACACACACCAACCACACACCACACCACTACACCACTACACACACACCACCACACCACACCACACCACACCACACCACACCACACCACACTACACTACACTACACTACACTACCTACGCTACGCTACGCTACGCTACGCTACCAACTACACTACACTACACTACACTACACTACCTACGCTACGCTACGCTACGCTACGCTACGCTACGCTACGCTACGCTACACTACACTACACTACACTACACTACACCACACCACACCACACCACACCACACCACACCACACCACACCACACCACACTACACTACGCTACGCTACGCTACGCTACGCTACGCTACGCTACGCTACACTACACTACACTACACTACACTACACTACGCTACGCTACGCTACGCTACGCTACGCTACGCTACGCTACACTACGCCACACTACACTACACTACACTACACTACACTACACTACACTACACTACACTACGCTACGCTACGCTACACTACACTACGCTACACTACACTACACTACACTACACTACACTACACTACACTACACTACACTACACTACACCACACTACACTACACTACACTACACTACACTACACTACACTACGCTACACTACACTACACTACACTACACTACACTACACTACACTACACTACACTACACTACGCTACACTACACTACACTACACTACACTACACTACAATATACAAGCGACAAAAAACAACAACGACAATAACAACGACAAAAAACAAAATGACAACGCTATGCAATTTTGCCTCCTTCTCAAAACACTTTGAAAAATTCTAAAAGTCCGTTACACCATAAACAAATCAACTTTAAAAATTGTAAAAGTCCGTTGCACCAT
>CM060330.1:17644773-17647273 GCA_030674155.1 Stramonita haemastoma
CAAAGTTCTCTGTGACCCATACAACCCTCTGAAAACAAAGATAGAATGGAGTTGAGTGAACCTATGGAATTCTAAGACTGAAACTCTCCCCCAAAAAAAAAAAAAAAACGAGAAAAAAAGAAGAAAAAAACCCAGACCAAAACAAACAACAAAACAAAACAAAAAACAAAAACACGCAAAATAATCATGCCAGAGACTGTAAACAAAAATATAAATAAAAACCCAAACAAACAAATATGTTCATAAATCAGAGGGATGCAAAAAAAAAAAAATCCAATGCAAAAAAAACTCTCTTCACAATAAATACGAACAGAGCAACAAAACACCAAGAACAACAACCACCACCATAACAAAAACACGACAAAAAAACAAAAGGCACAAAAACCAAAAGCCATTTACCTGTTTTGCGCAGTTGTTCAACAAGGTTGTGCATATTTTCTTCTTTGCAAAGCAGCATGAAGGCATATCATACAGGTAACCGGATAACACACTTTACGTATCCAGGACACGATTATTCAATGTACATTATTGTGCGATTTCCTCTATTGTGATTGAAGTTGATACGTCGCTCTGCTGTCGTGTCCTTAGTCAGTAGTGTAGAAACAGTGTTGATGTTGTTGGGGAAAAAAATGGAATGCTTACAATACACAAGCCTTTCTCACACCACTGAAAGGTATGAATATATATATATAATATTATATTATATATATATATATATTATATATATATATATATATATATATTATATATATATATATATATATATATATGTGTGTGTGTGTGTGTGTGTGTGTGTGTGTGTGTGTGTGTGTGTGTGTGTGTGTGTGTGTGACGCTCCACCGCGAAATGAGTCGCTTTGCACTTAACCCACTTTTCTGCTAGAAGCCATTAAAGACAGGTGGGGTCAAGTTGGAAATTTTCAGATTTTGATTGATTATAAAAACTATAACCATTGTTCTACCTTGTAGTGACATATCAAGTCATAACTTTGTATCCTTTTGCTTTTAATTGTGCTTTAAAAATGCCCAAGCCCTCATTCTGGCCATTTATTACAATGCTAAACTTGTCCATTTCTTGTTCCGTCATTACTTGCAGTCTATCATTTCAACTTGTAATAACTTTTCATAGAAGTGTCCGATTTTCAATCTTTTTTTTTCTATTTCATTGCAGGTTTATAAATTGTCAAAAACTAAAAATTGACCTCCGGTGCAATGCGACTCCTTATGTGGTGGAGCGTCATATATATATATATATATATATATATATTATATATATATATATATATATATATATATATATATATATATATATAATATTCAATTATAAATATATAATACACATATACATATTATTATATATATATATATATATATATATATATATATATATATATATATATATATATATATATATATATATATATATATATATATGTGTGTGTGTGTATGTGTGTGTGTCACTGTGTGTGTATCACTGTGTGTGTGTCACTGTGTGTGTGTCACTGTGTGTGTGTGTGTGAAAACGCTCCACCACGAAATGCGTCGGTTAGCACCTGATCCACTATTCCGAAAAATTCTGTAGAAAAAAGTCACTCTGATAGGGAAACGAATAGTTTCAGACAGGAAAAGGGGAAAAAATAATAGGTGGCGTTGCACTTGTGGCGACGCTCTCCCCGGGGAGTGCAGTCCGAATTTCACGCAGAGAAATCTGCCGTAATACAATACAATACAATTAGTGAAACATGACACAGAGGCACTGGACAGGAACCGGTGACGGGAGGGCTGCTACAGAGGGTTACATCCTTTATACTGTATGTTTGTGTTCTAAAAAAAAAACGATTTAAAAGAGAATCAAAATTTTTTTTTTTTAAAGATTAATAATATGAATAATAACAAAAACGTAAGTTTTTCAACAACGAGGACTATCTGTTAGACATGATCAAACATGTGCATGATTCTTTTATTTTCCTCCAGAAAAGTGAAACATAAACAGATTGCATATTTCCAAAAAAATCTGCACTTTTTTTTTTTAAGGAAATGTTGAATACGCATATAGTTCTGTGTCCAAAAAAAAGTCTCGTTCTGACTTAAAAAGCCCAGCAAAGTTACCGATTCTGATAATTTCTGCAGCGGAAAGATAGATAGATAGACAAGGCCTAGCCTAGGTGCCAAAAAAGCTTCAACTCTAAGAGACATGCAGGATGCTTCATATCTCCAAGTTTATAACTCGGGTACTGTGATTGACGGAGAGCACAAACACTTCTCGTCAGTTTCAGTCTGTCACGTGGCGTGGTGTCAGTGACCCATGGTTTCTGGAGCATCATCACTCCCGTCAAGGGTCGTGTCCATTCATGAGGTGAACGACCTGAAAAGCCAGGCCTCGTGTGGGCTGCATGCATCTTCTGCTGCAGCGGAATGGAAGGGGGTGCCACTAGCACTGCTTGCTGCTGTGCTGAGTGTGCTTGTGGCGTGGCATTGGATCAGTTGAGAATCCTAGATAC
>CM060330.1:17657273-17659773 GCA_030674155.1 Stramonita haemastoma
GCGTCTTAAAACTACATTATTGAATGGCTACGCATTCCCTCTTTTCTATCCCTTTCTTTTTCTTCCTTGTATGTTTTCTTCCTGTCATTTCCCTCTGGTTTATTTTCTGCCTTCTTTTTCCTGCTTTTTTTTTAAAGAAAGACTTGAACTTTAATCAATCTCTCCCATACTAAAGTCGGATGCGCTGGGCATGACTTCTCAGGCACTTTACGTCAGCGCAACGCATTTTTGCTCCTACGACAGACAACAATATTTGCTGTCTGAGCATTCGAAGATAGAGAAGAACGGCTTGAAAACAGTTCGGAGTATAGTAGGATGAACTAGTCATTTTCCTCCTCCCTCTTCTTTGCGTTTATTTTCCAGGTGGCGTACCTTGGGTGTAGTCTGCACCTGTGCCTGTAACTCTGCAGGGGGTCTGCCTACCTGCTGGCCTCAGCTGTCACATTCCGACTTCAGAGCAGCTGGTATGTTATACAGGATGCATGCTGCGTATGCTCACGTTTTTTATAAACCACCCATCACTGACATGAATTAAAACAAAATTTGACGCGCATGGTTACCGTTCTTCTGCACTTTTTGCCTACACCAAGGGAATAGAGTCAAGTTGTTTCAAAGCACATACACTTCCATAGCAGCGTCTTTACAACATTGTGTGCTAGTGGGAACAGATAACAACATTTACAAAATTGGCATACATACGGGGACAGCATTTTTAAAAAAAAGCTCATGAGTGCTTATTCAATTATCCTTGATAAAATAAATACATACAAAAGAATGAATAAATAAATAATCTTCATTTTTATTGATTATCATTCAATTAAGAATAGCAGATAAAAAGTATTATGCACTTTAAGGTAGCGTGGCATATGGTACTAATAAACCCCACCTTCGATTCATCAGGAGATGCTGGCAAGATACGAATCCACGAATTCTGGGGCCCACAAGATTGAATTCAAGCAGTCTTAACCACTTGGCCATAACGCCTATCAGCCGAGTGGTTAAAGCATTTAACTTGTGGTCTTGGCAGTACCGAATGAAGGGGTTCGATTCTCTCTATTCATGAGACTATAAACTGAGGTCCTGTGTGCGAACGCACGCAAAACATCTTGCGCGGACTTTGAAACTCGTTCCGCTTTTCCGGTGGGAACGGATGATAAAACTGAAAAAAACTGCATACACACGGGGACTGGATGTAATTGTAAAAAAAAGCACATGAGTGCTTATTCTATTATTCTCGAAATAAGATGACTTAAACAAAATCTCTATGATGGCATTTTTCGTTGGGATTTAACTCAATTCAATTCAATCACTTTATTATCTCAAAGAGTGATAAATTCTAGCGGGTTAGAAGCCATACATAAAGACAATAAATACATAAGCATAATATCACGGATATATACGAAAACACAGTATCCGCCATCCAGTAACTTACCCAAGTAAATCACAAACATTCGTGTGCACACAAGTATGCCCATGCATCCATACACTCCCACACGGTTCGCACGTGCGCGCACGCGCGCGCGCGCGTGTGTGTGTGTAACTTTCGTTTTTTCCTCATTGTAATTTGTTTTGTTTTTGGTCAAGTATTTGCTCCAGTTTATCTGATTACTTTTTTTTTTCTTGTTTGCGTTTTTCTTTAACTTTACTTATCCTGCAGTCATTTTATTTCTCATTTATTTTCGTTTGGCTTGTTTTGGTGTAGAATGCGTCTGTGTTTTCTGTTTGTTACTTTTACTTGGGGTTTTTTTTGGTTATTTTTTTTTCCGAAAACCTTTTGTTTGTTTTATTTGTTTTCTTTTTTATCAATACCCAGTGCCTGTCTTTCCATTTGTGTTCTATTTAGGGGGCTGGATTTGTTTGGTTTCTTTCTTTTTTTGAAGGGGGGGGGGGTGGTGGTGGTGCTTGTTTTGTCTTGTTTTTGTTTTGTGGGGTTGATTTTTTTGCGGTTTGTTAGTTACCTTATACATTCACTTTGATTTTTTTTCTGGTTATATCTTTACCTAAATGTATTTTGTTCGTCCTTCCTTTCTTTTTGTGTTTCCATTTCTGTACTTAACACCATTTTCATGTTCTTCCAAAGTTGCGGATTTTTACCACATCATGTCAACGTTCCGTGACGCAAGATAAAAACAATCGTGTACCCATGACCTATACGGTCGTTGGCAAGCGAGGTGTCAGAGACCTCAGCTTCTTCAGGGACAAGCATATTGAGGGCATCGCCCATCTCTCCTTCGCTTCTTCCCTGACCCTAAAGAGGGCGGGTACCCATTGACAGCTGGGTGAACTGGAGGACTGTATTGAAGCCAAAGCACACAAAACGGTCACTCGTCGCAAGAAGTGGATCGGTGGTCTAGAGGTAACGCGCCTCTCTAGAACGCAAAAAACTCCGGGTCGGAGTGTGCGGTGGTTCGAATCCCGTTTGGGACCAAAACTTTTCCCCCTTCCGTTAGATCATGACTGGTGGTCTGGGTGCTAGTCTTTCGGATGAGACAATAAACCG
>CM060330.1:17667273-17677273 GCA_030674155.1 Stramonita haemastoma
CTCTCTCTCTCTCTCTCTCTCTCTCTCTCTTCTCTCTCTCTCTCTCTCTCTCTCTCATCTCTCTCTCTCTCTCAGTGTTCTCTCTCTCTCAGTGTTCTCTCTCTCTCAGTGTTCTCTCTCTCTCTCTCTCTCTCCTCTCTCTCTCTCTCTCTCTCTCTCTCTCTCTCTCTCTCTCTCTCTCTCTCTCTCTCTCTCTCTCTCTCTCTCTCCCCTCCCTCCCTCCCCACCCCCCCCCTCTCTCTCTCTCTCTCTCTCTCTCTCTCTCTCTCTCTCTCTCTCTCTCTCTCTCTCTCTCTCTCTTTCTCTCTGTGTCTTTCTCTCTCCCTCTCTCCCTCGCTCCATCCCCCCCTCCTCTCTCTCTCTCACGCAGAACACCTTGCGCACACGTTACAACGTGTTCCGCTTTCCGGAAGAGTAGGCCATTGTGTGCCAGTTGGAATGGATGATAAAATTTACAAAACTGCACACGGGGACGATGCTTAAAAAAGCACATGAGTGTTTATTTCATTATCATCGAAATAAAGAAAGAAAGAAAGAAAGATGGAGAGAAAGAAAGAAAGAAAAAAGAAAGAAGGAAAGAAAATATCTCCCTCGTGTCCCGTTTTTTAAACACTTACTCGTCGTTTTGTGTCTACGTCTTTATAACCTATGCTGCAAAGTAGTCGGCGTTTATTGATCAATTATCATTCGATGAACTGATTGATTGATCAATCGAGTTTTGATTGATTGATTGATAGATTAAAAGATGGGTTGATTGATGATTGACTGATATTGCTCTTGGACTGCCGTATTTTTGCATCACTGGTTTCGCACACCTTGCATCTCATTATTTTGTGGGAAAATATCACATATACACGCACACATCGACGTTTTCATCATCATCAACATCATCAGACTAAGACAAGTCAAGTCAAGTCAGGTCAAGTCATAAATACTTTAACCGTCCCGTGCAATTACAGAGTACAATACTGACATGCACACAAAATGATAGGTATCCTAATCGAGGAGAAATTACCTTAGATCTAAAATTGTGATGAGAATGATGATGATGATGATGATGATGATGATGATGATGATGATGATGATGATGATGATGATGATGATGATGATGATGATGATGATGATGATGATAATGAGGAGGAGGAGGATTAGGGTCATCATGATCACCATCATCATCATCATCATCGCAGTAGTTAGTAGTAGTAGCAGCAGCAGCAGCAGCAGCAGCAGCAGCAGCAGCAGCAGAAGCAGCAGTAGTAGTAGTAGTAGTAGTAGTAGTAGTAGTAGTAGTAGTAGTAGTAGTAGTAGTAGTAGTAGTAGTAGTAGTAGTAGTAGAAGCAGTAGTAGTAGTATCAGTAGTTGTAATCGTAATTGTAATCGTAGAATTATAATTTTAAAAATATAACTGAGAATAATCATAGTAAAAATAACAACAACAACACCTTTATCACCATAATCCTTTTAAAAAAAAAGCAAAGTCAACACTAATCCTGGGTTTTACAGCGCACACAATACTTTCTCCAGCTTCTCTTCCATACACAGAGCAGAATGAAGCATGGAGTTCAGGTAACGAGTCCTATCGTTTCTACATTCAGCTCCGAATGCTGCTTTTCTCCGATATTCTGGTCTCTCTAACTGCTGATCCTGAAGCCGACAGCAACCGTCATGTAGGAGGAAGTAGATACTTACTTGACAACCACCACACGATTTATGTGTAACTTTTTCCCCAGTGTCCTCAGTTTCTGCCCTGTCCTTGTTTGATGAATCTTTTTGTTGTTATTATGTAGGCTGTTCTTTTTTCGTCTTTTTTCTCCGCCAATTGTCAGCCTATTTTCTGACATTTTGTTCTGTGTACAAGGTATGTTTGAGTTGTTTATGGTGCAACGGACTTTTAGAATTTTTAAAGTTGATTTGTTTATGGTGTAACGGACTTTTAGAATTTTTAAAAAAAGTGTTTTGAGAAGGAGGCAAAATGCATAGCGTTGTCATTTTGTTTCTTGTCGTTGTTGTTGCTTTTGTTGTTTTCCTGTCGCTTGTGTTGTGTGTGTGTATGTAGTGAGTGTAGTGTAGTGTAGTGTAGTGTAGTGTAGTGTAGTGTAGTGTAGTGTAGTGTAGTGTAGTGTAGTGTAGTGTAGTGTAGTGTAGTGGTGTGGTGTGGTGTGGTGTGTTGTAGTGGTGTGGTGTGGTGTGGTGAGGTGAGGTGTGGTGTATTGTAGTGGTGTGGTGTGATGTGGTGTATGTGGTTGTGGTGTGGTGTAGTGGTGTGGTGTGGTGTAGTGGTGTGGTGTGGGTGTAGTGGTGTGGTGTGCTTTGGTGTGATGTGGTGTGGTGTGGTGTAGCGTATTGGTGTGGTGTAGTGTAGTGTAGTGGTGTGGTGTGGGGTGGGGTGGTGTGGTGTGGTTTAGTGTAGTGTAGTGGTATGGTGTGGTGTGGTGTGGTGTGGTGTGATGTGATGTGGTGCGATGTGGTGTGGTTGGTGTAGTGTTGTGAAGTGTATTTTATTTATTTATTTATTCTTTTATATCGAGGACAATGGAATAAGAAATCATATGCTTTTTTACATCAAGTCCCCGTGTGTATGCAGTTTTGTAAATGTCATCTGTTCCCACTGGCATACGATGGCCTACTCTTACAAAAAGCGGAACAGGATTTAACGTGTGCGCAAGATGCTCTGCGTGCATTCGCACACGGGGCCTCAGTTCATAGTTTCATCCGAAGGACTTTTGTGGAGAGTGGAGTCAGCACTGCTGTTAACTCCTGAGAAAAAAAATCCCCTCGACCGGGAATCGAACCCGGGTCGTCAAATTCCGAGCGCAATGTTCTGACCACTAGACTATATCACGTCCCTATATCCCGTGTAGTGGTGTGGTGTGGTGTGGTGTGGTGTGGTGTGGTGTGGTGTGGTGTGGTTGGTTGGTGTAGCGTACTGTGGTGTGGTGTGGTCTGGTGTAGTACTACGTAGTGAAGTGTAGTGGTGTGGTACGGTGTGGTGTTGTGAATTAAAGTGTGGTGTAGTGTATATAGTGTAGTCATGTCTGCTGCAATACACAGTAATCTACTGTATTGTATAGGGTTGGGTTGGGTTGTAATGCATTGCATTGTACTTCAAGACATGTATTGTAGTGTATCTAGTGTGTTGTATGGTTTTAAATGGTTTGCTTTAGGTTGCGCGCGCTGTGTTGTGTTGCATTGTTTGCATTGTGGAGATGAGTTATTCTAAAGTAGAGGGCCACTTTTTCCCCCTCTGTCAGAATACCTTAACAGTCGTGGCATTCTTTCCTTTGTTTTGTCAATGTGTAAAACTTTTTTCCCCATACATTAGACCATGAGTGGTGGTCTGGGCGCTAGTCTTTCGGATGAGAGTATAAACCGAGGCCCCGTGTGTTACACATTATTATTAAACGCACGTCAAAGAACCCACGGCAACAAGGGGGTTGTCCCTTGCAAAACTCTGTAGAAAAAAGCCACTCTGATAGGGAAATAAATACAGTTGCAGACAGGAAACAGAAAAAAAGAATGGGTAGGCGCTGAACTTGTGGTGACGCGCTCTCCCGGGGGAGAGCAGCCCGAATTTCACGCAGAGGAATCTGCTGTGACATTAAGTGGTATAAAATAGAATAAACCTGTAACAGTCGTGCCATTCTTTCCTTTGTTTTGTCTATGTGTAGGATAACGTGTAACAGTCGTGCCAATTTTGTTCTTAGTTCTGTGTTTGTGTATAATTACCTTTGATAGTCGTGCCTCTCTTTTGTTTGTTGTGTCTATGTGTATAACTTCCTTCATCAGTCAGTGTTACAAAAGAATTTTATAGGGGACAAAAAACCTTTTTCCTAGTATTTCTTTAACGCGCATTAAATGTATTACACTGTTTTGTTGATGTGCATGATTACCTTTGACTGTCCTTCCACTTTTCATTGTTTTGCCTATATGTATAACTACCTTCACCAGGCATAGCTTTAACAGAATTGTAAGGAGAAAAGGCCTCTTTCCCATGATTTCTTTAACGTGCGTTAAATGTGGGCTAGACACAGAACCTTGGCTTCTCATCAGAACATACAGACCACTGGTCATGATAGAGGAGGAGGGAAGGGGAGGGTGGTGTTGAAATTGTCTTCATACAGGTATTTGGTGGTCTATAGGGAGCACACCTGCCTAGAAAGCAAAAAGTCCAGGTTCCAGCACCGTTTGTTGCCCGAAACTTTTCTCCATTCATCACAACGTGAGGGGTGGTCTGGGTGCTAGTCTTTGGGATGAGACAATAAACCGAGGTCACGAGTGCAACATGTTTTTGGTGCACGTAAAAGAGACTACGGCAACAAGAGAATTGTCTCTGCTAAATTGCTTAAAAAGCCACTCTGATAGGGAATCAAATACCCATACCGACAGGAAAAGAAAAAAAATAGGTGGCGCTGCTCATGTGATGAAGCACTCTACCCCCGGAGGAGAGTGATTCGAATTTCATGCACACAGGTCTGCTTTGACTTACAGTGGCATACAACCATGGTCTGTTGTCTTCTACTTTGTTTTTTTTTTTGTTGGTGTTGTTTTGTTTTTTTATAGCTGGACTATCAATCCCCTGCGCTGTGGCACAGTGTTGATCTTTAGGGTCTCCAGTTCTGTAGCTGTGTCTGTGTTGCAGTATCTTTAAAAAAAAATAGTGAGGGTTATGAAAGAAGCACATAAGGAATTGGTTGGATTCCTGATTCAGACGTTTGTGTCACGTCTGTCTGTGTCTGTCTGTCTTTGTCTGTCTGTTTGCTTTTGTCTGTCTGTCTGTCTTTGTTTGTCTCTCTGTCTATCCGTGTCTGTCTGTCTTCAGACTGTTTTCGTCAGTCTGAGTCTGTCTGCCTGCCTGTCTATTTATCTGTCTGCCCATCTGTCTGCCGGTATGTCTGTGTTTCTCTCTGTTTCTCTGTCTCTGTCTGTCTGTCTGTCTGTCTGTCTGTCTGTCTGCCTGCCTGTCTGTCTGTCTGTCTGTCTGTCTGTCTGTCTGTCTGTCTGTCTGTCTGTCTGTCTGTCTGTCTGTCTGTCTGTCTGTCTCTCTCTCTCTCATCCTCTCTCTCTCTCTCTCTCTCTCTCTCTCTCTCCTCTCTCTCTCTCTCTCTCTCTCTCACTATCCATGTCAAATTGTCCAATGTAAACATGATTTTTAAACCATCTGTTTAGTACTCCATGTTAGCCTGAGGGAAATGTCAGAGATTGTGTGTGTGTGTGTGTGTGTGTGTGTGTGTGTGTGTGTGTGTGTGTGTGTGTGTGTGTGTGTGTGTGTGTGTGTGAGTGTGGGTGGGTGTGTGGGTGGGTGCATGCATGTGAGTATTTGGATGTATTTCCCTCTGGGAATCTCCTGAAGACTCCTAGGCATAAGTATGTGATGCATGGTATGCATGGATGATATACCGGGCTGGGCACTAGTCAATGATTACTGACGGTGGTAGGTTATATAATTATTGTCCTTGGAAAAGTGAACTTGTGACTTACTGTGACCTTGAATTACAAATTTTGGGATCATTGTGTTAATTTGCTTTTTCTTTTCTTTCATCTCTTAGCGAAAAAACTTGATAATTTGCCTTTAGCAGTAAGCTGTAGCTTTTGTTGTTGGTTTTTACTTTGTTTCTTTTCAGTGTTTATTTTGTTTATTTGTTGTTGTTGTGTGTGAGGTTTTTTGTTTGTTTGAGTGAGATTGGGAATTAATTCTTTTTGGGCCTTGAGTGTGGTTCACCTTTGTGTCTTTTTGTGAGTGTGGTTCACCTTTGTGTCTTTTTGTGAGTGTACATTGAAAATCTGAGCTTTTGTGCATTGTGTATTGAGTAGTTGATCATTTCAGTTTTATCCTGCATCTACATATCATTACTTTGGTCACTTGTTATTCATATTTCTTTGCTGGAGACTTTTCACATTGATTTTTATTTTTCCTTCTTGTGATTCACGTTATCCCTTGGGATCAGTGTAAGCGTGTGCATTTTTTGTGTTTTCTTCAAAATACTAAATTCGCATACATTTCTAAGATTCTCAACAGATTATAAATCATAACTAAATTGGTCCTTTATCATGTTTCTTCTTTAATGCTGTATCACAATGTCAGACAGCAATAATTCCTGGCTAAAGGAAGAGGGACTCAGAGTAGGTCATTTAAATATAAATCATATGATAAACAAATTAACTGAGATATCTTCTATTTTGACAAATTCAGGAAAGAGTTTTCATGTATTTGGATTTTCAGAATCTCGTCTTTCCTCCCAGATTTCTGATAGTGATATATCATTCCCTGGTTACATTGCAGTTCGCAAGGATCCATTATAAAACAAGGAAACCGGTTTACTCCTTTATATGCATCAGTCACTGAGATTCAAAAGAATAGATACCTTAGAGCAACATAACGTAGAAGCACTCTGGGTCGAAATTCAAATAAAATTTACCAAGCCATTTCTAATCTGTTTACTATACAGAAATCCATCGGAAAGAATTGATTGGAACGATCGTTTTATTTCAATGATGGACCACGCATACACTCAATGTAAAGATATCATTGTATTAGGAGACTTCAATATAGATTTACTAAAAGACAATAAGCATTGGAATCTAACGTATAAATCTTATGGACTAACACAGTTAATACAATCACCAACGCGAGTAACTAGTGTCTCTAAAACTCTTATTGACCATTTATATGTATCTGATCCTAAGACTATTATTGAAACATCAGTCCCTGAGTGTGGTTGCAGCGATCATTATCCGATTTGTTTTACATGGTCAAAAAAAGGCACAAAAATACCAAAGTTAAATCATAAAACTATTGTGTTTTGAAATTTTTCAAAATTCGATAGTGAAAAGTTTATTTATGATCTTACACATTCTTCTCTCAATAGCGTATATCAGTATACAGACCCTGATATGGCATTAGAAGTATGGTACAAGATTTTTTATGGCATATACAACAAACATACTCCACTGCAAACGAAGAGAGTTCAATATAGGATAAAACCTCCATGGCTGACAGATGAAATACAGAAAGCCATTTACCATAGAGATTATTTGCTGAAACATAGCTCCCGTGAAAATTATAAAAGGCAGAGAAATAAAGTAGTTTCCCTCATTCGAACAGAAAAAAAAGAAATATTTTCTAAATGCACTGAGCAAGAAAAACAATGGTAGACTAATCTGGAAAGCCATGCATCAATTAACAAATAAAAAATGTCAACAGTTCAACCAGTACGCAAAATGATATATCAGCTGACAAACTAAACTACCATTTTTCAACTGTAGCAAAACAAGTAATTCAAAATGACTACTCGAAAGAAAATAATTTACATGAACTGCAAAAGTATTGTAAAGACAAAAATATTCGCCTTTTTGCGAAAATACAACCCCTATGCGTTCAAGAAGTTTACACTGCTTTAAGAAAGCTCAAACAGACAAGCACCCGTGGCATTGATGGAATTGATGGAAAAATTCTTAAGCTTTCAGCACCAATCATAGCAGAAACTCTTACATATGTTTATAATCTTTGCATTGATAAAAACTATTTCCCTAAAGGTTTTAAACAAGCAAAAATTATTCCCATATATAAATCTGGAAACAAGACCGATCCATCCAACTACAGACCAATTTCTATTTTATCTGTTCTTTCTAAGCCTCTGGAGCAACATATTTATAAGTGTCTTCTTTCTCACTTAAATCAACATGATCTCATACACCCCAACCAGTCTGGATTTAGAGAATATCATTCCTGTCACACAGCTTTAACAAAGCTGGTTGATCGCTGGCTATTAAATATAAATAGAAAGCAATTTACTGGAATACTGTTTGTTGATTTTGCAAAGGCATTTGATGTTATAAATCACAAACTTCTTCTTAAAAAGTTAGCACTTTACAAATTATCCCGTAGTACTCTTGAGTTGATCTCCTCTTTCCTTTCTGATAGACAACAGAAAGTATCTTTAAATGGATCTATCTCTGATTTTCTCCCAAACACTTATGGTGTGCCTCAGGGTTCAGTTTTGGGTCCCCTACTTTTTCTACTTTACATTAATGATCTTCCTTTATCCATAGGTACTCAATGCGACATGTTTGCTGATGACACCACCCTTGAAACAACGAACTCTGATGCGCGTGAGGTTTATCATACAATGCAAAAAAGTATCAATAACCTTATTCAGTGGACACACTTAAACCACATGTCTCTACATCCCAATAAAACTAAATTTATGTTGATTACCAATAGACAAAAGCGTCAAAACCTCACCCAGTCTTTACCCTTTCTGTATATTTCTAATGTGAAAGTCGATGAAATAACGAATCATAAAGTTTTAGGTGTAACAATAGATAATAACCTCACATGGTCGAAACACTTAGAAAAAATGTCTAGAAATATAGCATCAAAACTGTATCAGTTTAGAAAAATTAAGAACTTTTTAAACTTACATGCTAGGAAACTATTCTTTTATGCATATATACAATCTCACATTGATTATGCATCTACACTCTGGGATCTAGCGAGTAAAAATGTACTTAAACATTTGCTTAGCGTTCACAAAAGAGCCATTAAAATTGTCATTAACAAGGCATCTACTCTAACAGACTTTGATTATAAACAAGCAAATATACTTCCCCTCCCAGCCAAGTTAATTTACAATAAAGGCATTCTCATGTATAAAATACTCCATGGTAAGACTCCACATTCTCTTAGGAATATGTTTACTTATAATAGTTATCGACATTCGCACAAAATAAATGTTCCTTTCACAACAATTAATCTTTATAAGTCTAGCCTTATGTACTCTGGAGGATGGCTATGGAATAATATTCCAGAGCTCCTAAAATGTGAATCTAATTTTTCTAGATTTAAAACCAACATGTTTAATTACTTAATGAGTCTCTCTGATTTAACATTCCTTTCTCCAAACATGTATTGAACACAAACACGTATTGAACTGATCTATTATCAACACTATTATTGTCACTCAGCATGTATCTTACCGTTTGTCGTAGTCGTTGTTCATATCATCACCATCATTATCATCATTATCACCATCATCATCATCCTCATCCTCAACACCATCATCCTCATTAGCGTCTTTTTGTCACCCTCATCATAGTTTGTGTTATAATTATCATCATCATCATTGTTCTTGTTGCTATTAATATGATTATTTACATGACTAGATGGTCGGATACTTTTTTTTTTTCTTTTTTTTATTTTTTATTTTTTATTTTTATTTTTTTTGATATGGAAATGTTAATATTTGCAAAATTATGCTCTCTCTCTCTCTCTCTCTCTCTCTCTCTCTCTCTCTCTCTCTCTCTCTCTCTCTCTCTCTCTCTCTCTCTCTCTCTCTCTCTCTCTCTCTCTCCTCTCCTTCCCTATACTCTCCTGTCTGGTATTTAAATTTGTATTCCTAATAATTATATTCTTTGTTTTGATTTTCCCCCGTATTCTTCAAAAAAGAAATTGTTCATTCTTTGGTTGAGAGGTTGGTTTTCTTGATTGTTGGTTATTTGTGTTCTTTTATGCCCAGAGGGCTGGTTGTAAAAAAGCATGTTTGCTTATGCCATTACCCTCTTAAAATAAAATTTATTCAATTCAATTCAATTCAATTCAATTCAATTCAATTCTCTCTTCATGAAACTCTTTGATACACAGGTACAACCTATTATACAATATGGGGCTGAGATCTGGGGAATAGAAAACATTGTGCCAATAGAAAAGTTACATTTATTTGCATTCAAGAGATTTCTTGGTGTAAACTGGCGCAACTCCTAATGACATGGTCTATGGAGAGCTAGGAGGGTATCCATTGTACATAAATTCTAAGGTAAAATGCATTCGTTATTGGCTTAAGATAACTCGTATGGAGGATAAACGATTGCCATCTTAAGCTTATAAAATGCTATACCAACTTGATTGTAAAGGCAAGCATACTTGGGCATCTAAAATACGTACATATTTGTGTCAGTATGGCTTTGGGTTTGTCTGGAACAATCAAGGAGTCGAAAACGTTAA
>CM060330.1:17687273-17689773 GCA_030674155.1 Stramonita haemastoma
AGCACGCCAAGTTGGAAATGTGCTGGGCCTGACTTGTCAGGCGCTTAACGCCGACAGTGCAACGCATTTCGCTCATATGACAGGCACCAATGGCTGCTGTCTGAGCATTGGAAGAAGAAAAGCATAGGCAGCCATAATCCGACACCAAAGGAGGTCCCCCATCCATTTGACCATGAGTGGTGGTCTAGATGCTAGTCTTTTGGATGAGACGATAAACCGAGGTTGTGTGCTACACAAAAATATTTAGCGCACGTAAAAGCACCCTCAGCAACAAGAGGGTTGTCCCTGGCAAAATTCTGTAGAAAGGATCCACTCGGATAGGGAAACAAACAACAGTTGTAGACAGGAAAAGAAAAAAAAAGTTGGCGCTGCGTTTGTGGCGACACGCTCTCCCTCAGAGAGAGCAGCCCAAATTTCAGATAGAGAAATCTGCCGTGACTTAAAGAAGTGTAGATTGTCACTGTTGGTGGACAAAACACAGCTTCGCACATTCAGAGTGTTGTTTCTGTCAGTTTTATTCCAGACATCAGTGAACACAAGAAACATGAATGACAAAACTCTCCATACACGCTCACTCCCCTGGCAAGTTTGGCCATTCTTAAAGTGTGTGTGTGTGTGTGTGTGTGTGTGTGTGTGTGTGTGTGTGTGTGTGTGTGTGTGTGTGTGTGTGCATGTGTGCGTGCGTGCGTGCGTGTGTGTGCGTGCGTGCGTGTGTGTTTGTGTGTGTGCGTGCGTGCGTGCGTACATATTAGAATAATATTCTATTATTTGTATCAGACGAATACATGCGATAAAAATGACCATCACAGTGAAAATATACTTTACACAACTGAATTCAAACATGTGGAGAAAAACCAAAGTACGCTTGATGTTCATCGGTTGAGTTATGCTGTTCAAGGAAAGCTCGAGGCCATATGTGAAATGTTTTCGATCTAGCAGAAGAAAGAATTTGCAATACTAGATGTATATGACAGTGCTATCAAAGAATAAAGACTGAAACCATATCTAATAAGCAATAAAAACAAAAGACATCAGAAGACTTTTTGTAAATTTCGATAATATACTGTCACAATTTAATAAAGGGCAGACATCAGGACATATCCAGAGAAAACGGAAAATATAAATACTGTAAGAAAATAAAAAATGAATTGACTGGATGTGTCTTGCTTGATAAACTCAGAAACAATTCGTGGTTGAAAATTAAAACAATAGATAGCCAAGGAACATAAAAACTGTATAGTTGAATTAAAGAACATAATCACAGTTAATCTCTAACAAGCATAATTATATCATCAGATATGTGTGTGTGAGTGTTTTGAGAAAAGAAATAAAACAGAAGTAGAATGCAATATCTTTTGCCGCACATCATTTTTAGTCAACATATGGTTATAACTGATGTTTACTTTGTTGTATCAAATATCTACATACCTTTTATGGCAATAAAATATTCTGAATCTGAATCACACACACACACACACACACACACACACACACACACACACACACACACACACACACACACACACACACACCGCTCCTTTCTTTTCCTCCACAGTTACTTCATAAACAATACAAACAACATACCGATTCACCGATAACGCGCTAATCAACAATCACAACACAACAGTTACATTTTTCGTTATGTGACTTGAGTTTTGTAACAGGTTGGTCTTACTGTGCATTTATCTTTCCTGATATCATTCGTGTGTTCTGTGTTGACTCGTACTTTCCTCTACACAGTCACGTGTACACACTGATTGTTCAAACCAATCACAATGTTGTCTTTGTCTACAGTTTCAAGTACCTGTGGTCCACAAGGCAGAAACTGACCAGAGATGACCCTGCCATGTCACTGCACAGTTCAGCCAGACATGGAGCTCCTCAGGGTCGGTCAATATTTTTTTCGTTCACAACTCCGTACGTAGAACGTCATCCCACTCTACACCACTCCTGCTATGTCATAAGCTATTGCCAGAGTCCATGTTTAGTAGTCAAAGCTCTTGCAACACATCCTTGTGAATATTTTATGCAGCAAATACCAGCTTTCTAGTTGTTGAGCCGAGAAAAATAAAAGAGCATTACACCAAATCTCTGGCTGCAATATTCCACGTCCCCTTTTTTCACCTCTATAATTGTGTAACAGCCACAAGTTTTGCTGTTCGTTGTCCCTCCATCACCAACCTGTTTGTGCACGATTACGTCATTCTTATGATTTATACGTAAGCACTCAGGTTACCTTCTTTTGATTATCTTGAATATTTCATCCACTAGTTTTAACGTACAATTTCATGACGTAACTTCATGTTTCGTCATTCTATAACCCTCCTGTGACGTCACCTCATCTTGACCAGACAAAAAACACACCACACCCTTCATTTCCCCAACTCTCCGAGCTAGAAAACGACCATCTCATCCCCAAGGGAACGGGGTAGGTCAATGGTCAGAGCACTCGCTTTCCCCAAGCTAAGGGTTAAGCAGTATCAAGCGTGGTTACCATATG
>CM060330.1:17691299-17706299 GCA_030674155.1 Stramonita haemastoma
TTTTCTGTGAAATAGACAGTTTAAAGTGTCAAAGTAAAAAAAAGAGTTCAAAAAGTATGATCACAAAATTACTTTAAATGAATATGTTTCGGGCTGCCATTTCTAGCTTTAATTCCCACTTAATTCAATAATAATAATGAAAAATAATAATAACAATGATGATGATGATGGTTATAATGATAATAATAATAATAATAATAATAATAATAATAATATTTAATAATAATAATAATAATAATAATAATAATAATAATAACAACAACAACAACAGTAACAATCATAATCAAAATCACAATGAGAGCGTAACGATAAAACAGCACTAACAGTAATGGCGATAATAATAATAATAATAATAATAATAATAATAATAATAATAATAATAATAATAATAATAATAATAATAATAATAATAATAATAATAATAACAGCAACAAAAACAACAATAATAATGAACAAATTCGGAGCACTTTCCTTCTCCTCTCCAGAAGAAAAAACAAAACGCTTAATACCCCACCCACCCCACCCCCAACCCCTCCCCCGCCTCCCCTCAACCAAAACCTAATATGAGAATAATATGTTCTCAGTCTTGAACCTAAGGGCCACACGGTTCATCCCAATGTAGGTGAAAGAGGAAGAGGGGTGAAGGAACATAACATACGTAGGTAGGTAATGTCATTAGCACACAGACAGAACAGCCGCACACCCCTCTCTGCTATGACTCCACTGTACATCGAACCCCCTAGTTCGCCTTTTTGTCAGCAGAAACTGTTCCCAGCCGAGCTGTGATGGAAATGAATGTCTGCTCTTTCCGTTTTTCTCCCCTTTTTTATTATCCTTTTCAATTTGCTCTTGCTGCTTTCATTCAGTTATGTTTCAACATTGTGGTAAGAGGTTGAAATCAGTTTAATGTTTGAGATGTGTGTGTGTGTGGGGGGGGGGGGGGGGGGGGAGGGGGGGATGTGTGTGTAGTGTGTGTTGTGTGTGTAGTGTGTGTGTGTATGTGTGTGCGCGAGCGCGTGTGCGTGTGTGTGTGTGTGTTTGTGTGTGTGTGTGTGTGTGTGTGTGTGTGTTTTCTGGCTTCTCGCTTATCTTTCATATTATCCTTCGGATGAGACTCTAAACATAGGTTTCAAGTGCGAGCGCACGTAGAACATCTTGCGCACACGTTAAAACGTGTTCCACTTTTCAGAACAGTAGGCCATTGTGTGCTGGTGGGAGTGAATAACAAGGTTTACAAAACTTAAAGACACACGGGGACTGGACGTGAGAAAGCATGTGAGTGATTATGCAAGTGTCCTCTGAAATAAAAGAATAGATAAATGACAAATACATAAATAAACACATAAATAAATACATAGGTAAAAATAAGACTACTTGCTTTTGTGTAACGTTATTTTTTTTTATCTTTCATACTCAATCTTTCTATTTTCCAATGAAAGTGGCCTTTTTTTTTTTCTTCTTTTTTTTCACAGAATTTTGCCAGGGAAAACCTGTTCTTTTCATGCTTTATGGCACTTTTACGAGCACTAAATGCATGTCGTAAATGGGAAGTTAGCTTCTCTCAATTCAACTGAAAGACTAACACTCAGACCACCGCTCCATGGTTTGGTGAATGGAGGAAAAGTTTCGGTGTTGACCTGTGACTGAACCCTCAACCTGTTAAATTCTATTTGTGTACACTCGTCCACCCGGATCTTCCCCTCTAACCTATTTCTTTTTTTAAACTTTTATTTGGTACAGTAACCTTTAAGAAGGTAGGGGGAAAAATGACTAAACTTCATCTAAACTTGGGGGAGGGGGGTGGAGGGGGAGGGAGCTAGGGGTAAGAGCGTTGCGTTCATGACGTGAATGTTCTCAAACGGTGGTGGCTCCAACCTGCGCTTTTATTTTTATTTATTTTATTCTTTCTTTTATATCGAGCATAATGGGATAAGCACTCTTGTGGGGTTTTTTTACATCCAGTCCCCGTGTGTATACAGTTGTGTAAATCTTGTCATCTGTTCCCACCGGCACACAATGGCCTACTCTTACGAAAAGCGGAACAGAACTTAACGTGCGCGCAAGAAGTTCTGCGTGCGTTCGCACACGGGGCCTCGGTTTACAGTCTCATCCGAAAGACTTTTGGGAAGAGTGGAGTCAGCACTGATGTTAACTCCAGGGGAAAAATCCCCTTCAACGGGAATCGAACTCGGGTCGTCAAATTTCCAGCGCAATGTTCTGACCACTAGGCTATCCCGTCCCCTTTCAGAATGTGAGCACAGCGCTCTAACCACTAGGCTACCCCACCTCCATCCCTCTTGCGTTGTTTGTACATCCCTTGTTTGTTTTATTCTTTGTTGAAACATACTTTGAATTAAACTCTGTACACATTTGATAATGATAAGAGCAATATTCTGTACACATTTTAATCCTGTTTGGAGATAATTTCTGTGCACATTTAAAATCATGTTCAGAACTAGTCCCCGTGCTATTTGAATCATTATAACTAGAATCTGTTTACATTTAATCAGGGTTAGAGTTAAACTATGTACACCTTGAACAATGAAATGAACTATATTCTTTGTACATTTCATCATGTTCAGAACTAGTTTTTGTGCACATCTAATCATGTTTCAAACTAAGTTCTGTGCATATTGAATCATATTGAATAAATCATAAAATAAATATTCAACTATGCCTACAATTAGAATCTTAACACTTTAACAACTTACAACTAAATTCTAAAAAAGTGAAAAGGTAAAGGTGTCCCATAATCAATGTGATCGTAGGGGAGCGAGGTGTTCAGAGACCTCAGCTTCTCCAGAGGCCAACATGTTGAGGGCAGCGCCCATCTCCTCTCCCTCACTGCTTCACCTTCCCTGACTGTAAAGAGGGCAGGTACCCCTTTACACCTGGGTGAAGTGGTCGGACTGTACTGAAGCCAAGGTGCACAAAGGGTCACCCATCCAACTGGTAACCATGCTCAACGCTGCCTAACCTTACCTTGGGGAGAGCGAGTGTTCTGACCACTGAGCTATCCCGACCCCAGGCTCAGAACTAAATTCTGCACACATTAAGCTATACTTACAATTGATTCCTGTGCACATTCTGCCCACCATGACTTGTTATGACCTACCTCGTTTTATTCCTACGGGGGGAAAATCTACTGAGGGTATTTCTTGGACACGGCAAGGCTTCCTTGTATAGCCAGCAGGGCGTTCACCTTCAACAAAATAACGTCCGCTTTTGGTGACTGATTTTCTCCTTTAAAAGGTCAACGGGGAGAGAGAGAGAGAGAGAGAGAGAGAGAGAGAGAGAGAGAGAGAGAGAGAGAGAGAGAGAGAGAGAGAGAGAGAGAGAGAGAGAGAGAGAGAGAGAGAGAGAGAGAGAGAGAGAGAGAGAGAGAGAGAGAGAGAGAGAGAGAGAGAGAGAGAGAGAGAGAGAGAGAGAGAGAGAGAGAGAGAGAAGAAGAAGAAGAAGAAGAAGAAGAAGAGAAGAAGAAGAAGAAGAAGAAGAAAGAAGAAGAAGAAGAAGAAGAAGAAGAAGAAGAAGAAGAAGAAGAAGAGAAAGCAACGAAACGAAGGAGAGAGAGACAGAGAGAGACAGACAGATAGACAGACAGACAGACAGACAGATAGACAGACAGACAGACGGACAGACGGAAAGGTAGAGAAACTGAGAGGCCGAGAAGCATTTGCAACTCACGAACATTAGCACGTGGCAAATAGTACACTTCGACTTCAAACTAATACCAGCTTGAAAGTAAGGGAACAAATGAGAACTAACCATTGACATCCACAAGCAGCCTCTCATATTATGCATCTCTGGGCCCCAGTCCAAAAGCATTGGGATTGTGTTGATCAGTTTTTGTCTGAACCAGCGCTAGTGTTGAGCATGGGTAATAGCGATACTAAACTTACCGATACCTCAGTATGTGTTGCATGTATAAGTTAACTCTTTTTTATATACAATACCGTTTTCTGACACTGTTTTTATAGTTATTGATTAATTTTTCTTGTTGTTACTTCGTATATCTTAAAATCTTTCTTTAAACTTTTTTTTTCTGACACTGTTTTCGGTTGTATTATTTTTCTTGTTACTTTGCATATTTGAAAACATTTTTAAACCTTTTTTTCTGACGGTTTTTCAGTAGTTGTTTAATTTTCCTAGTTACTCTGTATATTTTTTAATATATCTTTTAGACTTTTTAATCTTAAATTACTAGATGTGAATGGATATCAAACTGAAGATATCCAACAGCTTTGTCACTTATTGATATAAGCTAACAAAGCCTAACGTAAACTGTAAAATTGCCAAAGCCTACCGTAAACTGTTAAGTGCCAAAGTCCACTGTAAACTGTTAAGTGCCAAAGTCCACTGTAAACTGTTGTTACATGCCAAAGCCTACCGTAAACTGTTGTTACATGCCAAAGCCTACCGTAAACTGTTGTTACATGCCAAAGCCTACCGTAAACTGTTGTTATATGCCAAAGCCTACCGTAAACTGTTGTTACATGCCAAAGCCTACCGTAAACTGTTGTTATATGCCAAAGCCTACCGTAAACTGTTGTTACATGCCAAAGCCTACCGTAAACTGTTGTTACATGCCAAAGCCTACTCTAAGCTGTTGTTATATGCCAAAGTCTACTTTAAACTGTTGTTACATGCCAAAGCCTACTCTAAGCTGTTGTTATATGCCAAAGTCTACTTTAAACTGTTGTTACATGCCAAAGCCTACTCTAAGCTGTTGTTATATGCCAAAGTCTACTTTAAACTGTTGTTACATGCCAAAGCCTACTCTAAGCTGTTGTTATATGCCAAAGTCTACTTTAAACTGTTGTTACATGCCAAAGTCTACTTTAAACTGCTGGGGGGGTTGTTATTGTTTTTGTCAGCCATGAAAAATTCTTATAAGATCTGAAGCAAAACAGCATTACAC
Organism: Stramonita haemastoma; assembly: GCA_030674155.1. NCBI lineage: Eukaryota > Metazoa > Mollusca > Gastropoda > Neogastropoda > Muricidae > Stramonita > Stramonita haemastoma. The sequence goes on from CM060330.1 coordinate 17,696,218, forward strand.
TCTCCTGTAAAGGAGAGAGAGAGAGAAAAAAAAAAACTTTGAAGTCAGAGCATGGCTGCCTATTATGGCAATGTACATGAAAAGAGTCATACACACACATTTCTCATCCAGTGTGTTCTTGCAGTCTCACCCTGATTCCCAGGTGGGACGAGCAAGTCAAGGTGACAGAGTGTGGTGACCCCACCAGTATGTTAAGCTGGCGAATGCTGACGGTGATAACGATGCTGAAGCAACACACAACAACAACAACAACAAAAGTAACAACAATAGTCTGGTCCACCATTATTGTTATCATCTTTCCTGTGTCCCCCGATAACTTTGTTGGAGCGCAACACAAAATTACAACTGTATTAATTAAAAAGAAACACATAGATCCTTTTTAAAGTGTAAAATTGTTGTTGTTGTTTTTAATTCGCTCTTCGGATAGAGTTCCAAGGTTCACCAACAGAAAGATTGTTATGTATGCGACCATTTTACCCACCATTAGAATAAATGATGTATAAACACGACATCAGTATGCGTGCAGGATTTGTTGTGGGGGGGGGGGGGGGTGATAGTACTCCGTTCTTGCAGGCACGAATGACCTTGTCTTACAAAAAGCCCAGAAAGATTTAACATGTGTGCAAAATGTCCTGCGTGCGTTTGCACACTTGTGATTGATTAATAGTACCACCCGAAGGACTTTCTAAAAATGGAGGCAGTAATGAATGTAAGTGAAAAATCCTCATGAACAGGCGTATCGATCATGGCTCAAACCCGGGCTCGATCCCAGGCTGGCAAACTGCGGGCGCAATGCTCTCAGCCACTCGGCTATCCCTCCCCCATACACTTGTATAACACTCCGATACAATGACCCAGGTTTTCCTCTACGTATCTGGTCTTGAAGAAACACATTGTATAAGACTCCGACACAATGACCCATGTTTTCCTTTAATTACGTATCTGGTCTTGAAGAAACACAATAGCAAGCTAAAGAGGATATCCTCGTCGTGAGGGAAAAAAGCTAGGAATGGCATAGCTAAAACAAAGCTCCCATTTTAGCTGCTTTTACACAAGACATTCTGGAAGCCATTTGGCGGAATCAAAACCAGCAACAAACATCAGAGATAACATAGATGCGGGTTTTAAAATGCGTGCAAAATGAACGCACACACACACACAAATGCACACGTGCATGAACGCATGCACGCATGCACACACACACACACACACACACACACACACACATATATATATATATATATATATATATATATATATATATATATATATATATATATATATATATATATATATACTTAAAAGGATGAGAGAAGGGGGGAGGGAGAGAGAGAAAGAGACGAGCCGGAGACAGTCAGACACACAGACACACAGACAGACACACGCACGCACGCACCTACGCTCTCACGCATGCACACAGAAACATACACACATACACACACACACGTACACACGCAAAGAGACAGAGAGCGAGCGAGCGAGCGAGTGAACGAGAGAGACAGAGAGAGAGACAGACAGACAGACAGACAGACAGACAGACAGACAGACAGACAGACAGACAGACAGACAGAAACAGAAACAGAAACAGAAACAGACACAGCAACAGAGAAGCAGAGAGTCACAAAGCAGAGGCACACTTTTCGCAAGTTAAAGAAAGTAAATATAGTCGAAAACTTTCAAAGACCCCTAAACGGTAAAAGAAAAAAAAAGAGAAAAAAGAAAAAAAATACGACGAAAATCAAAATCGGTCAGGAAATGGGTTTCTAGTTTAATTGACAGAGATTTGTCAGCCTGTCCATTCAGAGCCTGAGGTAGGGGGTAAACCATTCTCTCTATATAAATAAGGAGAGAGAGCAGAGGAACAGAGAATACACACACACGCACGCACCGACAGACAATGCACCACTCACTCACTCACTCACTCACTCACTCACTCTATCATTCTCCTCTCTCCTCTCTCTCTCATCTCTCTACTCTTCTTCTCTCTCTCTCTCTCTCTCTCTCTCTCTCTCTCTCTCTTCTCTCTCTCTCTCTCTCTCTCATCTCTTACCTCTCTCTCTCTCAGCCTCTCTGTCTCTCTCAGTCTCTGTCTGTCTCCTCTCTTCATTCTGTCTCTGTCTCTCTCCTCTCTCTCTCTCTCTCTCTCTCTCTCTCTCTCTCTCTCTCTCTCTCTCTCTCTCTCTCTCTCTCTCTCTTAGACCTTTCTGTCTGTCTCTGTCTCCTCTCTCATTCTGTTTCTGTCTGTCTGTCTGTCTGTCTGTCTGTCTGTCTGTCTGTCTGTCTGTCTGTCTGTCTGTCTGTCTGTCTGTCTGTCTGTCTGTCTGTCTGTCTGTCTGTCTGTCTGTCTGTCTGTCTGTCTCTCTCTCCTCTCTCTCTCTCTCTCCTCTCTCTCTCTCTCTCTCTCTCTCTCTCTCTCTCTCTCTCTCTCTCTCTCTCTCTCTCTCTCTCTCTCTCAGGAGGTTAGAATGATGTGCTTATGATCTGTCTGATGGTTTGAGCCACCACTGAGATATACGCTCAAAGGGATTTTCCCCCTGGAAGTAACATCAGTGCTAACTGCACTGCCTCAAAAGCCCTTCGGATGAGATTATAAACCGAGGTCTCACGTGTATACGCATGCAGATCATCTAACACACTCATAGAGAATCTGTCCCGCCTTTCGGAACTGTAGGCTACGATATGCCGGTAGGAACAGATGACAATTTTTTCCCCCATCCATTAGACCCAGAGGGGTGGTCTGGGCGCTAGTCTTTCGGATGAGACGATAAACCGAGGTCCCGTGTGTTACACATCACTATTTAGCGCACGTAAAAGAACCCACGGCAACAAGGTGGTTGTCCCTGGCAAAATTCTGTAGAAAAAAGCCACTCTGGTAGGGAAACAAATGCAGTTGCATGCAGTAAAAAGAAAAAAATGGGTAGGCGCTGCACATGTGGCGACGCGCTCTCCCGGGGAGAGCAGAGCAGCCCGAATTTCACGCAGAGAAATCTGCTGTGACATAAAGTGGTACAAAATACAAAATACAAAAAATGGTACAAAGGCGCACCCACACGGGAAATTGAGGTAATAAAGCACATGGCTGCTGATCAATGCTCTTAGAAATACAAGAGTGTAGGTACATCAAAATGAAAAAAAAAACACTAGAAAAAAACACGCACATACAGACACATATAGACTCACACGCATCTGTGTGTGTCTGCGATTGAGTGAGTGAGTGAGTGAGTGAGTGAGTGAGTGAGTGAGTGAGTGAGTGAGTGAGTGAGTGAGTGTGTGTGTGTGTGTGTGTGTGCGTGTGTGTGTGTGTGTGCGTGTGTGGTGTGTGTGTGTGCGCGCGTGCGCGCGAGTGTGTGTGCGTGTGTGTGTGCGCGTGCGCGCGCGAGTGTGTGTGTGTGTGTGTGTGTGTGACAGGAAGACAGACAGACAGACAGACAGACAGACAGACAGACAGACAGACAGACAGACAGATAGACAAAGACAGACAAAGACACAGAGTGCGATTAAACGTACTTTCAGAAAACGAATTTCTGGTGATTAATGCAAAATATAAAAGGACAGAAGCTCCAGAAATCCTGAAACACTGTAGGCAGACTGAGGTACGTGATATTCAAAAAGTGACGCTTTGCTTGTGTATGTATTATTGCCCTCTTATTTTGTGCATGTTTATCATCATCATCATAAGTATCATCACCATCATGGTCATCATCATCATCATCATCATCATCATCATCATCATCATCATCATCATCATCATCATCGTCATCATCATCGTCATCCTCCTCCTCATCACCATCATCATCCTCATCCTCATCATTATTATTGTCAGTAGTAGTAGTAGTAGTAGTAGTAGTAGTAGTAGTAGTAGTAGTAGTAGTAGTAGTGGTAGTAGTGGTAGTAGTAGTGGTAGTGGTAGTAGTAGTAGTAGTAGTAGTAGTAGTAGTAGTAGTAGTAGTAGTAGTAGTAGTAGTAGTAGTAGTAGTAGTAGTAGTAGTAGTAGAAGTAGAATAGTAGTAGTAGTGGTAGTGGTAGTAGTAGTAGTAGTAGTAGCAGTAGTAGTAGTAGTAGTATAGTAGTAGTAGTAGTTAGTAGTAGTAGTAGTAGTAGTAGTAGTAGTAGTATCATCATCATCATCATCATCATCATCATCATCATTATTATTATTATTATTATTATTATTATTATTATTATTATTATTATTATTATCATTATTATCATCATTGTTGTTGTTGTTGTTGGTATTGTTATCAATGTTATTTTTATTGTTATTGTTACTATCATCGCAATTGTTGCTGTTGTTTTTCTGGTGATGTTATCCCGATTGTTCGCAATTGTATCTTTTTAAAAAAAATTAAAGAATATTCTAATCTTTAAACCCGAAATAAAACAAAATTTGACATTAACGTGTCTTTTAACATGAATGACGTTATTGCACGGTTAAAAATAGAATTGTCTGTCTAGCTGCTAATTCTTTGGGTTCAATTGAACACAATCCAGTCAAAAGAGAACGTGAATATTTATTACAATGTAGGCTACTTGTTACACTGGGATAATACATATTAAGGTTCAAACATGACCCATAGGACGGGATAGCCTAGTGGTTAGAATTTTGAACACGTGATTTGGCGGCCCGGGTTCGAGCCACCACCGAGACGCCCGTTCAATAGGAATTAACTTAATCCCTGGAGTTAACATCAGTACCGACCCCACTTACCCGAAAATCCTTCCAATAAGACTATAAACAATTTCCAGTACGTCAACGCACACAGAACATCTTTTGCACATGTTACAACCCCGTTCCACCTTTCGGAAGAGTAAGCCATTACGTTTTGGTAGGAATGGATGACAGGATTTAGAACAAAGAAAAGACGCTAGTGTGGTGTTGAAACATCGTCCATGAAGTCGGAATGCGGCTGTATTAATGATGGGTTAAGGGTAATATACGCAAAACCTCACCACTGATGAACGTCCCTGTTCTTGCCGAGAGAAGTAGGTCACTAAGTAACAGGGCCGCTAAGCCACAGGGCCGCCAAGTCACAGGTGGTGTAAACACTCTGTGACTTAGCGGCCCTGTGACAGCGGCCCTGTGATTTACTGGACCCTCTGGTAATTTGCTATGATTTGTGACTTGGCGGCCCTGTGACATAGCGGCCCTGTGACATAGCGGCCCTGTGACATAGCGGCCCTGTGACATAGCGGCCCTGTGACATAGCGGCCCTGTGACATAGCGGCCCTGTGACATAGCGGCCCTGTGACATAGCGGCCCTGTGACTTAGCGGCCCTGTGACTTAGCGGCCCTGTGACATAGTGGCCCTGTGACTTAGTGGCCCTGTGACTTAGTGAGCCGCCGCTGTAGTCTAGTGGTTAGGGCGTTGGACTCGTAATCTAAAGGTTGCGGGTTCGATCCCAGCTTTCAGCTATGGCATTGTGCCCTTTGAAAAGGCACTTTACAGCTATTTTCTCACCCCACCCAGGTGTAAAAGGGGTACCAACCTTGTGTTGGGGGTTAACCCTACGATAGACTGGCGTCCTATCCAGGGGGTAGTCTATGACTCTCAGTCGCTTAACGTCACAGAAACCGGGATAAGCACCGGCCTGATGAGCTTTAGGCTCGGGACAGACTTTAACTTTAATTTTTTAACCCCCTTGCCGAGGAGCCAAACCCTCCACAAAAACATAGCAATTATCCGTTAGTCAGAACTAAACACCAAAATAGGAGATGATGATACTACATGTCCTTGAACAAGAGGGTTCGATACAATGATTATCGCACTGATTTTAAAAGATAACTATAACAAACAACCCTAGAATAAGCGTTAGTGTGTTATCGAAATGTGCTTCATTCTTACAGGCAAGGTTTTTTGCGTGTTTCATGAGTATTTTTCTCAAGTGTCCTACTTTCTTCACATATTTTTTGTAACTGACGAAGGGCACATGATATAAATAAATTGTTAATTAATTTGAAAAATTGGCACGGCCTTGATAATGTTAGACTAAAGAGCAAAAGCAGCATCAACAACAGCAGCAACAACAACAGCTTAACAGTCAGTAGGCAAATCAGCACTGATATGACCTTGACAAAGTTAAAAAGAAGACAGCAGAAACAACAACAATAACAACAACGAAACCACCAGCAATATAAAAAATAATCTAAATAAAAACCCACCAGCGGCAAAGAGATGAATACCACACAATAACAGTATAAACATAAAGCTTTCTAACCTTGACATTTTCATACAGGGCCGAAGACAAAAATGCCAGCCTTCCCTGTGAAAGGCGGTGATTAAAACTAAGATGATGCACGCTGTTTAGAAAATGATTATCGGCCTTTGATGCTTGTTAGCATGCAAGTTATCTGTCCTTCCATCCCTGAAGGGGGCGCTACCGCCGTAGTTTGATCATGGGTCAGGGAAAGTGGAAACCACGTGCCGACAATTTCCAACATGTATTCTTGGTAACAGAACAGCTCACTCTCCCTCCCCCCCCCCTCCTCCCTCCCCCTCTTTTTCTCCTTCTCTCCATCCCCATTCTCCTTTTAATACCATCCTCAGGGCGATTCTAGTGATCTAAGCATACACCTCCTCATAACAATATTTGCTCGTTGCACCCATCTTATACAGTGTGTGTGTGTGTGTGTGTGTGTGTGTGTGTGTGTGTGTGTGTGTGTGTGTGTTGTGTGTGTGTGTGTGTGTGTGCGTCTACAACAACTTTAACACATTTACTTTTAGTAGCTACAGTATGTTACCAAAACAATGTTGTTGGCGACAAGGCTGTTAGTGTCCATTAATATTATGAGCGGGATTAGATTACGTGGTCTGAAAATGTTATGCCTAACTTATAATGGTGTTAGAAGGTAGTCTGTGTGTCTGTGTGCTACGTTTTTTTCTTTTTAAGATAAAATGTGATTATATATATATATATATATATATATATATATATATATATATATATATATTCCATAGAAAGCGGTTGTGCGCATGGGTAAGGGCAAAATAGTTGAGAAAAATGGTTAATCGATAAAAAGGTAAAAACATTTTTCGTACATTTTATAATTCATGAATAATATTTCCACAAGCAGGGATAAAGTTTCAATGCATACATGCATACTTTTATTTACATACACACATAAGTACATACAACACTGTACATATACATATTCATCAAGTTTGTAACCACCCTTCACGATATGATTAAAGCGTTTTGGCTTGATACATAACACGTATATGACCAGACAGGCAGACACAACAACATCGAGCCAGCCAGACGAACCAATTTGTATGCAATGAAAACATAATGCAAGTAGTGTTAACACTTTCGGATAAGAGAAAAACCATATCTATATCGTTCTACAATAATAATGTATAGTCTACATAAACAAATCATAGTTGCTAAAAAAAATATATAAAAACAGACCCAAACATGTACATATCCCAAATTCTGTCGATCCTTTATCATTTTATATAGAGGATAATGGAACAAACACTAATGTGCTTTTTTACATCCAGTCCCCGTGTGTATGCAGTTTTATCAATTTTGTCATTTTCTCCCACCGGCACACAATGGCCTAACTCTTTCGAAAACAGAACAGGATTTAATGTATGAGCAAGATGTTCTGCGTGCGTTTGCAGACGGGGCCTCGGTTTATATTTTTTTGTATTTTGTATTTTGTACCCCTTTATGTCACAGCAGATTTCTCTGCGTGAAATTCGGGCTGCTCTCCCCGGGTAGAGCGCGCCGCCACAAGTGCAGCGCCTACCCATTTTTTTTCTTTTTCCTGCATGCAAGTGTATTTGTTTCCCTATCAGAGTGGCTTTTTTCTACAGAATTTTGCCAGGGACAACCCCCTTGTTGCCGTGGGTTCTTTTACGTGCGTTAAATAGTGATGTGTAACACACGGGACCTCGGTTTATCGTCTCATCCGAAAGACTAGCGCCCAGACCACCACTCAGGGTCTAGTGGATGGGGAAAAAGTTTTGGGTCCAAACGGGGTACGAACCCCGCACACTCCGACCCGGACTTTTTGCTTTCTAGGCAAGGCGCGTTACCACCTAGACCACCTATCCGAAGGACTTTTGGGGAGAGTGGAGTCGGCACTGGTGTTAACTCCAGGGGAAAGATCTCCTTGAACGGGTTCGAACCCGGGTCGTCAGATTGCCAGCGCAATATTCTAACCACTAGGCTATCCCGTCCCATGTGTCATGTGTGCGCTTGCACACGAGCTCTTGGTTAATACTCTCATTCGAAGACTTGCAGGGGAGTGGAATCATAACCAGAGTTGACTCCAGGGGGGAAATTCACTCAAACTAGCACCTGAACCAGCGTCCCCAGATTACCAGCAGACCAGATGTCCAACGTATTCTCTTTTGACCATAGGGCTATTCCGCCCCCTAATACATTAACACAATCACATTAATTTTTCACATAGATCAGTTTGGTGACACATCTATGTGGGTATTTTACCTTTTTTTTTCATTTCTCGGCTTAAGGTACGAGGTTCACCAGTGTTGAAATTTGTATGTACGCGACTGCTTATTCTCCTTCCCCAGCCCCCAACCATTAAGGTAGCCATATTCCGACTTTGGGGACCATGTCTAAACACAAGAAGAAGTGTGTATATGTTTCCTAAAAAAAGTTGTCATCTGTACTTACATGTACGAATGGCCTACTTTTCCGGAAGACGGAGCGTTTTAACGTGTGCGCAAGATTTTCTGCGGGCATTCGCACACGAGGTCTCGGTTTATAGTCATCCAAAGGACTTTTGGGGAGAGTGGAGTCAGTTCTGATGTTAACTGCAGGGGGGGAAATCCCATTGAATGGATGCCTCGGTGGTAGATCAAATCTGGGCCGTCAGATCGCGAGCACAAAGCTTTAAAAACTCGCTAACCCCCCTGCCCAGCCCCCTCCCCACTCCCTCCCCCTGTGTTTTAATCAAATGTGTTACTCTGAGCGAAGAAAACGAGTAACTCCCGTCGCTAGCATCTGTAGCCCTGACAAACGCCAAGAGTTCTGTCAGTTGTTGATGTAAGTTTAGTGCCAAGGCCTATATTATCATAATGTTGTTATGTTGTACAATGTATGGTTGAGACTGTCTTCATCCATGACAAGCTTGTAACATAACTATCTGTTGTTGTTGTTTTTTTTCCTTAAAGGAGAAAAAAATCCTCTTAGGAATTTGGCTGGTTGCATGGCGAAGTACTTGAAACCAGTCATACACGCAAACTTCTCATCCAGTGTGTACTTCCTATCTCACAGTGATTCCCAGGTGGGAGGAGTGAGTCAGAGTGCACATTCTCAGTGACCTCCAAGATGTTAAGCTGGGGAACACCCAACAACAACAAAAACAACCAACTTAACATGACCTTTAGTTACCTAACATCTCATCTATGTTTGTACAGAACCACCTCTCACGTCAAGAGGAAAAAACGGTCAATGTATAATCTCTTTTCTCACCTACTTTTCTGCACAAAAAAACAACAACTTTGAGGGCGTTAATTCACTTACGTAATATTGAACCGGGAGTGTTTACATACTTCTTTTTGTAGGCCCCCACCACGCACTGTGACCCTACTTCCCTAGTTCTAAATTCTAACAGCTTTAACTGGTCAAGATAAAACGCGATGACCGTTCTGGCTTTAACCTTTCGGGTTGACTGGGGCACTGATCCATTTAACCACAGAAAAGTTGGTTTCAATCTTCGTGCGTTTAACCTGTATACAGTTGCACACTTTACATCTGAGCTCTGACCATTAACGAGTTGGCACTTCTGGTATGGCCTCTGTGGTCGGCGGAGCTATGAACAAAATGATTGGAATAGATTGAGTTGGACTGACCGAAATACAGAAATAAACTGGTCTGTCTGTCTGTCTGTCTGTCTGCTGCCACTACTGGGTGTCTATATTTTCACCGAAGAAGGAAACATTACTGTTGGAAATCGCTGAAAGTAAATGAAATCCTGAAAAATCCAGTTGTTGTTTTTTTAGATAGATGGAGATATATATAGATATATATAGATATATAGATATATAGATATATAGATAATTATATATATATATATATATTACAGAGAGAGAGACAGGCAGACAGACAGA
>CM060330.1:17711299-17718799 GCA_030674155.1 Stramonita haemastoma
GAAGAGCACTTCCATCCCGGAATCTTGCCAAATTTGAAGTGCATTGTTTAAGAGAATGGGAATAACAAAGATCATTCTGTTTCCACTTCAAACGCTTAGCGCGGAACTGTCGCTTTGTATTGTAAAGAGTGGCGCTGGTGTCTTCACAGAATGTGACGACAATCAAGATAGGAGCACCAGTGAGATAAATAAACAATGAAGTGAACGGTAAGATAGCTGATTTCTTGGTTCCTTCTGTTATTTTGACCCTAACTTTTTCTTTAAAAAATGAAAAATAAGAAATAAAAAAATTAATAATCAAATAAAATAATAAATAAAATAAATTAAAAATAAAATGAAAAATAAATTAATGAATAAAAAAAATAATAAATCAATTAAAAAAATAAATGAAAATAAGATAAAATGAATAAAAAGAAAAGAAAATCAAATGAATAAATAAAAAATGAATAAATATAAAACTACATAAAAAATAAAATTAAAAAAAATAAAAAATAAAATAAAAATAAAAATAAAATAAAATAAATAAATTAAATAACTGACAAATCTGACAATGGCAATCGTTTGTGTGTTACATTTATTTATTTATTTATTCTTTTATAACAAGGATAATGGAATAAGCACTCTTGTGAGGGTTTTTTACATTCAGTCCCCGTGTGTATGCAGTTTTGTAATATTTGTCATCTGTTCCCACTGGCACAGAATGACCTACTCTTACGAAAAGTGGAACAAGATTTAACGTGTGCACAAGATGTTCGGCGTGCGTTTGGACATGGAGCCTCGGTTTAAAGTCTCATGCGAAGGACTTTTGGGGAGAGAGGAGTCTGCACTGATGTTAACTCCAAGGGGAAAATCCCCTTGTACGGGATTCGAACCCGTGATGTCAGCTTGCGAACGCAATGTTCTAACTACTAGGATATACTGTTTTAATTTGATGAAGTAGTACTCTGTTTTTGCTGCTGTTGTTGCTGCTGTTGCTGTACATTCTGAGTGTGACATGCAATAAGCATTTCTGACTAACTGACTGATCTCACCTGGATATCATAGCGTGTTCAACTGTTCAAGTGCACTTGGCATTAAAAGGTAAAAACGTAAAGGTAAAGGTGTCCCACAACCTGTGTGGTCGTAGGGGAGCGAGGTATTAGAGACCTCAGGTATTAGAGACCTCAGCTTCTCTAGGGGCCAGCATGTTGAGGGCGGCACCCATCTCCTCTCCCTCGCTGCTTTACCTTCCCTAACCCTAAAGTGGGCAGGTACCAATTGACAACTGGGTGAACTGGAGGAACAGTACTGTAGCCAAGGCGCGCAAACAGTCACCCATCCAATTGGCAACCACGCTCGACGCTGCTTAACTTGACCGGGGGGAAAGCGTGAGCTCTAACCGCTGAGCTATCCCGTCCCCCTTGGCATATAGGCAGCCATATTCCGACTTCAAGGACTTGTTTTGTCCTAAAAAGAAAAGTGCCGGTTAAATTCAGTAATATGACTTACAGGCTGATGGAAAAGGAATAGGTGTAGCCTACAGTCAGGGAGATTTGCACTGGCTGGCTTTCTTTGGGGGATACATTCTTTCCATCTTTCTCTGCCTTTGTGTGTCTGTCTGTCTGTCTGTCTGTCTGAAAGACAGAAAGACAAACATAAAGACAGACAAACATAAATACAGACAAACAGAAAGACAGACAAGCAGAAAGACAGACAAACAGAAACACACATAGACAAACAAAAAGACAGCTAGCTAGACAAACAGAAAGACGGACAAACAGAAAGAAAGACGGAAAGACGTAGAAATCCAAAGCACCGGCATTCTCAGTCACTGCCAGATGTGAAGTGCGCTGTTTAGGAAAACAGGCCTAACAAAGAGCATTGCCTCTCTGCCTCCACTGCCTTCTGCCCAACTGGCGGCTTTGTGATGCACTGAAGAGTGACGTTCTTGCCCAGTGGTTAGGGCCATTCCACTGCAGTCCTATGGATGTATGAAGTCGCGGGTTCGAATCTCGGCGGTGTCTGGTAAAATGAAGGGTTAGAAAGTAGACGGACGCCTTAGCCGTGTGGTCAAGTCTTTCGACTTCAATACCATGAGTCCATGAAGTCGTGGGTTTGAATCTCGGTTGCGTCCGGTTAATAAAGGATGGGGATTTTTACGATCTCCCAGGTCAAGTTCAAGTGCAGACCTGCCAATGCTTTATTTCCTTTCGTGCAGGAGATGGTGAAATATGCACGAAAAAGATCCCGTAATTCTTGTCAGCGTTCCGTACGGTGGGTTACATGTTTATTTCTTTCTTTCGTTATTTATTTATTCATTTGTATATTTATTTATTCTAATAAATTGAGGATAATGGAATAAGCACTCATGTGCTTTTTTACATCCAGTCCCCGTATGTATGCAGTTTTGTAAATCTAGTCATTTGTTTCCACTGGCACATAATGGCCTACTCTTTCGAAAAGCGAAACAGGGTAAAACGTGTGCACAAGATGATCTGCGTGCGTTCGCACACGGAACCTCGGTTTACAGTCTCATCCGAAGGATTTAGGAGGAGAACATAAACATCCCCAGTATACATCTGCGGAGTTGCAATTGCGGCTACCTTCATGGTGGTCACCTACACAAAATCTCACCATTGGTGAACCTTGGAGCTCTAACCAAGACACGAAAAAAATGTAATGTGGATCTGGTGTGATAGTTCATATTCTGTGAAGAGTTTGTAGATGTAAGAACTAGTGGAATGATAAGCAGTAAGGTGAACGGTAGGATGTCTGATTTCTTTATTCCTTGTGTCAATTGGACCGCAGTTTGTCATTCCACTCAAGGCCAGTCCACTCTCCGATGTTGTTTTCCCATCGATTTCTCTGTCTGCTTCTTCGTCTTCCTCCTTTTACTGTTCCTTGTAGGACAGTCTTGGCCAGTCCACATGTTCGTGTGGCGTGCCTGTAACACTTCATCTTGCGTCTTTTTCACAGAAGTCGGAGGTCAGTATATAAGGGCCCAGGGCTTTTGTATTTGCAATTCTGGTTTTTACTTCCTGGTTGGTTATGAGATCTCTGCACAAAATACCAGGAAGATTGATGATTCATCTCATCTCCTTTGCCGTATGTCTGCTGTTATTGTCCATGCTTCACAAGCATACTAAATTATGGAAATAAAAGTGGGCTTTTGGAAGTTTGATAAAGTGAACACAAATATGGTGATACCTTGTGAAGTGAGCTCCACAGCCCATGTTTTAATTTTGACTTTCAGGAATTTAGCAGACGAGGACAATCCACGTCGCTACAAAGAATGTGTTTTTTATTTGGTGGAGGACATCGACAGGAATACAAAAGAAAATCCAGATCCCTAAGTCTGTTTCCCATTCCAGAGCAGTTTTTCTCTAAAGCCCAGATTCTACTTGTTGTATCTGATGCTTCAGTGGAGACTGATGCTCAGTTTATTTCAGCTGTTAAGCAAACTGCACTTTAGAGTATACAGAAGACGACATTTCGCTACGAGTATTTTGTTGTTGTTGTTCCCTCGGCTAAGTTTTGGCATGCAGGATTAGAACTGGAGGCTGGAAGGAAATAGATCCCAGCGTGTTTGTATACAGGCCAGAGTAGTTTCAAAGGCATAGGAACAAAACCGTCTTTGAATCAAGTTCAGAGCAAACAATTTCTATTTTGTCGGTTGCAAATTACTTTGTTGTTAATGTTGTTGTTGGACGTTTCTGAGTTGAACACCCTGTGGGTCATCCAGAACATGCTCTCTGTCTCGCTCATCACGCCTGAGAATCCCTCCCATGACGCTACGAGCAGATCAAACGAGAATGTTTGCGTGTGTGACTTGATGACTACGTCACCATAATAGGCAGCCATACTACAACATCCCTAACGCAGCTATTTACACTACTACTGAATCAATATTTTCATTCTGTATCCTGACGCATTTCTTAGTAACTGACGGAACCAGTCTGGCTTTTTTTTAATGGCTGGTTTGTCGTTGTTAGTGTTTTGGTGGTGGTGTTTTTTGTGGGGGTTTTTTGTTGTTGTTTTTTTTTGGGGGCGGGGGCATGTACTGTAAATTATATTCTGTCCGTTTCTTTTTTTTACAGAGAGAGAGAGAGACAGAGACAGAGACAGAGAGACAGAGAGACAGAGACAAGACAGACAGAGACAGAGAGGCAGAGACAGAGAGAATGATGATGATGGTGATGATGATGGACAAATATCACACTTGAAAAGCTGACAAGGTGAAAAGTTCATGCCGTGGAAACAGAGCAGATTGCACGTGCAGGCAGATGAACGGTGCCTGACCAACTGCCCTCCTTTCTTATCTTCCATTTCACACACCTCCCAAACAAAGAGGGGGGAGGGGGAGAGAGGAGTGGAAGAAGGGAAGCACTGGAAGGGGGGGGGGAGGTGGTATGTGCCAGAGAGGTGGGGGTGTGGTAGTTGGTGGGGGGGGGGGGGGAGGAGGAGGGAGAATTGTTAATTCAGAACAACAGGGCGACAGCCTGTGCAAAGAAGGTTCGTTGACTTGTTGATGGTTGTTGATTTCTTCCTCCCCTTTCTTAGAAATCAGGATTGAGTGTGTGTGTGTGTGTGTGTGTGTGTGTGTGTGTGTGTGTGTGTGTGTGTGTTGTGTGTGTGCGTGTGTGTGTGTGTGGCGCGTGTGTGTGTGTTTGTATGTGTGTTTGAGTGAGTGTGTGTGTGTGCGCGCGCGCGCGCGCGGTGTTGTGTGTGTGTGTGTGTGTGTGTGTGTGTGTGTGTGTGTGTGTGTGTGTGCTGCGTGCGCTTACGTGTGCGCGCGCGTGCGAGAGTGTGTATATGTGTGTGTGCGTGCGCGCAAGGGCGCCTGTGCGCGTGTGTATGAGTGTGTGCGTGCGTGCGCATGCACGCGCGCGTGTGTGTGTACGTGTGCGTGTGCGCGCGCGTGAATGTGCTCGTCCACGTGCGCGTGTGTATGTATATATAATTTTGAAAAAATAAAAATGTACGTCAAACTGCCTGTCAGCATAGGCCTGTAACCATGTCTTCCTATCTGCATGTGGCCACAGCATTCACGGCATGTGTCAGCAAAGCCTGTGTTGGTGGGCTTCCTTCCTTCCTTAGCTGAACACTCCAGGGTCACTCAGAACACGTTGTCCTGCTCACACTCCTCACACACTGGAAGTCGCTGTGGGACATGTTAGTACATACACACCGAATGAGAACATTTGCGTGTATATGACAGTTTTCACCTACCTCGCCATACTGGCAGCCATCTCTGACTTCAGAAGGATTTTTCCCCCCTCACTTCTTAAAAGGAGAAAGTGGGTTGCAATACTAAAAGTTTGCGACGAGCTGAGTTCTGTATCTACATATCGTTTTAAAGTATAGCAGCATGGCTGTAAGGATTGTGTAGATTTGGCTCTCGGCGCTGACACCGGTCAATTAGTGACAAGGCTTTGAGGCTGGGGTAGGGTAATACAAACAGAGTAATTACAAACAGGTACTGCCGTCACTGATGTGCTGAGTGAGTGCAGCTACACGTACTGTATGACCACCCCCCAGGTACTGGGACGGCATCCTTGCAATCATTGCGCTGGCATTGACGCCCAGTCGAGTCGGTCGAGGATTTTTCTCTGGATTAACATGTGCTGACTCCATCCCCAAAAGTCGTTGATAACTTTAAACAGGCCGTGTGCAAACGCACGCAGACATCTTGCGCACCCCTTATCCTGTTCCGCTTCGTTAGAGTAGCCTTCTATGCCGGGAACAGTGACTTTACAAAATGCATACACCGGGATAGATGAAAAAGCACAGATGCTATCCATTATTCGATATAAAAGAATAATCAAATAAATCAAACAATTAATCAATAGCATGTGTATCGTTCAACATCGTTGACAACGATAGGAATCACATACCGCTGCGTCGCGTATACACAACAGACTACAGACACACAAACACACAGACACCGAACACACAGCATTTCTTTGAGTCATCAGTGCAGACTCCACTCCTAAAGTGCTCGACGAGACTAAACAGAGGCCCGTGGCAACGCACGGAACTTGCACATGTATATCTGTTCGCTTTAAGAGTAGCATCTGTGACGTGGACAATGCAGGTCAAACTGCATACACGAGAATTAAAAGCACAGATGCTACCCATTACTTCGAATAAGAATAAATATAAAAGATTAATAATATAATATAATAAAAAAATTATTATAATTATAATAAATATATATGAATAAAAAAACAACAGGCACACATACAGCGCACGCAAGTTGTTAATTGTGTATTACTTTGTTGTTTTTTGTTTTGTTCTTTGGATAGAGCACTGCAATTTACCGAAGGTGAGATTTTTTACCCATGCGACTGTTACTTTGCACTCCTTTTAAGATAGCCGCTTTTCGTCTTTGAGCATGATTTCTAAACACGAAACCAGTGTGCATGATCTTTTTTCTTTGAAAAATAAATTATCTGTTCCTACCAGCATGCAATGACCTTCTCTTTTTGATAGAAGGAACACATTTTTATACAAACGTAGGAAGCTCTGTGTGCGTTCGTACACGGGACACTGGCCAGGGGAACAATCCCATCGAATGAGTTTGTCCGTGGTGGATCAAACCCTGCTGTCAGACCGTGAGCTTAACGCTTTAGCCACTACCCTTCCCCCCTTTCCTCTGTTGGGTTATGAGAGAAGCTTTTTCCTTCACAATGTCACCACAAAGTCCCTCTGTTGCTGAGCCCATGTATGCATTCTTTGTAACCCTCTCTAAACACACATTGCACATGGATCTTCAGCTTTCCGTCTTGTTTGAAATAATAGCACCCAGGCCACTACGAATAGTCCAGTGGATGGTAGAAAAGTCCCTTTAGGACGGATACAAAGCCAAGACCACGTAGGGGAAGGGTGCTGTTTTCCTTTTTATAGACGGCGTGTATTTCACTGTTCCACCATTGAAAAGATCTATTCGCTTTGGCAGTCAAGGGATTAAACTTTTACGAAATAATGGGTTTTCTGTCTATGCCACTGTTCACTGGATTATTCTTTCTTCACTATCCATGACAAAGTCACACTGCATTAAGACTTTCAAACAATGTGTCTTAGGAAAAGCCAAAGTTGGTGGATCCATTGCAGAATACATATTGAGTATGTTGGTGCCATCAATAATTTGATCCGCTATAGCTGGTTTATATTATTTCTACCCAACAAAAATGGATAAGGTCTTTAACGTGTTATTGACGACGACGACGACGACGACGACGACGACGACGACGACGACGACGACGACGATGATGATGATGATGATGATGATGGTGGTGGTGATGATGTGATGATGATGATTTGATGATGATGATGGATGATGATGATGATGATGATGAGACGACGACGACGACGATGGCGATGACGATGACGACGCGATACGATGACGACGACGACGATGATGATGACAGACTGACGACGGCGACGACGACGACGATAATGATGATGACGATGATGATAATGATGATGATCATACATCATCATCACGATCATGATCATTAT
>CM060330.1:17721299-17723799 GCA_030674155.1 Stramonita haemastoma
TTTCAAAATACAAGCAAACTGGTATCGTGTTAAGATATCTTCCCTATAAAGTGGAAATGCAGCTGCCTTCATGGCGGGCAGAAACGATCGCATACACAAAATCTCTCCATTGGTGAACATCAGAGCTCTAGCTGAGAAACGATTAAAGAAAAAATAAAAACCTGCGAACCCTCGTCACAGAAACAGCCATACTCTGGCTGCAGAGGAGAGTTTCCTAATGGAGAGAACAGGTTGTCTCACCTACAGCTGGTGATGAATAATGACAATCACAAAACAACATACCACATTTTAACACAAGTTTCGGCGCTTTGCAAACCGTCAAACATTGAGAAAGCGTTTAAGCCCGGGCTACGCAGTTTTACCATGTCTAGGTTTCGGCACTTTTGCATCAATCATTGAGGAAGATATGACACTTGAGTCATTGCCTCTGTGGTGTGTGTGTGTGTGTGTGTGTGTGTGTGGTGTGTGTGTGTGTGTGTGTGTGGGTGTGGGTGTGTGTGTGTGTGTGTATATGTGTTTGTGTATGTGTTTGTGTGTGTGGTGTTGTGTGTGTGTTTGTGTGTGTGTTTGTGTGTGTGTGTGTTTGTGTGTGTGCGTGCCTAGTGTGTGTGCGTGTCTAATTGTGTGTGTGTTTGTGTGTGTGGTTTGTGTGTGTGCTTGTGTGTGTGTGCTTGACTGTGTGTGCGTGTCTAAGTATGTGTGTGTTTGTGTGTGTGTTTGTGTGTGTGTTTATGTGTGTGTGTGTGTTTATTTATTTATTTATTTATTTATTTATTTATTTATTTATTTATTTATTCTTTATATCGAGGATAACAGAATAAGCAATCATGTGCTTTTTTTCATCGGTCCCCGTGTGTATGCAGTTTTGTAAATATTGTCATCTGTTCCCACCGGCACACGATGGCTACTCTTACGAAAAGCGGAACAGGATTTAACGTGTGCGCAAGATGTTCTGCGTGCGTTCGCATACGGGGCCTCGGTTTAAAGTCTCATCCGAAGGACTATGTGTGTGTCTGCGTGTGTGTGTGTTGCGTGTGTGTGTGTGTGTATGTGTGTGTGTGTGTGTGTGTGTGTGTGTGTGTGTGTGTGTGTGTGTGTGTGTGTGTGTGTGTGTGTGTGTGTGTTGAAAACAAGGGCATCTGGGCGGCAGGGCAGAGCAGGAAGAAAAAGGAGATGTGTGGTGCATCTGACATTCCACACCACGGACTTACAGCAGCTGCCGCTAACTGTATAGTGGTAGTGGTTGTGGTTGTGGTTGTGGTTTGGTGGTGGTGGTGGTGATGGTGGTGGTGGTGGTGGTGGTAGTGGGTGGTGGTAGTAGTAGTGGTCGTGATGTTGTAGTAGTAGGAGAGGCAGCAGCAGCAGCAGCAGCAGCAGCAGCAACAGTAGTAGTAGTAGTAGTAGTGTAGTAGTAGTAGTAGTAGTAGTAGTATAGTAGTGTAGTAGTAGTAGTAGTAGTAGTAATGTGGTGGGGTTAGTAGTAAATAGTAGTAGTAGTAGTAGTAGTAGTTAGTAGTAGTAGTAGTAGTAGTATAGTAGTAGTGTAGTAGTAGTAGAGTAGTAGTAATGGTGGTGGGGGGTTAGTAGTAAATTAGTAGTAGAAGTAGTAGTAGTAGTAGTAGTAGTAGTAGTAGTAGTAGTAGTATAGTAGTAGTAGTAGTAGAGCTAGTAGTATAGTAGTTAGTAGTAGTGTAGTAGTAGTAGTAGTAGTAGTAGTAGTAGTAGTAGTAGTAGTAGTGTTAGTGTAGAGTGCAATGACACTAATGGTAGTAGCCTAGCAGCAAGGAAGTCTGGGCCCCACACAGAAAAAAAGTCACTCAAACTACCTGACCAACACTACAGGTGTCAGTATCTCTCAGACCCGGTTGACGCCGGAATATCATTATGATAGGAAGCACCGAGTACAGCCTTGTCCTGTAGTCTCAAAGCACACGTACAACCAAAGCAGCACCAAAACATCGGTACGTCTCCATCACTGTTGATCATCATGATATAAAAGAAAATAGTCTCTGATTTAATGGCCGGAGTAGCTCTGGTCTCCTGGTGACTGGTATTGGTTTCCTTTACTTCTGTGCCTGTGGTGAGTTGGCGTCAAAGCACTAGGGATCGGAGGTCTATGATTAAAAAAAAAAAAAACATCGTTGGTTTAGCAAAACTAACAATAGCACATAGATCAAAATTGAGTGAAAGGAGAAAAGAAAGAGATACCGAGTAAAAGAAAGGCTTAAAGAAAAAGAGAAAACGATAAAAAGAGTGGGTAACCAGAAAAAAGAAAATAAAAGTGAGCAGAGGAGAGAGAGAGAGGGGAGAGAGAGAGAGAGAGAGAGAGAGAGAGAGAGAGAGAGAGAGAGAGAGAGAGAGACAGACAGACAGACAGACAGACAGACAGACAGACAGACAGACAGACAGACAGACAGACAGACAGACAGACAGACAGACAGACAGAGATCATTATCTAGTGAAACACATATCTCAAGTTCTAATGTAATCTTTGTGATAT
>CM060330.1:17736299-17738799 GCA_030674155.1 Stramonita haemastoma
CTCCCCCTCTCCATCCCTCTTCCCCCTCTCCATCCCTCTTCCCCCTCTCCATCCCTCATCCCCCTGCCTCCATCCCTCCTCCCCCACCATCCCCTCGCCCTCCTCCTCTCCCCCACCTTCTCCCTTCCCCCACCCCCCTTGTCCCTCTCTAACCTCCCCCTCTCACCACCATCCCCCTCCCTCCCACCATCCCTCTCCCTCCCACTATCCCCCCTCCCCCCACTATCCCCTCCCCCCACTATCCCCCTCCCTCCCCCTACTATCCCCCTCCCTCCCCCCACTATCTCCCTCCCTTCCCTCACTATCCCCCTCCCCTCACCCCACTATCCCCCTCCCTCCCACCACCCCTCCCACACCCACCCTCCCTCCCCTCCCCCCACTATCCTCCTCCCCTTTCCCCCACTATCCCCCTCCCTCCTATCACCCCTCCCCCACCCTCTCCCTTCCCCACCACCCCCCTCATCCCCCTCCAACCACCCCCTCCCTCCCCCTCCCCCTCCCTTCCCCCCACTCCCTCCCCCTCCCCCCACCATCCTAGCCACCACCACCCCTCCCCCCATCATCCCCTCCCCCCACCTCCTCCCTCCCACCACTACAAGAAAGGAAGGAAGAAAAGAGAGAGAGAAGAGAGAGAGAGAGAGAGAGAGAGAGAGAGAGAGAGAGGAGAGAGAGAGAGAGAGAGAGAGAGAGAGACAGAGAGAGAGACAGAGAGAGAGACAGAGAGAGAGACAGAGAGAGACAGAGAGAGACAGAGAGAGACAAGAGACAGAGAGAGACAGAGACAGAGACAGAGAGACAGAGAGAGAGAGAGAGAAGAGAGAGAGAGAGAGAGAGAGAGAGAGAGAGAGAAGAGAGAGAGAGAGAGAGAGACAGAGAGACAGAGAGACAGAGAGACAGACGAGAGAAAGAGAGAGAGAGAGAAACTAAGACACAAACAAAGAAAAACAGAGAGAACCACCTCAAAGACAGAAAAAAAGGAAAGAAAGAAAACAAAGAAGTGTGTATAGGATCAAGAAAGAGGGAGAGAAATACAAAAGAATGGGAAATGAATAATAAATAAATAGAATTAAGAACAAAAAAGAAAAAAACAAAGGAAGGACGAGGAGGAGACAAGGCAAGGCAAGGCAAGGCAAGGCAAAATTCTTTTATTCGAGGATAATAGATAAGCACACATGTGCTTTTTTATATCCAGTCCCCGCCCCTTTCAGGGATAACATCAAGATAAAAAGACAGCCTCAACTAAAACAAGAACAATTATAATGATCCAATTACCAAGAGCAAACCATACCAAGTATCAAACAACAGGTAAGAAATAAGACAGAGATACAATATTAAGGTAATGTTATAAAAAAAAGGCACTCATTCAGAAACGAAAATAAGAAGTAAGAATCAGTGATGATTTTGATTTGAATAATAAACAAGCAAACAAACAAACAAAGAAACCAAAACAAAACATTTTTTTTTTAAACAAAAAAATAAAAAAAAAAAACAAACAAACAAACAAACAAAAAAAAAGGCGCAATGATTATAGATCAAACATGAGAATATGATGAGGTTAGATGACTGAAAACATCAATCCACCACCATCTATCATCAAAATATGTCCCATAAAACATAAGATTTTGATAAAGGGTGAGAAAGAACAATAACAACATGTAAGAAATAAGACAGAGATACAATATTAAGGTAATGTTATAAAAGGCACTCATTCAGAAACGAAAACATGAAGTAAGAATCAATGAAGAATTTGATTTGAGTACAAAAAAACAAAAACCAAGAGAGAGAGAGAGAGAGAGAGAGAGAGAGAGGAGAGAGAGAGAGAGAGAGAGAGAGAGAGAGAGAGAGAGAGAGAGAGAGAGAGAGAGAGAGAGAGAGAGAAAGAAGACAGACAGACAGACACACACACACACACACACACACACACACACACACACACACACACACACACAGACTGAGACAGAGAGACAGACACAGACACAGACACAGACACATATAGACAGAGACAGACAGACAGACAGACAAAGACAGACAGACAGGCAAAGACAAGACAGACAGACAGACAGACAGACAGACAGACAGACAGACAGAGACAGACAGACAGACAGACAGACAAAGACAGACAGACAGACAGAGACAGACAGACAGACAGCACAATATGAAGTGGTGGCCTGAAGACTGGGCCTGTGGCTGTGTGGACAGCAGACTGAATTATTCTCCCTGCTCCCCGCGGGCCGCTTACATCACAAGATCTCTGGGATTTACAGGGTTGTCTCCTCCTGCATTCTGCTGCCGTCTCGGGCTGCCGTCAGTCTGCCTGTTGTGTACGTGAATATGTCTGTCTGTCTGTTTGTTGTGTGTGAATATGTCTGTCTGTTTGTCTGTTGTCTGTGAATATGTCTGTCTGTTTGTGTGGGAATATGTCTGTTTGTCTGTCGTGTGTGAATATGTCTGTCTGTTTGTTGTGTGGGAATATGTCTGTCTGTTTGTTGTGTGGAATATG
>CM060330.1:17743799-17753799 GCA_030674155.1 Stramonita haemastoma
ATGCAGGGTATAGGAATACGTCCTATCCCAGAGACTCTGTTCATGCCAGGAATCATGAAAGAAATTTTCATGAGGACTCTCACCGAAGACCAGTTGTTCCAGCTCCTCAAGCATACAGGGAGGAGGAAACTGACTTTCCAGCACCTGAGCACAAGCGGTTTGTGTTTTTCAAAAACCAGAGCCACAATGGGGCCACAGCAAATCGTGACAGACTAAGACCTAACTCTCATTGTGGGTTAGTAAGGTGCCAAGATCAAAGCAGGAATATGCAAGAAACTGACATACACACAGTGTGTGAGGATACCAGAGGTGGTAACAGTCACAACGACTCAAAGAAAAATGCAGAAAGGTGTAAAAGCAATGAAAATGAGGAAGACAATGAAGAAAATGACAAAAGTTTTTCTCCCTTTCCCAGGGATGAAGAACAGATAGATGATGACAAAACCACAGGTACCAGGACCAAAGTAACATTGATGAGTGACATGGACGCATTTCACCAACATGATTCTGACAGTCATGAACAGGGACCTAACATTACAGACTCTGACCAGGACATAACAACGGTTAATGAGGCACAAAAACTGACTGATGTAAACCTTGACAGACCAAACAACACTGAAGACCAAAGTGACAGAGTAGAGAGTGCAGAAAATCATGGTGACCATGGGGTCTCACTGGTAAAAAAATATGGAGGTAAAGTTGGTAAAGCAGTCCACAAACGGTCAGATACAGGCAGTGGTAAAAATATAGACTCTCACAGAGAGATGGAGGCAACAGAGCAGAGCAAAGCAGGACCTGCAGGCCTGTGTAATGCCCAGCCACCAGGAGCAGGGAGGCAGCCGAGACCTACCAGGCGTGCTGCCTCTCAGAAACAAGAAGCTCAGAGCACGCATGCAGAATCACGTAGGTCAGTGAGCCAGTCCAGCATCCTGGACTCTCTCAGGAGAGTTTCAGTGGGGGAACATCCCCATGAGAGCGGAGTGGCCTCACGTGATAAAAGGAAGCCTGCTAATTCTGGAGCCTCTGTCTCCAAGAAATAGGACATTGGCCGGGCCACAGGAAGAATATCCACATATAAAGATAATAAAAACCAACTTTGTGGCTTGATTGATGAACCCAAAGAGAAGCCGCAACAACTATTTGTAAA
Organism: Stramonita haemastoma; assembly: GCA_030674155.1. NCBI lineage: Eukaryota > Metazoa > Mollusca > Gastropoda > Neogastropoda > Muricidae > Stramonita > Stramonita haemastoma. Next base: position 17,744,947 of record CM060330.1, read on the forward strand.
TAGTGTACATAAACAACATATTGATTTTCTAAATTATAATGTTAATGGCTTATTACAAAAATTAGAAAATAAAGATTTTGTTAACTTTCTTGTGCTACATGATTTTATATGTTTAACAGAAACGTTTATTAGTTTTGATTTTGAATCACCACTTTTCAATGATTTTGTTTTATTTACATCAAAGGCCAAGAAGTTGTCGCAACAAGGCCGATATTCTGGAGGAGTGATTGTTATGGTGAGAAAGAGGTATGCCTGCTATGTTGATAAGGTTGATGTAAAATATGATAATATAGTTGTGCTTAATATTCAAAAAGATTTGTTACAAACTGATAAAGATGTACGGCTAATTTGTACTTACATACCTCCATATGATTCTATGTTTTGGAAACATCACCAAAATGGCTATGGTATGGAAATGTTAGAGCAGTGCATATTGGACTTGCAGGAATTGAATGATGATTTTTATGTTCTATTGACAGGTGATTTGAATGCAAGAACAGCATGTGTGAACAATTCTTTTTCAGATGATGAGTTAGATTGGGAGTTGAAAACAGTGTGTGTCACAAGTGATTTTTCAAGAAATTCACAAGACAAGCAAACAAATGTATTTGGCAATCAGCTACTCGAAATATGTAATATGTTTGACTTTTTGATTTTGAATGGTCTGTGTCAACATGACTTTGATGATGGGTTTACATATATTTCATCCTCAGGAGCCAGCACTGTTGACTATTTTATATGTCTTGTGAATGGTATGCATCTGTTGATATTGTTACTGTAGACATAAAAAGTACTACAGAGTCGGATCATCTACCTGTTTTTATGAGGGTTAATTTGAAAACTAATGTGACCAACCAAAGTGTCGAACAAGCAGACAAAGAGGAACATAGTGTAGTAGAAAAAATAGTTTGGAAAGATGATAAGAAAGAAGAATTTATTGAAACACTCAACAGCCTTAGTATGCAGAATAAAATTATGAGGGCCTTAAATTTACTTGACAATAACATAGATGATGCTCTAGAGCTTTTTACACAATGTTTGAATGAGGCTAGTAGTTGTATGCTTACTAGATGTCATAACTCTCAGAATAAACGGTCGAAATGGTTTGATGATGAATGTTATCAGGTTAAAAAAGAGACAAGAAGAGCCTTGAATTTATTCAGAAAAACAAAAGATGAAAATGACAGACAAATTTATGTTACAGCACGGAAAAAGTATAGACAGTTATTAAAGGCCAAGCGCCAAGCATTCAGAAAACAAAAGGTAGAGTCTCTAGCAAACAATAGTTCAAATTCAGCACTGTTTTGGAAAGAGCTTCGAAGTATGGGATGTGCTAACAGAAATAGAGTTACCAACAATATAAATTCTACAGAGTGGGTTAATTATTTTAAAGAGGTATTTCAAAGCAATAAAGGTATATTTAGTAACTGTTTACATACAGAAGTAGATTTGTTAGAAGGAAATGAACATGAACTAAACAGAGAAATAACAAAAGAGGAAATAAATACAGCTATACATAAACTGAAGTCTGGTAAGGCATGTGGGATTGATGAAATTACTGCGGAAATGCTAAAAAATGGAACTAGCGAAGCTAAACAGTTCATATTCAAGCTTTTTAATACTATATTCAATAAAGGTATATATCCACAGATCTGGTCTAAAGCCATTATTATTCCAATTTATAAAAAAGGGGATCCAGAGCTAGTAGATAATTATAGAGGAGTATCATTACTGAGTATTTTATCCAAATGTTATACTTCTATACTAAACGCAAGATTGTATTCCTGGCTGGAAAATAATAACTTGATCTGTGAAAACCAAGCAGGTTTTAGGAAGAGATATTCTACAGTAGACCAGATTTTCAATTTATATTCAATTGTCCAGAAGTGTATGTCCAAGAAAGGTCAAAAACTGTATGTTGCTTTTGTTGATTTCAAAAAAGCCTTTGACTCGATTAAACATGATAAACTTTTGAACTGTATAAAAAGTCAGGGGATAAAGGGAAAATTTCTTGCTTCACTATCAGCCATGTATAGCTCCTTATTATCTTGTATCCGAACGAATAGCCAGTTATCAGATTTTTTCCAATGTCCAGTAGGAGTCAGGCAAGGTTGTGTTCTGAGCCCCACATTGTTTTCAATATTTATCAACCAGCTAGCTAATGTTATCAATGAAAAAGGAAAACATGGGGTTCAGTTGCTACCTAATATCATGGATATTTTTATTCTGTTGTTTGCAGATGATGTTGCACTATTTTCAACAACCCCAGGAGGTTTGCAGCATCAATTAAACATTTTGAAAGACTGCTGTAATGATTTACAGTTAAGTGTTAACATTAATAAAACGAAGGTGATGGTCTTTAGGAAAGGTGGATTTCTGTCAAAACAGGAGCAATGGTATTACAATGGTATTAGGTTAGAAGTTGTAAATCAGTATTGCTATTTAGGGTTCAGTTTTACAACAAAGGTTAGCTGTAAATTAGGTACAGAGCATTTAGTTACGAAGGGAAGGAAGGCAGTGGTTCAGTTAAATAAAGTCTTTCACAGGTATAAAGAGATGAATGCTAGTACCTTCTTCAAGATTTTCGATACTAAGATTCAGCCAATTTTATTGTATTCATCAGAAATATGGGGCACAAACAGACTAGAACACATCGAGAAAATTCATTTGATGGCATGTAAAAGATTTTTAGGAGTACCTGTAAGAACACCCAATAAGATGGTATACGGAGATTTAGGTAGATATCCACTTTATGTCAATTCATGTACAAGAACTATTAAGTACTGGTTAAAACTATTGCAAATAGATCAAAACAGAATACCATATAATGCTTACTGCATGCTGTTAGAGCTAGATAAAAATGGTAAATACTGCTGGATTTCAAAAATAAGGGAAATTTTGTGTGAAACCGGTTTTAACATTGTTTGGATGCAACAAGGTGTTGGGGATGTAAAACTTTTCTTAGGTATGTTTAAGCAAAGATTAGTAGATATGTTCATTCAAGAATGGGATGGGACTATAAGAGATAAAGATAGGTATGACCATTACAGATCATTTAAAAGTATTTTTGTAAAAGAGCAGTATATAAACTCTATTGATGTCTACTGCTTTCGAGTAGCAATCACACAAGCAAGATTTAATGTTCTACCCCTTAATAATAATGTATATAGATATAGTGAGAATGATCGAGAAAAAATGTGTCCTTTTTGTAAAACGAAAGTTGAAAATGAAGCCCACTTTCTTTGGGAATGTTGCATATACACTGGCTTAAGAGAAAAGTTCTTAAGTGGGTGTATCAACGTACCATTGCCCGATTTGTTCAAAGCAACAAATGATGAGTACAGGCACAATTTGTCAAGATATATTTTTCACTCTATTAATAAAAGGAAGACAATGCTAATTCAAGATGTATATTGAAAAACTGTTATGATTCGACACGTAATTGATGTGCATGATTTCCACAATTTTCCCTAGACATCATATTTTTGTGATTAGAATAACGTGTGTTTTGCTTCTTTGATCAGTTATGAATCAAACCTTTTGTGCATTTGGTTTGCCAGTTATATGAATGAACCCCAAGCCCATGAAATGTATTGTGGTCCATGGCCAATGTACATTAAATCATTTCAGTGTTCAGTGTTCTTTCTCTCTCTCTCTCTCTCCTCTCTCTCTCTCTCTCTCTCTCTCTTCTCTCTCTCTCTCTCTCTCTCTCTCTCTCTCTCTCTCTCTCTCTCTCTCTCTCTCTCTGTAAAGGGGAGAGTGAGAGGGGGGGAGAGAGAGTGAGAGAAAGAAAAGACAGACAGACAGAAAAAGGAGGACGGGAGAGAGTGTTGTATGTGTGTATGTACGCGTGCGTGGTGCAAAATGTATTTTTTGTGTGCTTTGTATGGTGTGTGGGTGTGATTTTGCGGTGTGGTCTGGGGCGCGGTTTGTGTCGGGGTGCGTGCTTGCGTGCGGTGTGTGTGTGTTGTGTGTGTGGTCGTGGTGGTTTTTGTGTTGTTGTGGTGCATGCGTGCGGGGGTTGTTTGTGGTGTGTTTGCTTTTCCAGTTGTTGTTTGGGAGAAAATTTACGGGGCAACCTTTTCGGGGGTGTCCATAAATCTTGTAGCAAAAGAAAAGTGAAAAAGGCACTTTTTTTCCTGTAAACCTACCCAACTAAAAAATATGTGCGAGCAAAAGTGTGTTTTGAGGTGTATTTTATGTGTGTCTGCTCAGGGAACAGAAGACTGGCCTCATCTCCAACACAGCAGACAGAGAGGACATGACAGAAGCTGGTTCAGAAAACAGTCAACTAGAAGCTCTGGCAGGAGCCAGCCAGCCAAAGTTTCCAGGTCACCTTCATTTCAACCAGAGGATGATGAATTTGAAGTGACTCCACCAACCATCAGACGACAGTGGCATTCCTACTCCGGTGGAGCCATTCAAGAGAAGTGTGGGAACACTGTCTCCAAGAGCAATGCAGGGTATAGGAATACGTCCTATCCCAGAGACTCTGTTCATGCCAGGAATCATGAAAGAAATTTTCATGAGGACTCTCACCGAAGACCAGTTGTTCCAGCTCCTCAAGCATACAGGGAGGAGGAAACTGACTTTCCAGCACCTGAGCACAAGCGGTTTGTGTTTTTCAAAAACCAGAGCCACAATGGGGCCACAGCAAATCGTGACAGACTAAGACCTAACTCTCATTGTGGGTTAGTAAGGTGCCAAGATCAAAGCAGGAATATGCAAGAAACTGACATACACACAGTGTGTGAGGATACCAGAGGTGGTAACAGTCACAACGACTCAAAGAAAAATGCAGAAAGGTGTAAAAGCAATGAAAATGAGGAAGACAATGAAGAAAATGACAAAAGTTTTTTCTCCCTTTCCCAGGGATGAAGAACAGATAGATGATGACAAAACCACAGGTACCAGGACCAAAGTAACATTGATGAGTGACATGGACGCATTTCACCAACATGATTCTGACAGTCATGAACAGGGACCTAACATTACAGACTCTGACCAGGACATAACAACGGTTAATGAGGCACAAAAACTGACTGATGTAAACCTTGACAGACCAAACAACACTGAAGACCAAAGTGACAGAGTAGAGAGTGCAGAAAATCATGGTGACCATGGGGTCTCACTGGTAAAAAATAATGGAGGTAAAGTTGGTAAAGCAGTCCACAAACGGTCAGATACAGGCAGTGGTAAAAATATAGACTCTCACAGAGAGATGGAGGCAACAGAGCAGAGCAAAGCAGGACCTGCAGGCCTGTGTAATGCCCAGCCACCAGGAGCAGGGAGGCAGCCGAGACCTACCAGGCGTGCTGCCTCTCAGAAACAAGAAGCTCAGAGCACGCATGCAGAATCACGTAGGTCAGTGAGCCAGTCCAGCATCCTGGACTCTCTCAGGAGAGTTTCAGTGGGGGAACATCCCCATGAGAGCGGAGTGGCCTCACGTGATAAAAGGAAGCCTGCTAATTCTGGAGCCTCTGTCTCCAAGAAATAGGACATTGGCCGGGCCACAGGAAGAATATCCACATATAAAGATAATAAAAACCAACTTTGTGGCTTGATTGATGAACCCAAAGAGAAGCCGCAACAACTATTTGTAAATAGTGTACATAAACAACATATTGATTTTCTAAATTATAATGTTAATGGCTTATTACAAAAATTAGAAAATAAAGATTTTGTTAACTTTCTTGTGCTACATGATTTTATATGTTTAACAGAAACGTTTATTAGTTTTGATTTTGAATCACCACTTTTCAATGATTTTGTTTTATTTACATCAAAGGCCAAGAAGTTGTCGCAACAAGGCCGATATTCTGGAGGAGTGATTGTTATGGTGAGAAAGAGGTATGCCTGCTATGTTGATAAGGTTGATGTAAAATATGATAATATAGTTGTGCTTAATATTCAAAAAGATTTGTTACAAACTGATAAAGATGTACGGCTAATTTGTACTTACATACCTCCATATGATTCTATGTTTTGGAAACATCACCAAAATGGCTATGGTATGGAAATGTTAGAGCAGTGCATATTGGACTTGCAGGAATTGAATGATGATTTTTATGTTCTATTGACAGGTGATTTGAATGCAAGAACAGCATGTGTGAACAATTCTTTTTCAGATGATGAGTTAGATTGGGAGTTGAAAACATGTGTGTGTCACAAGTGATTTTTCAAGAAATTCACAAGACAAGCAAACAAATGTATTTGGCAATCAGCTACTCGAAATATGTAATATGTTTGACTTTTTGATTTTGAATGGTCTGTGTCAACATGACTTTGATGATGGGTTTACATATATTTCATCCTCAGGAGCCAGCACTGTTGACTATTTTATTATGTCTTGTGAATGGTATGCATCTGTTGATATTGTTACTGTAGACATAAAAAGTACTACAGAGTCGGATCATCTACCTGTTTTTATGAGGGTTAATTTGAAAACTAATGTGACCAACCAAAGTGTCGAACAAGCAGACAAAGAGGAACATAGTGTAGTAGAAAAAATAGTTTGGAAAGATGATAAGAAAGAAGAATTTATTGAAACACTCAACAGCCTTAGTATGCAGAATAAAATTATGAGGGCCTTAAATTTACTTGACAATAACATAGATGATGCTCTAGAGCTTTTTACACAATGTTTGAATGAGGCTAGTAGTTGTATGCTTACTAGATGTCATAACTCTCAGAATAAACGGTCGAAATGGTTTGATGATGAATGTTATCAGGTTAAAAAAGAGACAAGAAGAGCCTTGAATTTATTCAGAAAAACAAAAGATGAAAATGACAGACAAATTTATGTTACAGCACGGAAAAAGTATAGACAGTTATTAAAGGCCAAGCGCCAAGCATTCAGAAAACAAAAGGTAGAGTCTCTAGCAAACAATAGTTCAAATTCAGCACTGTTTTGGAAAGAGCTTCGAAGTATGGGATGTGCTAACAGAAATAGAGTTACCAACAATATAAATTCTACAGAGTGGGTTAATTATTTTAAAGAGGTATTTCAAAGCAATAAAGGTATATTTAGTAACTGTTTACATACAGAAGTAGATTTGTTAGAAGGAAATGAACATGAACTAAACAGAGAAATAACAAAAGAGGAAATAAATACAGCTATACATAAACTGAAGTCTGGTAAGGCATGTGGGATTGATGAAATTACTGCGGAAATGCTAAAAAATGGAACTAGCGAAGCTAAACAGTTCATATTCAAGCTTTTTAATACTATATTCAATAAAGGTATATATCCACAGATCTGGTCTAAAGCCATTATTATTCCAATTTATAAAAAAGGGGATCCAGAGCTAGTAGATAATTATAGAGGAGTATCATTACTGAGTATTTTATCCAAATGTTATACTTCTATACTAAACGCAAGATTGTATTCCTGGCTGGAAAATAATAACTTGATCTGTGAAAACCAAGCAGGTTTTAGGAAGAGATATTCTACAGTAGACCAGATTTTCAATTTATATTCAATTGTCCAGAAGTGTATGTCCAAGAAAGGTCAAAAACTGTACGTTGCTTTTGTTGATTTCAAAAAAGCCTTTGACTCGATTAAACATGATAAACTTTTGAACTGTATAAAAAGTCAGGGGATAAAGGGAAAATTTCTTGCTTCACTATCAGCCATGTATAGCTCCTTATTATCTTGTATCCGAACGAATAGCCAGTTATCAGATTTTTTTCCAATGTCCAGTAGGAGTCAGGCAAGGTTGTGTTCTGAGCCCCACATTGTTTTCAATATTTATCAACCAGCTAGCTAATGTTATCAATGAAAAAGGAAAACATGGGGTTCAGTTGCTACCTAATATCATGGATATTTTTATTCTGTTGTTTGCAGATGATGTTGCACTATTTTCAACAACCCCAGGAGGTTTGCAGCATCAATTAAACATTTTGAAAGACTGCTGTAATGATTTACAGTTAAGTGTTTAACATTAATAAAACGAAGGTGATGGTCTTTAGGAAAGGTGGATTTCTGTCAAAACAGGAGCAATGGTATTACAATGGTATTAGGTTAGAAGTTGTAAATCAGTATTGCTATTTAGGGTTCAGTTTTACAACAAAGGTTAGCTGTAAATTAGGTACAGAGCATTTAGTTACGAAGGGAAGGAAGGCAGTGGTTCAGTTAAATAAAGTCTTTCACAGGTATAAAGAGATGAATGCTAGTACCTTCTTCAAGATTTTCGATACTAAGATTCAGCCAATTTTATTGTATTCATCAGAAATATGGGGCACAAACAGACTAGAACACATCGAGAAAATTCATTTGATGGCATGTAAAAGATTTTTAGGAGTACCTGTAAGAACACCCAATAAGATGGTATACGGAGATTTAGGTAGATATCCACTTTATGTCAATTCATGTACAAGAACTATTAAGTACTGGTTAAAACTATTGCAAATAGATCAAAACAGAATACCATATAATGCTTACTGCATGCTGTTAGAGCTAGATAAAAATGGTAAATACTGCTGGATTTCAAAAATAAGGGAAATTTTGTGTGAAACCGGTTTTAACATTGTTTGGATGCAACAAGGTGTTGGGGATGTAAAACTTTTCTTAGGTATGTTTAAGCAAAGATTAGTAGACATGTTCATTCAAGAATGGGATGGGACTATAAGAGATAAAGATAGGTATGACCATTACAGATCATTTAAAAGTATTTTTGTAAAAGAGCAGTATATAAACTCTATTGATGTCTACTGCTTTCGAGTAGCAATCACACAAGCAAGATTTAATGTTCTACCCCTTAATAATAATGTATATAGATATAGTGAGAATGATCGAGAAAAAAATGTGTCCTTTTTGTAAAACGAAAGTTGAAAATGAAGCCCACTTTCTTT
>CM060330.1:17756299-17758799 GCA_030674155.1 Stramonita haemastoma
CACTCTATGCATACACTCTCTCCTACCATCTTGGATATGTGTGGCGCTGGATTTGTGGCGACGCCACAGCCCCCAAGAGCTAACAAAGTAGTTTGTCGAAGGGAAAGCTGGTAAGGGTACGCGACAAAAAAAGCAGTGTGCGGAAGAATAATGACAACATACAACAATATGATGCACCACAGTAAGGTGCAGGGTCCCCGCCACATGCGCGCACACAAACAAACACACTGACAAATACCAGCCCGCGCGTGTGTGCGCGCATGCATACCCAGCCCCCTGCAAAAAAGGTGCGGTTTGGGGCAAAGACGGGACCCAAATAGCCGTTTCAGGCCCGTCCTACCCCGACCTCTGCACGGTTACAGACCCCAAGGCACCAAGACAAAATGGCACTGTATGCATACACCCTCTCCTACCAACTTCGATGTGTGTGGCGCCGGACTTGTGGCGACACCGTAGCCACCAAGAGCTGAGAAAGCTGTTTTGTCGTAAGGAAGTCTGCTACAGTGTAGGCAACAAAATCCAAGCAGTGCGCACAATAATAATGTTAATATACAGCAATGTGATACACCATAGGAAAGTGCAGGGTCCCTGCCACATGCGCGCACACAAACAAACACACTGACAAACACCAGCGCGCGCACACGTGCGAGCACGCATACCCAACCCCCTGCAAAAAAGGTGCGGTTTGGGGCAAAGACGGGACCCAAAGAGCCGTTTTCAGGCCCGTCCTACCCCGACTTTTGCCCGGTTACAGGCCCCAAGGCACCAAGGCACCAAGACAACATGGCACTGTATGCATGCACCCTCTCCTACCAACTCCGATGTGTGTGGCGCCGGACTTGTGGCGACACCGTAGCCCTCAAGAGCGGACCGTGGGGGCACAACTGAAGATTTGGCAACAGCTTCCTTTACTCCCCACTGACGACTACTCACATTAAAAAAAATGCAGAGTTCATAGGTCTTGAGTTTTTCAGTTTATATTATAGAAATCTACGAAAGTATGGATATTGCCGGAAACTTAATAAAAAAAAAAAATGAAATAAAAAAAAAGAATAAACATATTAGGAAAAACAACATTTTAGGATCATTATGGTAAAATAGAACACAATGCAGCACAATATACATTTTCTATATCCTACAGACCTCTCAGCCTGAATTCAGATATATATTTCCCAGTTTCAGTTAGGTCAGAGACAGGCACTGTAGCCTGTTGGATAAGACGAACGCACTTGTGGTCTGTATGCCCCCGTGTGTCATGGTTCGAATTTCAGTGGGAGTTTTACTGTCTCCCTTGTAGCTGTCAAAACTATGCCCTTTGATAAAAAAAAAAAAATATATATATATATATATATATATATCTAAAGCCAGAGGAGAAGGGCGGAGGAGAATGTAGTGAGAAGGGAGGATGAGAATAAAGCGAGAGGAGAAGGGAGGAGGAGAATGTAGTGAGAAGGGAGGATGAGAATAAAGCGAGAGGAGAAGGGAGGAGGAGAATGTAGTGAGAAGGGAGGATGAGAATAAAGCGAGAGGAGAAGGGAGGAGGAGAATAAAGCGAGAGGGGAGGAGGAGAATGTAGTGAGAGGAGAAGGGAGGAGGAGAATGTAGCGAGAAGGAAGGAGGAGAATAAAGCGAGAGGAGAAGGGAGGAGGAGAATAAAGCGAGAGGAGAAGGGAGGAGGAGAATGTAGCGAGAGGAGAAGGGAGGAGGAGAATGTAGCGAGAGGAGAAGGAGGAGGAGAATGAAGCGAGAGGAGAAGGGAGGAGGAGAATGTAGCGAGAAGGGAGGAGGAGAATGTAGCGAGAAGGGAGGAGGAGAATAAAGCGAGAGGAGAAGGGAGGAGGAGAATAAAGCGAGAGGAGAAGGGAGGAGGAGGAGAATGTAGCGAGAGGAAAAGGGAGGAGGAGAATGTATCGAGAAGGGAGGAGGAGAATAAAGCGAGAGGAGAAGGGAGGAGGAGAATGTAGCGAGAAGGGAGGAGGAGAATGTAGCGAGAGGAGAAGGAGAGGAGAAATGTAGCGAGAGGAGAAGGGAGGAGGAGAATGTAGCGAGAAGGGAGGAGGAGAATGTAGCGAGAGGAGAAGGGATGAGGAGAATGTAGCGAGAAGGGAGGAGGAGAATGTAGCGAGAGGAGAAAGGAGGAGAAGAATGTAGCGAGAAGGGAGGAGGAGAATAAAGTGAGAGGAGAAGGGAGGAGGAGAATGTAGCGAGAGGAGAAAGGAGGAGAGGAGAAGGGAGGAGGAGAATGTAGCGAGAGGAGAAAGGAGGAGGAGAATGTAGCGAGGTGTAACTGAACTTTTTGCTGATCACACCTCTATCTATTTTTTCACATTCTGACTTGAAACATCTATCCCATTACATGCAAAAAAATGCCAATCAATTGCTGGAATGCACAAAACTTAATACTATTGCCCTAAACCATTAAAAAACAAAATAAATAATAATTACGTCTCGACAAAAACGGCAAAATATAACCTTTGTTCTGCCACCAATTTATATTGAT
>CM060330.1:17766299-17768799 GCA_030674155.1 Stramonita haemastoma
TATATATATAATATATTTCGCTTACGTTTGGATCATTTTTTGCACAGTTGACCGTCTGAATCCTGTTAACGACAAGAAATGCCTTTAAGGACACCCACAGACATCCCTTCAGTCTAAGCCAGGTCATATATTCATCCTCATACAGGAACCCAGACATCGCCGTCAAAGACAGAGGAACTGACTGCGAGGAGAGAGAAAATGAGGAGCATAGACAGACTGGCCACAGTACACAGTTACTAAAAATGACCAGATTGCTATAAACTTCGCTCTGCATAAGGGGTAGACGGCTGAGAGGTGAGTGTTGAACTCGGCATTGGACAGTAGTTGAGGGCATGGACCTGAATCTCTGCTGATGTGTCTTTTAGAAGGCTCCCCCTTTCCCCCCACCTACCCTCACCCCGGGAGTTAATTAAAGAGAACACATGGATAGCCTGAAGTACCATGGACAACACGAAAGTTGAGACGGTCCATAGCTTTATAGATCCAGGAGCTGTAGTATCGGATCTCTAGGACAGCCTGGGCTACAGCTGCAACGACCGAACTGAAAGTCCTCTGGAACGACAAGAACATTACCATTGGCTTTAAAATCAGACTGATGCGTTCTCAGGTCATGTGAATTTTTCTCATGCAAGAACATCTGGACTGGCCAAGACTGTCCTACAGGAAATAATGCAAGGAGGGAGACGAAGAGGCAGACAGAGAAAACGGTGGGAAGACAACATCAGAGAGTGGACTGGCCTTGAGAGTAACCACCAGAAAATGTTTACTAGCTTTTTAGATAACGCTACACATAGAACTGGATAGCCCAGTGGTTACAACGTTGCGCTGGCAATCTGATGACCCGGGTTTGAATCCCGTTCGAGGGGATTTTTTCCCTTGGAGTTAACATCAGTGCAGACTCCAATCCTCCTAAAAATCCTTCGGATGAGACTATAAACCGAGGCCCCATGTGCGAACATTTTGCGCACACGTTAAATCCTGTTTCGCTTTTCGAAAGTGTAGGCTATTGTGTGCCGGTTGGAACAGACAGCAAATTTGACAAAACTGTATACATACGGGACTGGATGCATAAAAGCACATGAATGTTTATTCCATTATCCTCTATGTAAAAGAACAGATAGATAAGATACCAACTGTAGATTTCACACAACTGTGTAGTGCGACCACAGCCTGCGAGGATGGCGGGGGAAATCGAGCGAGATGAAGTTTGAAAGGGAGAAGAAGAAAGAAAGACTTCACAACTTTCTGACACTGAAATGACTCTGCCTCTTAGAGCCAGTAGAGTGGGAGCGGCCCACTTTCTGACTGGCGGTACCACACTTTTCACAGGAATAAACCAATTAAACGTATAGATGTTTTTGTTTTCTAAATTGGAAGCACTCAGGTGTGTTTTTTCTACATTACATCACTGAATTTGCAACGCAATTTCCACTGTGTTGCATTGTATTTCGTTGTGTTGTATAGCTTTTTGTTGTATTGTCTTTTTTCGGATGAGACTATAAACCGAAGCCCCGTGTGCGAATGCACGAACATCTTGCGCAAAACCAGTTCCGCCTTTAGGAAGAGCAGGCCATTGTGTGCCGGTAGGAGCGGATGACAATTAAAAAAACAACAACAGCATGCACACAGGTGTCGTGTTAAGACACCATCTCTGAGGAAAAATCGGGAGTTGGAGTCTCCATGGCGGCTCGGGGCTGTAGGTATATGCCAACGTTTTGGAGGCTCCTGCGACGGCACTGGAACCATTCGTATCGGCGCTTGCCCAGCGACGTGGAGAGAGAGAGAGGGGGGGTGGGGGGGTCTGCTGCATGGGTAACAGCTTGCCCTCCATACTTACTTCCCCAGGCTTTACGCTGAGATAGACAGTGACAGAGACAAAGAGAGACAGACAGAGACAGAGAGAGACAACGCGCGTGCGTGCGTGCACGTACGTGGTGTGTGTGTGTGTGTGTGTGTGTGTGTGTGTGTGTGTGTGTGTGTGTGTGTGTGTGTTGTGTGTGTGTGTGTGTGTGTGTGTGAGTGTGTGTGTGTGTTAAAGGGGATTTTTCCCGTGGAGTTAAGATCAGTACGAACTCCATTTCCCCGAAAATCCTTCGGATAAGACTATGAACCGAGGCTCCGCAGATTATCTTGCGTACACGTCAAAACCTATTCTGCCTTTTGGAAGAGTAGGCTATTGTGTGCTGGTAGAAACGGGTTACAACATTTACAAAGCACATGCTCACTGATACCGAATTAAGACAATACCCCCCAGGTCGGAATGCGGCTACCTTCATGGTGGGCAAAAACGGTGGCATACGCAACAATATTACCATTGGCAACGCCTGGAGTTCAGCCGAGGAACGAAAAAGAAAGAACAAAGAGTGGGCTACTCATCCAACTGAAATGCCATGACTGTGCTACATTTCTTGTCGTTATTTTTTCTTAATTTCCTGTTGGGTAAAGACCATTCGAAAATAACCGTGTCAAAAACTCCACCATCTCTGTCTATCTTTCTGTC
>CM060330.1:17773799-17774963 GCA_030674155.1 Stramonita haemastoma
CGATGGGAACAGCCAATCGCAGCGTTGTGGATCTAAATATAGATCAACACCTGTGAATTGTGCGATGTTCTGTATCGTTGGGGTTGGTCGAAAACCGTCCTCTGCATGCACTTTGCCCGTAGCGGTAAAATGTAGTATTTATGCAGCCTCTTTTAAGAGGCCACATTCCCACTGTCTGACCGTGCTGTCGTTTGCCGAGAAGTTGTACAGAGTCGCGGCAGATCAAATATCTGCACTCTGTTACAAAGTGGCGCTGCGAGCAGGATGGAAAGAACTTGGGACTATTGATCTGAGCGTCAAATACGCTGGTCAGTACCCATTTTGCCTCGGGACGGCGGCACAAAGTCAGCGGTGGTGGATGTGGCAGGGCGGTAAATAGATTACTTCCCATGCGATGGGAACAGCCAATCGCAGCGTTGTGGATCTAAATTTAGATCAACACCTGTGAATTGTGCATGTTCTGTATCGTTGGGGGTTGGTCGAAAACCGTCCTCTGCATGCACTTTGCCCATAGCGGTAAAATGTAGTATTTATGCAGCCTCTTTTTAGAGGCCACATTCCCACTGTCTGACCGTGCTGTCTGTCGCCGAGAAGTTGAACTTAGGGCTACTGATCCGAGCGTCAAATACGCTGGTCAGTACCCATTGTGCCTCGGGACGCGGCACAAAGTCAGCGGTGGTGGATGTGGCGGGGCGGTAATTAGATTACTTCCTATGCGATGGGAACAGCCAATCGCAGCGTTGTGGATCTAAATTTAGATCAACACCTGTGAATTGTGCGATGTTCTGTATCGTTGGGGTTGGTCGAAAACCGTCCTCTGCATGCACTTTGCCCGTAGCGGTAAAATGTAGTATTTATGCAGCCTCTTTTAAGAGGCCACATTCCCACTGTCTGACCGTGCTGTCGTTGCCGAGAAGTTGTACAGAGTCCAGAGTCGCGGCAGATCAAATATCTGCACTCTGTTACAATAGAATAAGCACTCATGTGCTTTTTTACATCCAATCTCCGTGTGCATGCAATTTTTAAAAAAAGTTTTGTCATCCATGCCCACCGGCATACAATGGCCTACACTTCCGAAAAGCGAAACGGGTTTTAACGTGTACGCAAGATGTCCTGCATGCGCTCGCACAAGGGATCTAGGTTCATAGTCTCGCTTTTGAGGGG
>CM060330.1:17782563-17787563 GCA_030674155.1 Stramonita haemastoma
GGGGCTGTGTTCGTTTTCTTTGTTAGCTGAGTGTCCATTCTTATTAACTATGTTCTGACTGTTGTCGGTGAGTTGTTGATATGTGCTATTATAATGGTTTGGGAGATAAATATTAGTATTGTGATTAACCTGCTTTTGAAGCAGTTTTATCGAGGTTAAAGTGGACATGTTCTGATTAGAAATGCATTAATGTTGCAAGCATTTCCCTTGCTATATATTTTACGGTTTTTATTAGTCTTATGAGAAAATAAGTGAGAGCGTTTTTAGCAGATCATTTTGATGTATGTTAATTTTTGTGTGTGATGTATGGACTATGGAAACACACGTTCATGTGAAGGGCAAGTGAATTTCTTAAGGAGAAACATTCCTATGTATTCCACTCTCAGTTGGAACAACTGAGTAAAGAGGTTTGGAAGGGTGTGGCAGATGTGTTGTAGTTGCACAGGGCAGCACCTTTGGCGAAATGTCTTGCTATCCATAGTTGGGTCAAATGTAATGGGATTACCATGCATGTAAATGTCAAAAGGAACAAGTAACACTCTGGGAGTGGAGTTTCTCTGTCTAGCCACTAAATAACAGAAGTTCATTTTGCCAAACGGAAGTTTGCGAGAATGGCTGAAGAATCCATCATGATTTACTGTGCTGTGTTATGCACAACGGGTGTTTTTGTCCATTTCACATTAGTATTGTTGTGTATGCTTAAATGTGTGTGTTTAGTTAAGTTGGGAAATATTTCACTCTAATGCAAGTATTTTTTATGTGTAATATATGCAAATGATTCGAATTTGAAATGTGTGCAGAGAGCACGAAACACCAGGACGCCTTTGTGGAATGTTGTCGTAATTAGTTTGATCTTGGGGAAGTGTCTTATTGTTTTAGCCCCCATACAATTTCTAGAGATTTTAACATCAATAAATCTTTGAAACTGACATTTCTGATTTTCCCCTTTTTCGTTTGTATGGAAGAATCCAAACCTGAATTTCTTTTATAATACCCAGAGGAAGGATAGAGGACCTGGGTTACACTGCTAAAAAAAGGTGGTGAGGATGATAATCATGATGAACAGCTTACTGTAACTAATGTCAAACAGTAATTCAATCGAATATGATGATGTAGGAAGTGTAATAGCAAAAACATATTGCAATAAAAAAAAACTATTAAAATCATGATTTGATATAGCACAAAGTTCAAACTACAACTAGTATAAAATACAGGAAATGGTAGGATCTATATCGCCAATTCAAAACCCGGTTTTGTAATGTGCATTGCAAAAAGGAGGGGAAGAAAAACTGCCCTCTCTACAGGAAAGTAGCAATGGGGCACCCCTTCAATGCAAAACCAGTTACACACAACAAAAGAAAATGTTCGTGTCTACGTGTGTATTTGTAAGAGAAACTTTATTTTCTACAGAGGTTTGCAAAGGACAAGTCAACTACAGATATTTTTTTTTCCTGTAGAGAATAGTATGCAACACTTTAAAAATCTTAAGCTTGAATGCATCTGGGATTTTTTTTTTAATAAATATAAAATCCAACCAAAGCAAACGACAACAATATAACAATAAAAACAAAACAAACTAAAAACAACAACAGCAAAAATTTTCCAACAAAAACGCACATCTGAAATTCATTAAACAAAAACACATAAAACCAACACTTTTCCACCTAACATGTACATCTTCTGAAACTTGTTAAGCAAAAACACAAAACAAAACCATAACAGCAAGAAACAAGCAATCAAAACAAAAAAACCACCGACAAAAATTTCCAGCTAACATGTGCATAACCTGAAATTTGTCAAAACAAAACAAAAAGAATCACTGCAAAAATTTCTTATTATTAAAACCTAAAATTTCCAACTAGCATTGCATCTCCTGAAATAAAAATAAACAAAAACAAAACAAAAAACCATAACAAAATTTTCCAGCTGAATACGTATATCTCCCGAAATGTGTTACAGAAGATCTACAGAGCTGAGCAAGAGCGACAACAGCTATTGTGCACGGTCGTCTCAAGCTAAATAGCAGTAACGAAATGCATCACGGCAACGACATGGCCACTAACACATCACAGCATCCTTCTACCGACACCAAACCTCCCACACTGTCAGCCGACACACACAACGCCACAGAGATGAAGAGGATGTGTGACGTCATACCGCAGACAGCGGAGAAAGGCGTGATGACGTCATGGTCATCGTCAGAGAGCGATGACGAAGTGTCCATAGAACTTCAGCCGGGCGAATTCGAGATGAAACGTGAGCTGGGCTTCACGAGCAGTGTCAGCATCATCATAGGGACTATTGTGGGTAAGTGCATACATACACACGTACGCCTGCACGCGCGCGCGCACACACACACACGCACGCACGCACGCACACACGCAAGCACAAACGCACACTCTGTGTGTGTGTGTGTGTGTGTGTGTGTGTGTGTGTGTGTGTGTGTGTGTGTGTGTCTGTCTGTCTCTGTCTGTCTGTCTGTCTGTCTGTCTGTCTGTCTGTCTGTCTGTCTTCTCTCTCTCTCTCTCTCTCTCTCTCTCTCTCTCTCTCTCTCTCTCTCTCTCTCTCTCTCTCTCTCTCTCTCTCTCTCTCTCTCTTTCAGACACACGCACACACACACACACACACGCACGTACGCACACCCCCACGCACGCACCTACGCACGCACGCGCACACACACACTCACACACACACATGCACGAAGAGAGACACAGACAGACAGACAGACAGACAGACAGACAGACAGACAGACACAGACATAGATCATGACTAATTTTTATTGTTACAACAAACTCGATAAACATTGCCACATTTTGAGAATTGTGTCATTGTAAGGTACCATGGAAGTGCAAACACATCACGCACACACACACACACACACACACACACACACACACACCACACACACACACACACACACACACACACACACACACTCACTCACTCACTCACTCACTCACTCACTCACCCCCCCCCCCCTTACCCTCTTCTCGCTTCTTACACATAAAGCAAACTCCCCCCTCCCCCCCAAAAAAAAAAGTTAAAAAAAAGAAAATTAAAAGTCCCACAATTAGCAGCCCAACCCCCCCCCCCCCTGCCCCCCCCCCCCCCCTCCGCGTCACTACAACCATCAAAACCACCACCACCACCACCATCAGCAAGAACGAAGCACAACACCAACCACTCTGTACACCACACTCCCCAAAAAAACTTAAACCCCAAAAAATCAAAACACAACAATCCAAACTTTAGTGCTGATTGTACATGCCTGCCTACCCGCCTGCCTGCCTGCTTGCCTATCTGCCTGCCTGCCTATCTGCCTGCCTGCCTGCCTGCCTGCCTGCCTATCTCCCTGCCTGCCTGCCTATCTCCCTGCCTGCCTTTCTGCCTGCCTATCTCCCTGCCTGCCTATCTGCCTGCCTTTCTGCCTGCCTACCTACCTACCTACCTGCCTATCTACCTACCCGCTTACCTACTACCTACCTGCCTATCTACCTACCTGCCCACCTACCTATCTGCCTGCCTATCTACCTACCTGCCTGCCTGCCTGTATGCCTATCTACCTACCTATCTACCTACCTGCCTATCTACCTACCTGCCTATCTATCTGCCTGCCTATCTACCTACCTGCCTATCTACCTGCCTGCCTATCTACCTACCTGCCTGCCTACCTGCCTACTTACCTACCTGCCTGCTTATCTACCTGCCTGTCTGCCCAGGGTCCGGCATCTTCGTGTCGCCCAAAGGGGTGCTGGAGAGCACGGGGTCAGTGGCCCTCAGTCTCATCGTCTGGATCGGCGCCGGACTCTTCGCTCTGCTGGGTCAGTGCGATCTGTCTGTCGGTCTGTCTGCCTGTCTGTCTGTCGGTATCTCTGTCTGTCTGTTGGTCTGTCAGTCTGTCTGTCGGTCAGTTTGTCTGTCATGTCTGTCAGTCTGTCTGTCTGTTTTGTCAGTCTGTCTGTCTGTCTGTCAGGCTGTCTGTCTGTCATGTCTGTCAGTCTGTCTGTTTTGTCTGTCAGTCTGTCTGTCAGTTTGTCTGTCTGTCTGTCATGTCTGTCAGTCTGTATGTCTGTCTGTCCATCTGTCTGCTTCACACTACCATTGGTTGGCTTGGTTGGGATGATGGTGATAATGGTGATAATGATGATGATGGTGATGGTTGTGGTGGTGGCGGTGGTGGGGGTGGTGGTGGGGGTGGTGATGGGTCAGTGCAATCTTTCTGCTTCACACTGCCATTGTGTCCCTTGGTGGTGGGATTGTGGTAGCGGTGGGGGTGCTGTTAATGGGGTAGAGAGAGATCACTGATATCTTGTACTTATTGTACTGGACTGTACTCTTGTGCCGTACTTTTACAGTACTGTACTGTATTGTGTAGTTTTACTGTGTTATACTTGTGTGTGTGTTGCACTTAACGGTTCTGCATGTCAGTGCTGTACTGTGTTGCACTGCACTGTACTATGTTGCACTGTATTGTTCTGTACTGCAATGTGTAGCACTGTACTGTGTTACGTTCTGTTGCACTGTGCTTTTTTTTGCACTGTACTGTGTTGTACTGTATTGTACTCTGTTGCACTGTATTATATTGCACTGTACCGTGTTGCGCAGTACCGTAATGCATGGCATTGTACTATTTCATACTGTGTTGCATTCTACTGTGTTGCATTATGTTGCATTGTATTATTCCTTCAATGCAAACGCTCGTTAAATGTATGTAAAACATAGTATCTCGGTTCATCATCTCATGAGAGACTCGTACCCAGACCAATACTGACCTAAGGTTTAGCGAAAGGAGGACAAGTCTGGGTTCAAACAGGGATCAAATCTGCAACTAAAAGCCATCTAGATAGGAAGGTTGCCTGTAGGCAGCAATTTACTGATGGATACTCTATAGTGATTGTAGCAGTGATGGTGATTCCATGCTGAGGGCTACACAGGGCTTTGTTGCAGTGATGATACTTCCATGCTGATGACTGTTGGGGTATGGTAAACGTGCAAAGGAG
>CM060330.1:17790063-17802563 GCA_030674155.1 Stramonita haemastoma
ATGTATGTATGTATGTATGTATGTATGTATGAATGTATGTATGTATGTATGTATGTATGTATGTATGTATGTATGTATGTATGTATGTATGTATGTATAATGTATGTATATATTATGTATGTATGTATGTATGTACGTACGTACGTACGTACGTACGTACGTACGTACGTACGTACGTAATGTATGTATGTATGTATGTATCTGTGTATGTGTGTGTGTGTGCGTGTGTGCATGCGTTCGAAACGCGCGCGCGCGTGCGTGCGTTCATGTGTTCGTACGCGCGCGCGCGCGCGCGCGTGTGTGTGTGTGTGCGCGCGTGTGTGCGCGTGTGTGCGCGTGTGTGTGTGCAGTGACGGTGGGGATCATCAACGGGTACAGCACGAAGCTGGCAGCACGAGTGCAGGTGCTGACCACAGTCATCAAGACAGGGGCCCTGGTGGTCATCCTGGTGGGGGGCATCGTCATGCTCTGCCAAGGTCCCACACTCTCCTTTCTTTTCTTTGTTTCTTTGTTTCTTTTTGTGTTTCTTTTTTGTTGTTTCTTTTTTGCTTTTCTTTGCTTTTTTTTTTTTTTTTTTCTTTGTTTTCTTGTTTTGTTTTTTTCTTGTTTTCCTTCCTTTTTTGTTTGTTTCTTTTTTCTTGCTTTCTTTCTTCTTTCTTTGTTTGCTTCTTTCTTGTTTTCTTTCTTTTTTGTTTCTTTTTTCTTGCTTTCTTTTTTCTTTCTTTGTTTGCTTCTTTCTTGTTTTCTTTCTTTTTTTGTTTCTTTTTTCTTGCTTTCTTTCCTTTTTTTTGTTTGCTTCTTTCTTTCTTTCTTTTCGTTTGTTTGTTTCTTTGTTATTTCTTTTCTTTTCTTTTCTTTTCTTTTTACGTTTCTTTTCTTTTTTACTTTTTGCTTTGCCTCCGTCACTTTTCTCTTTCTTTCTTGTTTTCTTTTTGTGTGTCTTTCATTCTTTCTTTCCTTCTATTTTTTCTTTTTTCTTTCTTTTTCTTTCTTTCTTTCTTCCTTTCTTCTTTTCTTTTTCCTATCTTTTTTTCTTTTCTTTCTAGTTCTTTTTACTTTTTCTTTTTTCTTTCTTTTCTTTTTCTTTTCTTTTCTTTCTTTCTTTCTTTTCTTTCTCCTTTTTTTTTCTTTTTTGTTTTTTCTCTCTCTTTGTATGCGTGTGTGTGAGTGAGTGAGTGAGTGAGTGAGTGAGTGAGTGAGTGTGTATGTGTGTGTGTGTTTGTGTGTATAATGTGTGTGTGTGTGTGTGCGTGTGTGCGCGCACGCGCGCGCGCTCGCACCTACGAGCACCCAAATTAATGCGTTTCTGTCGACCTGTTTATCTTTCTGTTTGTCCGTTGGTCTGAGTGTGCCCGCGCGCACAAGCACACAAACGTCTTCGCAGATTAGATTAGACTACGTGCCACCAGGTAACAAAAACACACCACTGCCTACCGGTACTTCATTCACATGTTAGGATAGACATCGTACCCTGGGTGTATGTAAGGAAGCCTTAAGCACTTTTCAGTGTGGTAGAGATGGATACCACTCACCCCTTTAACCATCAATGCAGCTACACATGTGACTTCAGTGAAAGAGAGGGAGAAAGAAAAAACAAAGAAAGAAAGAAAGAAAGAAAATAAGAGAACACTGAATACTGAACACTGAAATGATTTAATGTACATTGGCCATGGACCACAATACATTTCATGGGCTTGGGGTTCATTCATATAACTGGCAAAGCAAAATGCACAAAAGGTTTGATTCATAACTGATCAAAAGAATAAAATACGAGAGAGAGACAGAGAGATTTCTATGATCTAACCAAGAATTATCTTAGAATTTGCTTTTATGAAGGTTTGTGTACATATCAGTGAAGCGAAATGAATTATGGTAGTGTCTGTGAGAGAGAGAGAGAGAGAGAGAGAGAGAGAGAGAGAGAGAGAGAGAGAGAGAGAGAGAGAGAGAGAGAGAGAGAGAGAGAGAGAGAGAGAGACAGACAGACAGACAGACAGACAGACAGACAGACAGACAGACAGACAGACAGACAGACAGACAGACAGACAGACAGACAGACAGATGGAGCGATAGATAGACAGGTATAGAACATATGCAAAGAAACAGACAGACAGAGAGACAAACAGATAGACAGACAGCCAGACAAACAGATAGATAGATAGATAGATAGATAGATAGATAGATAGATAGATAGATAGATAGATAGATAGATAGATAGATAGATAGATAGATAGATAGATAGATAGATAGATAGATGGACAGACAAAGACAGACAGATCACAGTATAACTCCAAACCTACATAAACCCATGATTTGTTGTTTTCACCTCCAGGCAAGACCAGCAGCCTAGATGCGGGGTTTACAGGGTCCTCCACCAACCCCTCCGTCATCGCCCTGGCTTTTTATGACGCCCTGTGGGCCTATGACGGCTGGTTAGTGACGTCATTGTCTTCCCTTTTCTTTTTTTTTTGTTTCTGTGATGTCATTTGAAGAATTGCCCACCATTAATTCAGCAGCTAGTTGTATAGCCACAGAAATTGAGACTTCTAGCCCACTGATATTAAAGGGTTTTGTTTGCTTTTTGTTGTTTATTTGTTTGTTTGTTTGTTTGTTTGTTTGTTCTTTGTTTATAAACTATTCGCTTTTTTGACTGCTTGTATAAAGGCGAGGGTTCGAATATCGACGGCATCTGGTGAATTAAGGGTTTGGATTTTTACGATCTTCCAGGTCAACTTCAAGCGCAGACCTGCCATTGCCTTGGTCCCTTTCGTATATAGACACATACGGAAGGTCTGATGTGCACGTTCAAAAGTCTCGTAATTTGTCAGCGTTCAGTGGGTTATGGAAACATGAACATACCCAGCATACATCCCTGAAGTCGGAATGTGGCTACCTTCATGGCAGGCAAAACGGTTGCACATGCAAAATCTCACCATTGGTGAACGTCGTAGCTCCAACCGAGGAATGAAAAAAATCTCACCTTGGGAAATCGTAAAAATCCGCACCTTTAATTCACCAGACACCGTTGAGATTCGAACCCACGACTTCATGTACCTACAGTCTTAAAAAAAAACTGGATAGGTAAAGGGTGGTCTAGAAGTAACGCTCCTGTCTAGAAAGTGAAAAGTCCGGGTTGAAGTGTGCGGTGGTTCGAATCCCGTTCGCACCCAAAACTTTTTCCTCATCCATCAGACCATGAGTGGTGGTCTGGGTGTTAGTCTTTCAGATGAGACGATAAACAGAGGTCCTGTGTGTTACACATTATTATTTAGCGCATGTAAAAGAATCCACGGCAACAAGAGGGTTGTGCCTGGAAAAATTCTGTAGAAAACACTCTGATAGGGCAACAAATACAGCTGCAGACAGGAAAAGACTATAAAAAAAAATAATGGGTGGTGCTGCTCATGTAGCGACACACTCTCCCCGGGGGAGAGCAGCCCCAATTTCACACAGAGAAATCTGCTGTGACTGAAAGGGGTGTAAAATGTGAGAACAAAATAAAGAATGTAATGATGTCAGATGCGTTACCTCACTGTTGCAGGCAGAATTTGAACTATGTCACTGA
Organism: Stramonita haemastoma; assembly: GCA_030674155.1. Lineage (NCBI taxonomy): Eukaryota > Metazoa > Mollusca > Gastropoda > Neogastropoda > Muricidae > Stramonita > Stramonita haemastoma. The sequence continues at coordinate 17,793,626 of CM060330.1, forward strand.
GGAAGTTCAAGATCCCGGAAAGTGAGTCGGAGATGACTTGAAGTCTCTGTGTGTGTGTGTGTGTGTGTGTGTGTGTGTGTGTGTGTGTGTGTGTGTGTGTGTGTGTGAGTGTGTGTGTGTGTGTGTGTGTGTGTGTTTTGTCTCTCTCTCTCTCTCTCTCTCTCTCTCTCTCTCCTCTCTCTCTCTCTCCTCTCTCTCTCTCTCTCTCTCCTCTCTCTCTCTCTCTCTCCTCTCTCTCTCCCCTCTCTCTCTCTCTCTCTCTCTCTCTCTCTCTCTCTCTCTCTCTCTCTCTCTCTCTCCTCTCTTTTCGGGGGGAACACTTCCGGCAGTTGAAGTGTAAACAGCTATTTACTGAAGCTCCGGATTTGAATGTAAATATTGAGTTCCTGTGCCTTTGCCTGAGTCAGTAAAGTGACTAGAAGACATCATGCCAGAGGTGGCTTTCAATATCAAGGCCATGTGTGGCTGCTTTGTGGCCACCTTCTTGGCATTCATGCCTCGACGTGCAATATTCAAGAAATCATCCTACATTCCGACATTGAGGTTGGACAGGCTGCATGACGGTGTTACCGTAGGTTTGCTCCTCGCCTATTTGTACCTAGGCGTTTTTCTGCAACAGTGTGGGGATGTGGAGCTGAATCCTGGACCTGGACCTAAGGGAAGGAAGGACAGTCTCCGTCAAACCCAGCTGAACTCTGGTGCTGGTTCCGCTTCATCGTCTCCTAAGAGGGCAACTGAGGAGCCTACGCTGAAAGACATTGTAGCAAACCTGCAGGAGCTGACTTCTGTGTTTAAGGAACTGAAGGAAGAGGTGAGGCAAGTCAAAGAGACATGTTCGGGAATTTTGAAGGATATGGCTTCCTTGAAAGAGGATGTTAAGGAACTGAAAACCGAAAACCAAAGACTGAAAGAACAAAACAAAAAGTTGTGTGAAAAATTAGAAATGCTGGAACTAAAGACTGACGACTTGGAGGGGCATACTAAGAGAAACAATATCCTTTTCTATGGCATACCAGACTGGACAATGAGACAAAATTAATGACAAATGTGAAGGACTGATTGAAGACTTACTGACTGACAAACTAGGACTGAATCAAGACATGGAGTTTGACAGTATCCACCGTCTGAATAGAAACCCTAACTCGCCTATCATGGGAAGATGTGCATTCCACAGGGATAAGGTGACGGTTCTGAAGGCTAAGCACAAGCTCCGTGGAAGTGATGTCTTCATTGGCGAAGACTTCATCCCACGTGTGCGTGACATTAGAAGAAAACTTCTTCCTCATTTAAAGGATGCCAGAAAAGATGGGAAAAGGGCGTTTATGGTCTATGACCATTTGATCATTGATGGTAACAAAATTTATTGGAGGAAGGTCCAGATCTTACAAGTTCCACTTAGTATTCTGGCTGGCGTACTTCAGAATCTAGCGCATGCGACTCTGCTTGTCTCTGTAGTTTGTCTGCAATTTCTTTTTAAGTAAAAGGGAACAAATGAAAATCAGACATCGCCTACATTAAATTTTGCCCCCTCTCCTCCACGTGCAAACTGCACTGAATCTTGCCTTGTCTTGTCACTGGGGCTGCTGACACGGTAACTGTGTCAACATTGCCAGCTGACATCATCACTCACGTAAACTGTGTGAATTAGGTCCTGTTTTTTTTATATTCAAATTTAAATGTACGAGTTTAAAAAATAGAAACGATATATGCACACAAAAATGGTTCTGATCATGATAGTACTAATGTCGCGCGCGTGCGCGCGCGCGCGCATGTGTGTGTGTGTGTGTGTGTGTGTGTGTGTGTGTGTGTGTGTGTGTGTGAGAGAGAGAGAGAGATAGAGAGAGAGAGAGAGTGAGAGAGAGAGAGAGAGAGCAATTAAACCTATGTTGCTCTTACTGTGTTATTGGAATGTCAATAAACATGTCTAAGATAAATGACAAAAATATATTGATATAATTACTATCGTGTTTGTTACAGTTACAGTTGAATATGTTTTTGTTGTTGTTTTTTCAACAGCTATACAGTGTATCTTACACTAGCTAGTTATTCAGTTTTTTAACGAAAGAAGGTGCAGGAGAATAATTTGTTTGATCAAAAGTAATTTTTTTGAAAAAGGTCTAAAACATTACTGAAATAATGTTATTATGCAAATTTTGTCAAAAGTCATTTAGGTTTGACAAAGAATGTATCATGTATACGTAGTGACTTACTACCAGAAGACTCATCTTTTTCACTTTGATAGCGGTATGTTTATTGCTGGAATTGCTCATAAGATTCAAATGTTTTCAGATGTGCGTGTATTGCTGAATAGATATTTTAATAAATGGACTGCAAACATTGTCTCAGACATCATAGCAAAGATTTTCATTCTTTTGGTATTACAGGCACGTCATGTGTTGGTAAATAGATGCTCTGAGAAATATATGATGTACAAGTATGGTAAAAATATGATAAATATGTGTAGAAATATAGAAGTATGTATCATCACATAATAAATCTGTAGTGATAATCATGGTCATTTTAATGTGTATCAGATACAGGTGAAAGTGTAATGATTATATTTTGTTATCTGCTGATTATAGATGACACAACCAAAAAGAACATAATCAAAACAGTGAAGGTTTTCTTTGTTAGGTCACTGGAACAATTTGCTGTCAAAATATGTTGTGCTTTGTGTTAATCTACATATTGAAAATGACATGTTTACAGAATATGGTTTGGAACACCTGGCCACTGTTTGGCTTTGAAACTGGTGTATTGTACCCCCTTCAGTAAGGGGCCTATACTGAATAAACATTAAATTTCGAGTTCGAGTTCGAGTTCTCTCTCTCTCTCTCTCTCTCTCTCTCTCTCTCTCTCTCTCCTCTCTCTCTCTCTCCTCTCCTCTCTCTCTCTCTCTCTCTCCTCTCTCTCTCTCTCTCTCTCTCTCTCTCTCTCTCTCTCTCTCCTCTCTCTCTCTTTTCTCTCTCTTTTGACATGCATTTCTATGATGTTACAACGATTATTTATGTTATTTTTCTTTTTTGTTGTTGTTGCTTTTATAAATTTGCAGTTGTTTTGTTTTCATTGTTATGATTTTCTTTGATTGAGCGCTGGATGTAAAAAAGCCATTATGTGTGCTTATTCTTATCCCTTAATAAAAGTGTTTCAAAAAAGTGTGTGTTTCTCTCTCTCTCTCTCTCTCTCTCTCTCTCTCTCTCTCTCTCTCTCTCTCTCTCTCTCCTCTCTCTCTCTCTCTTCTCTCTCTCTCTCTCTCAAATGTATTTGGCAATCAGCTACTCGAAATATGTAATATGTTTGACTTTTTGATTTTGAATGGTCTGTGTCAACATGACTTTGATGATGGGTTTACATATATTTCATCTTCAGGAGCCAGCACTGTTGACTATTTTATCATGTCTTGTGAATGGTATGCATCTGTTGATATTGTAACTGTAGACATAAAAAGTACTACAGAGTCGGATCATCTACCTGTTTTTATGAGGGTTAATTTGAAAACTAATGTGACCAACCAAAGTGTTGAACAAGTAAACAAAGAGGAACATAGTGTAGTAGAAAAAATAGTTTGGAAAGATAATAAGAAAGAAGAATTTATTGAAACACTCAACAGCCTTAGTATGCAGAATAAAATTATGAGGGCCTTAAATTTACTTGACAATGACATAGATGATGCTCTAGAGCTTTTTACACAATGTTTGAATGAGGCTAGTAGTTGTATGCTTACTAGATGTCATAACTCTCAGAATAAACGGTCGAAATGGTTTGATGATGAATGTTATCAAGTTAAAAAAGAGACAAGAAGAGCCTTGAATTTATTCAGAAAAACAAAAGATGAAAATGACAGACAAATTTATGTTACAGCACGGAAAAAGTATAGACAGTTATTAAAGGCCAAGTGCCAAGCATTCAGAAAACAAAAGGTAGAGTCTCTAGCAAACAATAGTTCAAATTCAGCACTGTTTTGGAAAGAGCTTCGAAGTATGGGATGTGCTAACAGAAATAGAGTTACCAACAATATAAATTCTACAGAGTGGGTTAATTATTTTAAAGAGGTATTTCAAAGCAATAAAGGTATATTTAGTAACTGTTTACGTACAGAAGTAGATTTGTTAGAAGGAAATGAACATGAACTAAACAGAGAAATAACAAAAGAGGAAATAAATACAGCTATACATAAACTGAAGTCTGGTAAGGCATGTGGGATTGATGAAATTACTGCGGAAATGCTAAAAAATGGAACTAGCGAAGCTAAACAGTTCATACTCAAGCTTTTTAATACTATATTCAATAAAGGTATATATCCACAGATCTGGTCTAAAGCCATTATTATTCCAATTTATAAAAAAGGGGATCCAGAGCTAGTAGATAATTATAGAGGAGTATCATTACTGAGTATTTTATCCAAATGTTATACTTCTATACTAAACGCAAGATTGTATTCCTGGCTGGAAAATAATCACTTGATCTGTGAAAACCAAGCAGGTTTTAGGAAGAGATATTCTACAGTAGACCAGATTTTCAATTTATATTCAATTGTCCAGAAGTGTATGTCCAAGAAAGGTCAAAAACTGTATGTTGCTTTTGTTGATTTCAAAAAAGCCTTTGACTCGATTAAACATGATAAACTTTTGAACTGTATAAAAAGTCAGGGGATAAAGGGAAAATTTCTTGCTTCACTATCAGCCATGTATAGCTCCTTATTATCTTGTATCCGAACGAATAGCCAGTTATCAGATTTTTTCCAATGTCCAGTAGGAGTCAGGCAAGGTTGTGTTCTGAGCCCCACATTGTTTTCAATATTTATCAACCAGCTAGCTAATGTTATCAATGAAAAAGGAAAACATGGGGTTCAGTTGCTACCTAATATCATGGATATTTTTATTCTGTTGTTTGCAGATGATGTTGCACTATTTTCAACAACCCCAGGAGGTTTGCAGCATCAATTAAACATTTTGAAAGACTGCTGTAATGATTTACAGTTAAGTGTTAACATTAATAAAACGAAGGTGATGGTCTTTAGGAAAGGTGGATTTCTGTCAAAACAGGAGCAATGGTATTACAATGGTATTAGGTTAGAAGTTGTAAATCAGTATTGCTATTTAGGGTTCAGTTTTACAACAAAGGTTAGCTGTAAATTAGGTACAGAACATTTAGTTACGAAGGGAAGGAAGGCAGTGGTTCAGTTAAATAAAGTCTTTCACAGGTATAAAGAGATGAATGCTAGTACCTTCTTCAAGATTTTCGATACTAAGATTCAGCCAATTTTATTGTATTCATCAGAAATATGGGGCACAAACAGACTCGAACACATCGAGAAAATTCATTTGATGGCATGTAAAAGATTTTTAGGAGTACCTGTAAGAACACCCAATAAGATGGTATACGGAGATTTAGGTAGATATCCACTTTATGTCAATTCATGTACAAGAACTATTAAGTACTGGTTAAAACTGTTGCAAATAGATCAAAACAGAATACCATATAATGCTTACTGCATGCTGTTAGAGCTAGATAAAAATGGTAAATACTGCTGGATTTCAAAAATAAGGGAAATTTTGTGTGAAACCGGTTTTAACATTGTTTGGATGCAACAAGGTGTTGGGGATGTAAAACTTTTCTTAGGTATGTTTAAGCAAAGATTAGTAGATATGTTCATTCAAGAATGGGATGGGACTATAAGAGATAAAGATAGGTATGACCATTACAGATCATTTAAAAGTATTTTTGTAAAAGAGCAGTATGTAAACTCTATTGATGTCTACTGCTTTCGAGTAGCAATCACACAAGCAAGATTTAATGTTCTAACCCCTTAATAATAATGTATATAGATATAGTGAGAATGATCGAGAAAAAATGTGTCCTTTTTGTAAAACGAAAGTTGAAAATGAAGCCCACTTTCTTTGGGAATGTTGCATATACACTGGCTTAAGAGAAAAGTTCTTAAGTGGGTGTATCAACGTACCATTGCCCGATTTGTTCAAAGCAACAAATGATGAGTACAGGCACAATTTGTCAAGATATATTTTTCACTCTATTAATAAAAGGAAGACAATGCTAATTCAAAATGTATATTGAAAAACTGTTATGATTCGACACGTAATTGATGTGCATGATTTCCACAATTTTCCCTAGACATCATATTTTTGTGATTAGAATAACGTGTGTTTTGCTTCTTTGATCAGTTATGAATCAAACCTTTTGTGCATTTGGTTTGCCAGTTATATGAATGAACCCCAAGCCCATGAAATGTATTGTGGTCCATGGCCAATGTACATTAAATCATTTCAGTGTTCAGTGTTCAGTGTTCTCTCTCCTCTCTCTCTCTACTCTCTCTCTCTCTCTCTCCTCCTCTCTCCTCTCTCTCTCTCTCTCTCTCTCTCTCTCTCTCTCTCTCTCTCTCTCTCTCTCTCTCATATGATACGACCTGTGTGGTGGGCGCGGCTATAAACAACATGATTAGATTGGATTGGATTGATGTGTGTGCGTGAGCGCGTGCGTGCGTGGGTGCGTATATGTATGTATGTATGTATGTATGTATGTATGTATGTATGTATGTATGTATGTATGTATGTATGTATGTATGTATGTATGTATGTATGTATGTATGTATGTATATATGTATGTATGTATGTATGTGTGCGTGTGTGCGTGTGTGCGTACATGCATGTCTCTGCGTGCGTGCGTGTGTGTGTTTGCTGCTGCAGAAACCTGCCCCGTGCCAACATCACTGCAGTACTGCTGGTAACACTGCTGTACGCCTTCACCAACGTGTCTTACCTCACCGCCATGACAGTCACAGAGCTTCTGGAGGCTGACGCTGTCGCCATAGTACGTGCTCTGTAGGCTACACGCACAGCGCAGGCACACACACACACATACACACACGCATGCACGCGCATGTGCAAAAACCCATGCATACACGCAAGAGTCATGCACACTTACAGGAGCACGCACGCACGCATGCACGCGCGCACGCGCGGGCGTGAGAGAGATTCCAGACTTCAGACTTTTACTGTATATCGGCCTTAGGCCACAATACAAAAAGCAAACAAGACAAGAGAGAGAGAGAGAGAGAGAGAGAGAGAGAGAGAGAGAGAGAGAGAGAGAGAGAGAGAGAGAGAGTTCAGACTTCAGACTTTTACTGTATATCGGCCTTAGGCCACAATACAAAAGCAAACTGGGCACATGGAATGGCACATGACAAGAGTTGTAAACATACTACTGCCAACATATGCTGAAAATTAAAGTATCTCAATGTTTATGAAAACAGGAATATTACATCAGCCGTAACATGGATATTCAACGGTGAAAAATGTCTTCATCGTGATATTCATCAAGCGAACAGTGTTTTACATACATATAGGAGAGAGACAGAGACAGAGGGAGACAGAGAGAGAGATTTAAAAATTCCTGAGACAACGCTTTTAAGTAACTTTTCTTTAGCAGATCACGGGTCAGGCGGTAGGCCTAACCCTAATCACTCTTTCTGAACAGCAAGGTTTATTTTATTATATTATTTTTTTATTTTTTATTTTATATCGAGAATAATGGAATAAGCACTCATGAACTTTTCTACATCCAGTCCCCGTGTGTATGCAGTTTTTGTAAATCGTGTCATCTGTTCCCATCGGCATACGATGGCCTACTCTTACGAAAAGCAGAACAGGATTTAACGTGAGCGCAAGATGTTCTGCGTGCGTTCGCACACGGGGCCTCGGTTCATAGTCTCATTCGAAGGTTCGTGTATTGAGTTAGTTACACGGACAATGTAACACATTTGTGTACCACTGATGGAGTTTAGAAATAAACCTTGCCTTGCCTTGCCTTACCTTGCCTTGCCTTGCTTTGCCTTTGTTCTTATTAAGCTGTTGTGAGTACATTGAGTCAGGGAAACAGCATCATGGTTTCATGGATCGCAACATAAACCTTGCGCGCGCGCGTGTGTGTGTGTGTGTGTGTGTGTCTGTGTGTGTCTGTGTCTGTGAATGTGTGTGTCTTTGTGTGTCTTTGTGTGTCTTTGTATGTGTGTGTGCGCGCGCGTGCGTGCGTGCGTAAAATTATGTGCGTGTGTGCGCGCGTGTATGTGTGTGTATGTGTGTGTTTGTTGTGCAGCTGTGGGGGAGCGTGTGCTGAAGGCAGCGTCCATCCTGATCCCAGTGTCGGTCATCGTGTCCACATTTGGCTCCGCTAACGGCACCGCCTTCACCGGGGGAAGGTTAGCACAGAGGGGTGTAGGCTGCCTGCTGTGTGTTTTCTGTCCTTTTCTTGCATGGCCTGTGTACGCTTGGTTGGTTGGTTTTGGGTTCTGTTTTGGTTTTGGTGGCTTTGCTGTTTTTGTTTTGTTGTTGGTTGGTTGGTTGTGGTTGGTGGTGGGTGGTTGGTGTGGTGGTTGGTGGTGGTGGTGGTGTGTGTGTTGTGTTGTGTGTGGTGTTCTGTCCGGATGTGATGATGTGTATGTGTTGAGTTGTTGGTTTTGTATGTATGTATGTATGTATGTATGTATGTATGTATGTATGTATGTATGTATGTATGTATGTATGTATGTATGTTTTGTCTGTCTGCATATATGTCCGTTTGTATGTATGTTTCTGCATCTGTCCCTATGTCTCTATGTGTGTGTGTGTGTGTGTGTGTGTGTGTGTGTGTGTGTGTGTGTGTGTGTGTGTGGTGTGTGTGTTGTGTTGTGTCAGGACCATCTTCGCTGCAGCCCGGGATCACAACTTGCCTGAGGTCCTGTCCTACATCCACGTGGGCAGCGCACACCCGTCACCTCCATGGTCTTCTCCGTAAGTAGAGCTAGCTGACATCATGACACACTCTCCTTTTTGTCCTCGCAGTTTGGACAGACCATTCCAACCTATAGGTTCCGACCTGAGTGCATATTCCATTATCCTTGATATAACAGAATAAATTAACAAATAAATACATACATACATAA
>CM060330.1:17812563-17832563 GCA_030674155.1 Stramonita haemastoma
GTGTTCAATCCCCACACAACTAAAACACAGTAAGTCCATTTTCCAACGTTTCGAAAAAAAATCCGTTGTTTTTGTTCACTTCCAAAAGACATTTGGAAAAATACTGAACTTGATAAGCTTTAAACCCTAACAAAACTTGACTGTGGTAAAATATATTGCTCCATAGAATTATACGATCAACAACAACAAAGTCGAATTTCAAAACAAAACAAAAACGATAAAAAGAAAAAAAAGAAGAAGAGGGGGGGGGGGATGCATCTTCCCCATACATTAGTATATAGTTACAGCTTTATACTACTTTAGGGCAAAATCCGAATTCTCTCTCTCTCTCTCTCTCTCTCTCTCTGTCTCTCTCTCTTCTGTCTGTCTGTCTGTCTGTCTGTCTGCTGTCTGTCTGTCTGTCTCTCTCTCTCTCTCTCTCGTCTCTCTTCTTCTCTCGTCTCTCTCTCTCTCTCTCTCTCTCTCTCTCTCTCTCTCTCTAGTTACAGCTTATACTACTTTAGGCAAATCCGATTCTCTCTCTCTCTCTCTTCTCCTCTCTCTCATCTCTCTCTCTCTCTCTCTCTCCTCTCTCTCCTCTCTCTCTCTCTCTCTCTCTCTCGCCTGTGTGTGTGTGTGTGTGTGTGTGTGTGTGTGTGTGTGTGTGTGTGTGTGTGTGTGTGTGTGTGTGTGTGTGTGTGTAAAAATAAAGTCGACAAAAAGTCGGTCAGATGAAGTTCTTCATTTTATTGTTTGGCATAAATTCTGTACACAATTCTCTTTGTAACAGTTCTTGATTGAACAGGCACAAAATTATATTCATTTTCGACATTACTCCGAAAGTTTACTGAAGCAATGCTCAGACAGCAACTATTGTTTGTTGTCTGTCATATAAGCGAAAATGTGTTACGCTGCCGTTAAGCGCCTGATTGGTCAGGTCTATCACATCCAACTTGTGCATGACAGAGAAAATCTTTTCAGTCCTTCCGGAAAAGGGCAGGAGGATGGACCAAGAAGGCAGAAAAAAGACAAGAATGAGGTGATGGGAAGAACAGGAACAAGACAGAAACAAAGAGAGGGATAGAAAAGTGTAAATTCAAAGCACAGAATTTCCAGAAAGTGGGGAGGCTGTTTATACTGACAGCCCCCCTTGCATCCCCACAGGGCAAAGCTTTGAACTATAATCACACTGGTTCACCATCCAAAGTTCCTGTATATTTTGAATAAGATTATAATTTTCTTAGATTATGTAGCCAACAAAGAATGACGTCAACCGCGTCTTAGACGATGTGGTGCCATTAATAAATGGACTTATTGTCGCGAACTGCATAGGCTACATGAATAAGACCATCAACTTCACGAACTTGGTCAAAAAGTAACTTGAAATTCTTTAAAAACTCTTCGCACATTATTTTCTATCAACACACATGAAAACACGACCCAAACAATGTCAATAAATATTACATAGATGAAAACCCAATCGAGACTACTAACGTGAAACTAGTACTCCCCCAAACGCAAATTCAAATACATTATTATCTCTAAAGACAGAGAAATTCAAGTAGGTATTAAGACATACATAAAAACAATAAACATGTAAACATAATATCACGGATATATATATATATATATATATATATATATATATATATAATATATATATATATATATATATATATATATATATATATATATAAGGGAAATCTGTTGTGTTTACCAAATCACACGCTCACAAAGACAACAGGAATTGTCAGATTTGGAATCGTTTGTTCTGCTATTTGCAATCTGTGCACTGGCAGCCCACCTGGCGAAGGAAAGGAGAAGGTTTCGTTTTTAATCTGCAGCCAGTTTCAGACTCGGGGAACAGTTCTGATGACCCTGTCCACTTCATGCCACAACAGACGAAATTCAACCTAAACGAAAATCACAGCATTCACGTGTCTGTAATACAAACACCAACACAAATCGAATCAGCAGTTGTGCTGAAGCATGTTTTTTCTGAAGTGAAACTAGTACGGCATGTCCAGTCCAAACTGTTAGGTGTTTTTTTTTCTATATCGGTGTTACAATCGTGATTGCTTTTGACACTAAAAGGTAGTAATCAAAGTTGTCCAGAAGTACAACAAAGCCTCAGCTTGGATTTGATTAAAGATACATGTAAACAGCAACAACACTGAAGCTGATAGTAAATAATGATAATAATGAGAAAAATGATAATAATGGTAAAAACAATTATGAAAGTAATGATGATGATAATTATAATGATAATGACGATGATAACGATGATAAATCTAAAAATGAATGATTGTTTCATGCTGTGCGTAAACACAGTCACAATACTAGTTTTCATCACAATTCCCCAGTTAGACACAGGGCATTGTGATATCCGGGAGGTACCTCGCCACAACAGCCATAATTACACGCAAAATAGCCAAAGAAACAAGACAAAAAAAACCAGTAATAGACGTAAAACCTGTCGTATATGCAAAAAACACAAACACAAAACCAGCCATTTATGAAAATCCAGCCATACGCGCATAAACAGCCATATAAACAAAAACTGCCTTATACACAAAAAACGGCCATATAAGCAACAACAACAAAAAACAAACAAAAACAAGCCATGTCCATAAAAAAAACCTACCATATGCACAAACTTCTCATACAGCGTATACTCTCAGTCTCCCCAACGATTCCAAGATAGGATGAGTAAATCAACGATGCAATATTCTAGTTGACCCTCCAGATTGTTAAGCTTGGAAACGTACCCCCAACACCACAACCACCACCACCATAACACCAACGCCACCACCAACACCACCATAACAACCACCACCACCACAACAACAACAACACCACAACCACCACCACCACCACAACCACCACCACAACCACCACCACAACCACCACCACATTCCACACCACCACCACAACCACCACCACAACCACCACCACATTCCACCACCACCACCACACAACCACCACCACATTCCACCACCACCACCACAACCACCACCACAACACCACCACATTCCACCACCACCACCACCACCACAACCACCACCACACTACCACCACTACCACCACACCACCAACCAACCATCACCACTTCCACCACCACCACCACCACCATCACAACCCCCACAACACCCACACTAATCAAAGAGGTAGCGGTGTCTCTCCAGTTCAGTGACGAAGTCGTGGTGGCTGTCGTGCACAGTGTCCCAGAACTCGGCGTGGCGGACGCGGGTCAGCCAGGCGTCCACTCTGGGCCACAGCTTGAACCTGAAGCCTGTCCACTCCATTTGCACCAGCACTGTGGCCACGAACAGGTCAGCCACTGTCTGCCGGTTCCCTGGACACACAGGAGGGGTGATGATGATGATACCATAGCATGATTTGTTTTTTCGGTTTCCTGGTCACACAGGAGGATGATGATGATGATACCATAGCATGATTTGTTTTTCGGTTTCCTGGTCACACAGGAGGGATGATGATGATGATACCATGGCATGATTTGTTTTTCGGTTTCCTGGTCACACAGGAGGGATGATGATGATGATGATACCATAGCATGATTTGTTTTTCGGTTTCCTGGTCACACAGGAGGGATGATGATGATGATACCATGGCATGATTTGTTTTTCGGTTTCCTGGTCACACAGGAGGATGATGATGATGATACCATGGCATGATTGTTTTTCGGTTTCCTGGTCACACAGGAGGGATGATGATGATGATACCATAGCATGATTTGTTTTTCGGTTCCTGGTCACACAGGAGGGATGATGAAACTATAGCCATATTTGTTTATAGCCTGCTGAGCACGAAGGCGATAATTATCAGGGCTGTCACCTCATTCAGTTTCAGTGAGTGGTGATGGAAGAAGAAAGGAAGGAAGGAAGGGAGGAGGAAGGAAGAAAGGGAGGGAGGGAGGAAAGAAGGAAGAGAGGAAGGAAGAGAGGAAGAAACACTAGAAAAAACATAGGCTGCATATATGGCGAGGTACTTGAAACCAGTCATACACGCAAAATTCTCATTCAGTGTGCAATTTCAATCTCACAGTGATTCCCAGGTGGGATGAGTGAGTCAGAGTGCACACGCTGAGTGACCCCCAAAGTGACCCCAATAACATCTTAAAAGTTGAAACTTACATCTGTGTCACTGGCTACAACGTTTCCTTACATCAGAAGACTATGGTGCTGACGATAATGAAGATAAACATGTTTTCCAACACACCCCTGTTTAAATTTATGAAATTCATTTTGAGATACACTTTTAAAGACAGATTCAAAAAAAATTCAGCTCGTTATTACCTGTCAGATAAGGGTTTCCAGCCGCCAGGTAGCGCTGCTCTAGCACCTCCAGGTGACGTGTGACGTCACGAAGCGCGTGTTCTGTCATGGCCTCGTTGTGATCGTGATCCGGAAGAGCGTATTTTTCCAGGAATTGTGGGTAAATGTAGCCGAAACCGACAGCTCTGGAGGAGAAAATAAAAGCAGCAGAGTATAGCATGTTGGGGAACTGTATGTACACCCCAGCAGCAAAGTATTAGCTTTTGTAATCATGTCTTGTATCATAGGGGACGGGATACTCCGTTTTCAGCGCACTGTGCTCCCCAAAACTAAGTTAAGCGTTGGTTGCCTTGTGGATTGGTGACGTTCGGCACCTTTGGCTTCTAGATAGACCCTCAGTTCACCCAGCTGTAAAACGAGTACCTGCCTTATTCTTTCTGTCTGCACGAGTAATCAGGGATGTAGAAGGTAAGCACCTGCATAGAAAGCGGCTTTTTCGCGAACTCATTTCCATTCGAGCCTCAACTTTACACCCCCCCCCCCCTGTCAACTAGATATAGACCTTGAATACTAGAGTAGTAATCTTGGATGAAAGAATAAACCAAAAACGCAATGTGCGGCACACATTTTGTGCCAGTAAGAGAACCCATGGCCACAAGAAGAAAATTCCTGGCAAAATTCTGTTGAAGGCTCACACATCTAGACGGGAGAATTTTGCCAAGTGGATGTTGCTGTGTCGGTGACAATGCACTCACATTTGGGAAACATGCTAAAATTCCATACATAGAAATCTGTTCTGATTGATAGTGACATACCTATAGGCCCAATACAATGCATTGCAGTGCAATGCAGTACATTACCATACCATACAATACATACAATACAATAAACATTTTTGATGCAAGCAGGGATAGTAGGAAGTGAACATAAAAATCAATGCAATGCAATACACTAAACACAATACGTTAATGCAACACAACTCAACACCAGCACATAACTCTACGATGTAAATCCGGCCAAAGCTGAGGACACTTTCTGTGACGTCTATAACAGATTGACTTATCTATCATCACAGTCCTGACATTCTACATAAGTAGCACTGTTTCCACCTAATTTCTGATTATATGGACTGTATGTCTGGTGCTTTATTATGGGTGAAATTATTATATTACTACCTGTAAATTTCCAGCATCTGGGTCACTTTTGCCATGCCCAAATGGACTGGTTTCATCAAACATTGAAGTGTATAGCCTTTACTCTTCTTTTTTTTGATGCCCAGGATCAAACCCCAAAACAAGATGAAAAGATTTACCGAATCGTAATGGAAAGGGGAGAAGGAAAAATTAATGATCAGAAGAAGAAGGTGATGAATGATGATGAGATGACGGACGACGACGACGATATGGTGGTGATGTTGATACATGAGATGAAACGACGATGATGATGAAAACGATCGGATGATGACGATGACGAGGATGATAACTAACGATCGACGATGATGATATGATGATGATGACGACGACGACAACGACGATGATGATGGTGATTATGATGAATGATGATGGACGACAACGACAACGACGATGATGCTACACACCTATGAAGCTGACTGTTGGCCCAGCTGCACAGGGACTCGGTATGGTAACGAATGGCCAGAGTCTGGCCAAAGCCAGCATGGTGGGTGTAGGTTGTGGCCAAGTAGTTCAGAATGGCCGGCCTGAAGAAACACACATGTCATTTATTCATTATTATCCTTTCCCACGAAGATTGTGTATGGCTGCTGTAAGACCACAGATGGTTAAGGACACGTCTACAATAGCTGAAACCAAAATCAGAACTGTTTTCAATTTACGTATTATATGTGATGATGATGATGATGATGATGATGATGATGATGATGATGATGATGATGATGATCATTATTGATAGTGATATGATATATGATGGTAAATAATAAACCATAATCATGATCATATAATTGTGATATTGATAATGATATTATGAATTGCAGCTACAACAAACTACAATATTTCGACTAATATATCTAGTATACTGCTGCTACTTTCATAATATAATTTGATATTGATGATGATATTTATGATTGTCGCTCAACTACACGTACAAACTACTCTCACTACTCCTTCTACTTCTCTGCTGCTACTTCTAATAATGATGACAGCAGATAGTAGATAAGCAGCAGTACAGTGTGTAGCAGCTTGTAGTAGAAGTAGTAGTAGTAAGTAGTAGTAGTAGTAGTAGTAGTCAGAGAGAGTAGAGTAGTAGTAGTAGTGCAGTAGCAGCAGCAGCAGCAGCAGCAGCAGCAGCAACTGTAGTAGTAGTAGTTAGTAGTAGTAGTAGTAGTAGTAGCAGCAGCAGCATGGAGATAGCAGCAGCAGCAGCACTAGTAGTAGTCAGGTGACAGTGTATAGTAGTAGTAGTAGTAGTAGTAGTAGTAGTAGTAGTAGTAGTAGCAGAGGCGAGAGTAGTAGTAGTAGTAGTAGTAGTAGTAGTAAGTAGTAGTAGTATAGTAGTAGTATAGTAGTAGTAGCAGCAGCAGCTGCAGCAGCAGTAGCAACATTAGTAGAAGCACTAGTAGTAGTCGCAGCAACAGTAGTAGTAGCAGAAGTAGAAGTAGAGTAGTAGTGTAGTAGTAGTAGTAGTAGTAGAGTAGTAGTAGTAGTAGTAGTAGTAGTAGTAGTTAGCAGCAGCAGCAGCAGCAGCAGCAGCAACTGTAATAGTACAGTAGAAGTAGTAGCAGCAGCAGCAGAACTAGTAGTAGAAGTAGTAGTAGACGTAGTAGACGTAGTAGTAGAGTAGTAGTAGTAGTAGTAGTAGTAGTAGTAGTAGTAGTAGTAGTAGTAGTAGTAGTAGTAGTAGTAGTAGTAGTAGTAGTAGCAGCAGCAGTAGCAATAGCGCCAGCAACAGCAACAACAACATACAACAACACCAACAACACCACAACAACACAACAACACACCAACAACAACATACAACACCAACAACAACAGCATCACAACACAAGAACAACAGCAGCATCAACAGTCCCACCCCTCAAAGACGGCCACATTGCCATCCACCAGCAGGGGCACCTCTCGCTGGGGCTGCTGCCGCATGGCGTCCGGCAAGTCCAGGCTGTCTGACGTGAAGTTGACGTCAATCACTTGTGAGGAATGTTGTGCTGAAACAACACAACAATCATCACAACAATCATCACAACAATCCACACAACAATCCACACGACAATTAACACAACAATCAACACAACAATCACACAACACTCCACACAACAATCCACACAACAATCCACACAACAATCAACACAACAATCAAGCAAAATAACCATGAACAAGAGGAATGTGGGTGAAGGAGGGGAAGGTGGAGATTATTTATTTATTTATTTATCTATTTATTTATTCTTTTACATCGAGTAGAATGGAAGAAGCACTCATGTGCTTTCTTACATCCAGTCCCCGTGTGTATGCAGTTTTGTAAATCTTGTATCTGTTCCCACTGGCACACAATGGCCTGCTCTTACCAAAAGCGGAACAGGATTTAACGTGTGCGCAAGATGTTCTGCGTGCGTTCGCACACGGGGCCTCAGTGTATAGTCTCATCCAAAGGACTTTTGGGAGAGAGAGTCAGCACTGGTGTTAACTCCAGGGGGAAAATCCCCTCGAACGGGAATCGAACCCGGGTCGTCAAATCGCGAGAGCAGTGTTCTGTTCTGGCCACTAGGCTATCCCGTCCCCCAAGAAACATCTTGGTTCAGGCTGAAAGCTTTGTCAATTATTTACGTCAGTTGATTGCTGCAAGGGGGATGGGATAGCTCAGTGGTCAGAGCACTCGTTTTCCCCAAGCCAGGGTTAAGGAGTACTGAGCGTGGTTACCAGTTGGAGGGTGACCGTTTGCGCGCCTTAACTTCAGTACAGTCCCCCCAGTTCACCCAGCTGTAAATGAGTATCTGCCCTCTTTAGGGTCTGGGAAGGTAAAGCAGCGAGGGAGAGGAGATGGACACAGCCCTCAAAATGCTGGCTACTGTAGAAACTGAGCTCTATAACGCCTAGCTCCCCAACTGTATAGGTTGTGGGAACACCTTTACTTTTATTTTCAATGTCAGGGTCTACTTTAGAAGTGACGGCATGTTGTAAAATGTTGTGTTGAGGTTGTCTTCAGCGGTGACAAGCTCTTACTACAACAGCTCGCATTCTCTCTTCAAAGAAAAACTTTAAAAAGTACTCTGAAGTCGGAGTATGGCGAGGTACTTGAAAACAGTCCTACACATAAACTGTTCATCCAGTGTGTTCTTGCAATTTCACAGTGACTCCCATCCAGGAGGGTGGATGAATCAGAGTGCATATTTTGGGTGATACCAGGGTGTTAAGATGGTAAAAAAAAAAGGTTTACGGTAAAGGTGTCCCATAACCTATGTGGTCGTAGGGAATCCAGGCATCAGAGACCTCAGCTTCTCTAAAGGACAGCATATTGAGAGCGGCGCCCATCTCCTCTCCCTCACTGCTTTACCTTCCCTGGCCCTAAAGAGGGCATTTGCCTATTTACAGCTGGGAGAACTGGGGGACTGTACTGAAGCTAAGGTGCACAGTTACCAATCCAGTGGGTAACCACGCTCGGTGCTGCTTAACCTTGGCTGAGGGAAAACTAGTGCTCTGATCACTGAGCCATCCCGTAAACGAGAAAAAAACACACAACAGGAACAAGAAAAGCATAGCATGTAAAACGAAACACTCTGGTCTAATGTGCGCACTTCTTTATCATTCTATAGCGGTTGTTTTGTTTTTGTTTGAGGTTTTTTGTTTCGATTTTTGTTGTTGTTTTTTTTTGGGGGTGCGGTATTTACAAGCATAATCGATCTCCTGATGCTGCTTATCTAGATATTTTTTACTTGACGCGCATAGTATATGCGCATGTCAACACACACACACACACACACACACACACACACACACACACACACACACACACCACACACACACATGTTGCAGAACATCTTGCGCACACGTTAAATCCTGTTCCGCTTTTCGTAAGAGTGGGCCATCGTGTGCCGGTGGGATGACAAGATTTACAAAACTGCATACACACGGTGACTAGATGTAAAAAGCATACGAGTGCTTATTCCATATCCTCGATATAGAAGAATAAATAAATAAATAAATAAATAAATAAATAAATAAAAACACGTGCACGCGCGCACGCACACACACACACAGCGCGCGCGCGCGCGCGCGGCGCGCGCGCACCACACACACACACACACACACACACACACACACACACACACACACACACACACGTACCTACCTATTAGTCTAGTCAATATTTGCAAAAAAAAGTGCCGAGAAAAGATAATTGTAATAGTAATGCTTTTGCGATGATTGGATAGAAAAGTAGCTAGCTATTAACATATTCAAAAAGTAGGGGAATCTAAGTGTCGGAAGGTCACTTTTTTAAAGATTTTATGACGTCATAAAATTTGGATTTTACCATATTTTTTAAACAGTTTGTAATATGGTCTTGTGGCATATCGTTGGAAAGGTTTCGACATGCTGATTACGAATTTGACAATAGAATCACTATTAAACGCAAGATAAAGCAAAAAGCAATGAAAGTATACTGCACATAATGCTAAATTAAAGCATTTGCAGCCCATAAGCATGCAAAATCATGTATGCTTTCCTGCATTTTACCAGGATTAAACCGAGTTTACGACCACTGTATAGTCCCTACGGCTGAGTAAAGTCTCTCCTTGAAGGTCAGAACTTTACAATGAGTATAAAATAAAACAGTGCAGGTACAGGAAAACAGCATCAGAGTTAGTTCAAATAATCACTGTGGCAAGTCACTTCAGTCGGCATAATCAGAACATGGTTCCCAACGAAGAATCAGTACACATCTGATAGTTATTGAAAGCTCAGTTTATCTAGGGTACTCTTGCTGGGATGAAATGAAGCAGCAGAATCAATCAAAATCAGGCACACCCGGTGAGTCAAATTCATTCACTTCCTGAAGCTTTAAAGAAAAAACACATACAGAGAAAGAAAGAAGAAGAGAGAAAGAGAAAGGGATGATGTGACACTCACATATACACTGATACACATAAAAGAATAAAATAAAAATAAATAATAATATAATAAAATAAAACATTCTTCTCCTCTCTACACTGCCCTCCTCCTTTCTCCTCTCTTGACTGCCCTCCTCCAATCTCTTCACTTGACTGCCCTCCTCCAATCTCTTCTTTTGACTGCCCTCCTCCAATCTCTTCACTTGACTGCCCTCCTCCAATCTCTTCTTTTGACTGCCCTCCTCCAATCTCTTCACTTGACTGCCCTCCTCCTTTCTCTTCACTTGACTGCCCTCCTCCAATCTCTTCACTTGACTGCCCTCCTCCTTTCTCTTCACTTGACTGCCCTCCTCCAATCTCTTTTGACTCCTCTCAATCTTTGACTGCCCTCCTCCAATCTCTTCACTTGACTGCCCTCCTCCAATCTCTTCACTTGACTGCCCTCCTCCAATCTCTTCACTTGACTGCCCTCCTCCAATCTCTTCACTTGACTGCCCTCCTCCAATCTCTTCACTTGACTGCCCTCCTCCAATCTCTTCACTTGACTGCCCTCCTCCAATCTCTACACTGACTGCCCTCCTCCAATCTCTTCACTTGACTGCCCTCCTCCAATCTCTTCACTTGACTGCCCTCCTCCAATCTCTTCACTTGACTGCCCTCCTCCAATCTCTTCACTTGACTGCCCTCCTCCTAATCTCTTCACTTGACTGCCCTCCTCCTATCTCTTCACTTGACTGCCCTCCTCCAATCTCTCACTTGACTGCCCTCCTCCTATCTCTTCACTTGACTGCCCTCCTCCAATCTCTACACTTGACTGCCCTCCTCCAATCTCTTCACTTGACTGCCCTCCTCCTATCTCTTCACTTGACTGCCCTCCTCCAATCTACATTGACTGCCGTCCTCCAATCTTACACTTGACTGCCCTCCTCCTATCTCTTCACTTGACTGCCCTCCTCCTTTCTCCTCTCGCTTTATTCTCTTCCTCCTTTCTCTTCTCTCTACATTCCCCTTCCCTCTCTACATTCTCCTGAAGGGTATCATATGATGCCCATCTTCAGTTTGCTCACTTCTCTGACTGAGGAGCATCATTCACCTTTTGCAGGTCACCAGGAAAGAAGGCCTGGAGTTGATTTTTTCAGGATAACCCCCCAGCCGGGCCCAGCTTAAGACAGGCTGCCCAGGGAGATGGTCTTTCTGGAGCAGGCCCTCATCATACCTGCCCCCATCATACTCCCCCATAACTTTCCTCCACCCTCCATGTACTTATATATATATCTTTTTTTTTCTTTTTTTTCTTTTTAAATTAAAGGGCATAGTTTTGTCAACTACGAGGTACATAGTAAAACTCCCACTGAAATTCGAACCCATGACACACGGGGACATACAGACCACAAAGTCTGTTCGTCTTATCCAACAGGCCACTGTGCCCGCTTATGAGGTAAGTGAACTTGGGAAATATATATCTGATTTCAGGCTGAGAAGCATGTAGGATATAGAAAATTCCTATTGTGCTGCATTGTGTTCTATTTTACCGTAATGATCCTAAAATGTTGTTTTTCTAATGTTTATTCTTTTTTTAATTTCATTTTATTTTTTATTGTGTTTCCGGCAATATCCATACTTTCGGAGATTTCTATAAATAAACTGGAAAACCCACAACCTATGAACTCTAAATATTTTTATGTGAGCAAGTCGTCAGTGGGGAGTGGAGGAAGCTGTTGCCAAATCTTCAGTGGTGCCCCCACAGTGTCCACGGGACTACGGGACAGGTGAAGGTGAGGTGAAGGTGAAGTCAGTTGTTCAGTTAATGGGGCAAAATGTAAATATTGTCTTATTTCCTTCATTCCTGTTTCTGATGTTTGTATATATTTTGATCATTGGCATTGTAGATCAGTGCGTGTGTGTGTGTGTGTGTGTGTGTGTGTGTGTGTGTGTGTGTGTGTGTGTGTGTGTGTGTGTGTGTGTGTGTGTGTGTTTTGATTTTTTTTTATTCTGTTATATCGAGGATAATGGAATAAGTACTCATGTGCTTTTTTACGTCCAATCCCCGTGTGTGCGCAGTTTTGTAAATCTTGTGTTTTGATTTTTTTTAAAATATTCTTTTATATCGGGGATAATGGAATAAGCACTCATGTGCTTTTTTACGTCCAGTCCCCGTGCGCATGCAGTGTTGTAAATCTTGTCATCTGTTCCCACCGGCACACAATGGCCTACTCATACGAAAAGCGGAACATGATTTAACGTTTGCATAAGATGTTCTGTGTGCGTTCGCACACGGGGCCTCGGTTTATAGTCTTACCAAGGACTTTTGGGGAGAGTGGATCACATGATGTTAACTCCAGAGGAAAATTCCCCTCCAACAGGAATCGAACCTGGGTCGTCAAAATTGCCAGCACAATGTTCTGACGTCTAGGTTATCCCGTACCCTCCGTGTGTGTGCTTGTGTGTGTGTGTGTGTGTGTGTGTGTGTGTGTGTGTGTGTGTGTGTGTGTGTGTGTGTGTGTGTGTGTGTGTGTGTGTGTGGTGTGAGAGAGAGGGGGAGGGGAGAGGGAGAGAGAGAGAGTCAGTCAAGTCAAATTCTTTTATTTCAAGGATAATGAATAATAATAAATAATAATAATGATAATGATAATAATGATGATGATAATAATATTACATGGAATTTAGATAGGGCTTTATCTTGCAAAAACAAATCAAAGCACTTGCACTCGACCCACACAGCACACAAGCAACCAATGACAATAAATAGTTTGAGCAAATTCGAATGTACACACACACACACACACACACACACACACACACACACACCACACACACACACAAAACACACACACCACACACACGTGCGCGCGCGCGCGCACACACACACACACTTATCGAGGTTATACACTTTGGCAGGGTGACGGGAATTTCAGATGTTGAAGGCAGTTGAATACACACTCATGTGTTTTTGTTACATCCAGTCCCACCCTCATCAGGGATAAGATCAAGATTAAAAAAAAAAAAGCCATCTAATTAAACAACAACAATAATAAACCAAAGTATCAAAAACACAAAAAGAGAGAGAGAGAGAGAGAGAGAAGAAGAGGAGAGAGAGAGAGAGAGAGAGAGAGAGAGAGAGAGAGAGAGAGAGAGAGAGAGAGAGAGAGAGAGAGAATGAATGAATGAATGAATGAATGACTCAATGAATGACTGATCTTTAATACACAAGAATACAGATTCTAGGCCAAGCAAAGCCTTACATACCCTTCCTGTAAACATACTTTTTTTTTTTAAAATCAAGGATAATATTGGATGATCTTTATCAGTTGAATTATTCTTAATGTAATGACATGTTAAGGTGATAATTTTGTGTGCGACTTTTGTACTCTCTCTCTCTCTCTCTCTCTCTCTCTCTCTCTCTCTCTCTCTCTCTCTCTCTCTCTCTCTCTCTCTCTCTTCTCTCTCTTCTCTCTCTTTCTGTCATGTCTGTCTGTCTATCTGTCTGTCTGTCTGTCTATCTATCTCTCCCCCCCCCCCCCCTCTCTCTCTCTCTCTGCATATCATTAGTTAACTCTTTTGCTATGTGGTCTAGTCAATATTTGCAAAAAAAGTGCCGAGAAAAGAACTATGTGCAATAGTAATGCTTTTGTGATGATTGGATAGAAAAGTAGCTAGCTATTAACATATTCAAAAAGTAGGGAGATCTAAGTGTCGGAAGGTCACTTTTTTGAAAGATTTTATGACGTCATAAAATTTGGATTTTTATTTTAAACAGTTTGTAATATGGTCTTGTGGCATATCGTTGGAAAGCGTTCGACGTACTGATTACGAATTTGATAATAGAATTACCATTAAACGCAAGATAAAGCAAAAAGCAATGAAAGTATACTGCACATATGCTAAATGAAGCGTTCACAGCCCACAAGCATGCAAAATCATGTATGCTTTCCTGCATTTTACCAGGATTAAACCAAAGTTTACGACCACTGTACCACGACCTGCAACGCCTTTATCAGTCTGCTTCACTACATCTTGGCTATCCGTCAGCAGTCTTTCTCCACATAACACACACAGACATAAAAAGTCAGTCCTTTCATCTGGACAAAAATGTGATCAGCCATTGGGTGAAATTCTGGGGTGAAAAGCCCAACAAAATTGCAACGAAACAATGCTTTAGATCAGTGATTTTGTAGAGCAGGTAACAAAGATAAACAAAACATTTTTTTAAGTCACACATCACCCTAAGGTTAAAGTTAATACTGAAAAAAGTTGCATCCCGTTCATTCAGAACTAAAGATATATCAGTGCCGTAAATAGGATCCACTAAATTCAGATCATATGCACACTGTCAGATAGAGACAAGAAACACATACAGAGAAAGAAAGAGAAGGACAGAAAGTGAAAGGGATGGTGTGACACTGTCACACATACACTGATACACATGCTTTTCCATCAGAAAGGACTGCAGATACCCTTTTGATACTGTTTTATATATATATATATATATATATATATATATATATATATATATATATATATATATATATATATATATATATATATATATATATATACATCATCATGGCTTGCTTCGCGAACGAAAATTAAGGGCACTGTCCACGTCTGGTGCAGGCTTGCTGGTGGCTGTTCAGTCCAATGCGTGACAAACAATCCTATATATATATATCATCTGTATATATTATATAATGTGTTATTAAATATACAATTATAATATTATATATATATATATTATATTATATATATTATTATATATATATATATATATATATATATATATATATATATATATATACATATATATATCAGGCCCATGGTTTGAAACTCTAAACAATGACTATTTCTCTTAATGCCAGGACCTCTGGCCATGTTCATTAAAGTCAAACACACTTTCAAATAAAACAAAACAATGCACACAGAGAGCCGATTTTGACAAGAGTGGTTACCATACATACATTCCTACATTACTGTATAATGTAGGTGCTGGCCCAACACACGTGGACAGTTGTTTCGATGCTGTCTGGTCAAATAGGCACATCAGCGCAGTACATACCATGCATCTCGTAAAAAACAATTAAGCAGTTAAAGTGTGTGTTAAATTTCAAAAGATAAGTCATTAATGCTAAACGAAATAAGAATAAGTAGCATTACAGCTTTGGCACGAAGGTCCTTTCTCTTGCAGCCACGGGTCTTTCTCGGTCAAAACTGGGTGGAGCCTGACCAAAAAAGGGAGGATGCCGCGGCACCAGAAGCAGGCCAGCTTTAGCAAACGATCAGTCTCAGAGTGTGAAATATCGTTTATTAGTGTGTTTGTTTATTGATTTTCGGCATCTTCCGACACCTACTTTTTCCTACTTTTTTGATATGTTGTTTATGGTATTTTTATCTACCCATTGCACCAGGTTTGAAAACTATTGCAATTAGTTCTTTGCGAAATGCAAGGATTGACTACACTATATCTACAAACATGAAAGATGGTTTGCCTGTGATTTGTGCTGCTTTATGTGACAATTAGGTCACGTTTCTTTTGACAGATAATACTTATCTGTAAGCAATGAGAGGATAATTACTCAGGCTGTAACCCTCGAAAATTTCTCTTGTTGTTGAAATGATAAAGCAATTGTATTCGTATTTTTTTGTAAACTCGCAGCAGCACGCACGCACGCACGCACGCGCGCGCGCGTGCACGCACACACACATACACACACGCACATATTATATATATATATATATATATATATATATATATATATATATATATATATATATATATATATGTGTGTGTGTGTGTGTGTGTGTGTGTGTGTGTGTGTGTGTGTGTGTGTGTGTGTGTGTGTGTGTGTGTGTGTGTGTGTGTGTGCGCGCGCACGCGCTCGCACGTGGGCACATGTGTATGTGGATATGGGTGTGTTTTAGTGGGGTGTTTTTGCATTGTTGCGGGTGGTGTTTTTTCGCATAATTATCAATTTTTTAGGGGGGGGGGGTCTTATTAGTTTCTCTTTATTTATAGTGAATTGATATTTTAGTTTTGAAGGGGTTTTTTGTTGTTATTTGTTACCTTTAAAATGTGACGCTCCACCACATAATTAGTCGCATTGCACCAGAGGTTAATTTTTAGTTATTGACATGTTATCAAAATGCAATAAAATAGCTATACAATACCAAAAACAGATTGAAAATTGGACAATTCTATGGAAAATTATAACAAGTTGAAATGATAGACTGCATGAAATGACAAAATGGGAAATTGCAAGTTTATCATCGTAATAGGTGGTCAGAATGAGGGCTTGGGTATTTTTAAAACACGTTTTAAGGAAAAAGGAGACAAAATTATCATTTGATATTTCATAACAAGGTAGAATAATGGCTATAGTTTTATAATCAATCAAAATCTCGAAATTGCCAATTTGACCCACCTGCCTTTAATGGCTCCTAGTAGAAAAGTGGGTTAGGTGCTAAGTGACTCATTTTGTGGTGGAGCGTCACAAATGATTATTATCTTCTTCCTTCTTCTAGATCCTAGTCTACATTATTCACTCTCCCTACCACCAGTGTTAATGTCGTTTTTGTTGTTTTGGATTTCTTTTGTAAAGGGAGATTGAATTCTATCACTGTTATATAGTTCCCAGAGTGTATTGTCAAAGGTAGCCTGGTCTTTCAGCCCTCTGGCTGTTAAGCCGTCTGCACTGAGGGCAATCACGTGTGTCTACATATTATCAAACAGTGCTGCCTTTCACCTACTGTAGGTGCCACCACTGTTTGTACAGAGAATTACTTTAGCCACCCTCTCTCTCTCTCTCTCTCTCTCTCTCTCTCTCTCTCTCTCTCTCTCTCTCTCTCTCTCTCTCTCTCTTTAACGTTGGATAGATATACGCAGTGTGTGTTGGGGATTTTTGGCGTTTAGTTTCTCTTCCTTTTCTTGTTTCAGTTGAAGTGATTAAAGAATTTTGTGTTCTTAAGTGAGGAAGTTGTATACCTCTCTCTGTGTCTGTCTGTGTGTCTGTGTGTCTGTCTGTCTGTCTGTCTGTCTGTCTGTCTGTCTGTCTGTCTGTCTGTCTGTCTATCTATCTATCTATCTGTCTGTCTGTCTGTCTGTCTATCTATCTATTTATCTATCGTATAATAAGTGTATCTATCTATCTAATGTATTTAAACATAATAAGTGTATTTGTCTTAGGGAATATGTGTGAATTGAACACATTTTATCTCTTTTTCAAATGTTTTTTTTTCAGATTCAGTGTACAAGGGGAGATCAGGTCAGTCGGTTGCCCTGCGGCCTTCATTCCTTCATTAATTAAGAGTGTTGGTGTTCTGTGGGCCCTGGCCGGGTAAACCACTCCTGTCCCTGTAACAGTGTGGAATTCCCTGATAATAATATTGACCACACACTGCCCCTCCACCTTGTTGTTCCTTCCTAACAGAGAACGTGCACGTGTGTGTGTTGTGGTGTGTGTGTGTGGTGTGTGTGGTGTGGTGTGTGTGTGTGTGTGGTGTGTGTTGTGTGTGTGTATGTGTGTTTTGTTGTGTGTGTGTGTGTGTGTGTGTGTGTGTGTGTGTGATTGTGTGTGTGTGTGTGTGTGTGTGTGTGTGTGTGTGTGTGTGTGTGTGGTGTGGTGTGTGTGTGTGTGAGAGTGAGTGTGTGTGGGAGTGTGTGTTGTGTGTGTGTATGTGTTTGTGTGAGTGGTTGTGCGTGTGTGGGGGTGTATGTATGTGTGTGTATAGACGTGTGTGTGTGTGTGTGTGTGTGTGTGTGTGTGTGTGTGTGTGTGTGTGTGTGTGTGTGTGTGTGTGTGTGTTGTGTATGTGTCTGTGTGTCTGTGCGTACATGTGTGTGAGTATGTGTGTGTGATTAAAAATATATATTCCTTTATTGCGAGGATAATGGAATGATAAATCATGTGTTTTTGTACATATCATGTCCCCATGTGTATGACGTTTTGTAAATTTAGTCATCCGTTCCCACCGGCAAACAATGGCTTACTCCTCCGAAAAGGGGAACTGGCTTTAACATGTGCGCAAGATATTCTCTGTGTGTGTGTGTTGTGTGTGTGTGTGTGGTGTGTGTGTGTGTGTGTGTGTGTGTGTGTGTGTGTGTGTGTGTGTGTGGTGTGTGGCGCCCGCGCAGAGATAGATAGATAGATAGATAGATAGATAGATAGATAGATAGATAGATAGATAGATAGATAGATAGATAGAGACAGACATGACAGAAGACAGACAGACAGACAGACAGACAGACAGACAGACAGAGACAGAGACAGACAGACAGACATTCTGAGACTGAGAGACAGACAGATAGGTAAAGAGATGGACGGACAGATAGAAAAACAAACATAAACATACAGAAACATACAGAACTCGAACTCGATTGTTTTATTGAGGGTATATGAATAAGCCAGAGGCTTCTTTACACCAGGCCCTCATGAAGAGAGAGAGAAGGAGAGAGAGAGAGAGAGAGAGAGAGAGAGAGAGAGAGAGAGAGAGAGAGAGAGAGAGAGAGAGAGAGAGAGAGAGAGAGAGAGAGAATTTTGTGTGAGACACAAAGACAGACAGACGACAGACAGACAGACAGACAGACTGACTGACGACTGACAGACAGACTGACTGACGGGCAGTAAGACAGACATATAGACAGACAGACAGAAAGACAGACAGACAGATAGAGAGACAGGCAGACTGAGAAACAGAGACACAGAGACAGAGAGAGAAAGAAAGACAGACATAGACAGACATATTGAAAGAGAGATTCATACAGACTGACATGCAGATATATATATATATATATATATATATATATATATATATATATATATATATATATATATATATATATGTGTGTGTGTGTGTGTGTGTGTGTGTGTGGTGTGTGTGTGTGTGTGTGTGTGTGTGTGTGTGTATACACAAAGAGACAAAACCAAACAGAGACAGAGCGATTGAATTATCCATCAATAAGCCAAAACGCACAAGAAAAAAATACAAAAACAGCAACAAGAAGAAACAAGGCAACAAACAACAGCAAGAGACTAGTGTGTAAGCTGACCTGCAGCAGGTAGAGCCAGACCAGCCTGCATGGCGGGGAGATTCGGATCAGGTACAGTTCCACTGGCTCTTTGGCCTTCTTCAACGTCACACTGCTTCCTGACGAGTTCAGAGTGCTGTCCCCTGCCTCTTTGCAGGCAGCCATCTTGTCCTCACAGTTTCTTCAACACTGTCCAGTATGTGCTTGTCCTGTGTCCTTTTCCCTTTTTCTTCTTCAAAGATTAGGAGGGCAGTGGTTTTAGTAGTATTTTTTTCATGTTGATGTCATCTCCTCTGAACTTGTAGGAATCCATGATTCTTTATCATCTTTGTTAGACTGGCACCGAAATTCATTCATTTCCCTTGTTCGTAAACCAAATACATTTCATTTTCATGAGAACAGCACTATGTTGACACAACGAGATTGCACAGATGATGCTAGTGAACAGTCTCTTGTGAAATGTACACAATATACTGCAACAGAGAAGCTGTTTAAAACATCTTTTGCAACTCTGAAGGGTGCCTGTAGCAAGACTGCAATGTCCACTTCTTTTCTTTTAAAAGGGGTGGAGCTGGATGGTCACAACGTCATGGTGCTGTCTTTGCTGGTCAGTCACTGCACTGAGGATAAA
>CM060330.1:17837563-17850063 GCA_030674155.1 Stramonita haemastoma
CATGTTATGTTCCCCAGGCCTACACAGTCAAAGTGTTTAAGTCTAGGCCCTTCTGGATCAGCAAAAAATGACCAGGGTCTGATTAACTAGGCTTCTACACACACACACACACATATCTGTATATCTCTCTCTCTCTATATATACCACTTCATGTCACAGCAGATTTCTTTGTGTGAAATTCGGGCTGCTCTCCCTGGGGAAAGTGCGTCGCCACAAGTGCAGCGTCTACCCATTATTTTTTTCCCCTCAGGGATGGTGTCTAAACACGACACCTGTGTGCATGCTTTTTTTTTATATAGAATTTTGTCATCCGCTCCTACCGGCACACACTGGCCTGCTCTTCCAAAAAGCGGAACGGGATTTTAACGTGTGCGCAAGATGTCCTGCGTGCGTTCGCACACACGGGGCCTTGGTTTATAGTCTCATCCGAATGACACTTTATATCACAGCAGATTTCTTTGTGTGAAATTCAGGCTGCTCTCAGCCGTGGACAGCACCTTGTCACAAGTGCAGCGCCACCCATTACTTTTTTTTCCCTTTTCCTGTCTGCAACTGTATTTGTTTTGTTTATCTACCAGAGTGGCTTTTTTTCTACAGAATTTTGCCAGGGACAACCCTATTGTTGCTGTGGGTTCTTTTACGTGGGACCTTGTTTATTGTCTCATCTTAAATAAAGACTAGCACCCAAACCAACACTCATGGTCTAATGGATTTGGGGAAAGTTTTTGGCCCAAATGGGATTCGAACCACCGCACACTCCGACCCAGACCTTTCGCTTTCTAGGCAGGTGCGTTACCTCTAGACCACTGATCCACATAACATCTTCTGCCAGGACCACAAAACCAGCAAGTCAGTGTGGCAAAAGGTGAACAGGGAAGCTGGTCACAGGAATCCCTTCTGGTTTTTGTAAAGAGGGGGAAGTTGGCGTGGTTTAGCTTCATCACAAGTCACAGGCTGTAGAAACAGGGGAAACTTGTGACAGTTCTTAAACATTTCTGACAAAAGGTATGCACACACACATTCTGAAAAACTTCAGGGCAGAAGACGTAGGGGCAGACAGAATCTGATGATGACATGGATGCAGAACATCAATGATTATACCGGCTTTGTCACTGTCGAGTTGTTGTGAAGGGCTGAAGACAGACAAGCCTGAAGAAAACTGTCAATCAACGTGTCCCTTGTGTCCCCTTGATGTGTGTGTGAGAGCATCTATGTGTGTGGATGCATGAGTGTGCATCACTGCATGTGTATGAATGTGTATGCATTTTTACATGTGGTAAGAAACTCGCGTAGAGCATGGCAGCAAAGGAGAGGAGAGAAACCCCCTTCAAACAAGTGTTTCCGGCCTTTTATCTTCCTTACACTCTAGGGAGGCCGGCCCATATCCAGTTCATGACTTTGGATGTCTCTCTGCTGTCCCTTTATTAATTGTAACATTAATACATGTGCACGGTGGTGTGCCCACATGCACTGTATCCATACACACCTTCTACAGAATTATGTGTTGCTCCACCATGAAATGAGTCGCATAGCACCTGACCCACTTTTCAGCTAAAGGCCATTTAAGGCAGGTGGGGGTCAGGTTGTTGATTTTGAGATTTTGATGGATGTTAAAAGTATAACCATTATTCTATCTTGTAATTAAACATAAAGTCATAATTTTGATTTCTTTAGCTTTTAAACGTGTTTTAAAAATACCAAAGCCCTCATTCTTACCACCTATTACGGTGCTAAACTTGTTCATTTCTCATTTTCATTTGTCATGTCCTGCAGTGCATCATTTCAATTTGTGATAACTTTCCATAGAATTGTCCGATTTTCAATCTGTTTTTGTTTTGGATAGACTTTTTATTCCAGATTAGTAACATGTCAATAACTTAAGACTGACCTGACCTCTGGTGCAATGTGACTCATTAGGTGGTGGAACATCACATATGACTATGCAGACAGTGTTGCAAGTACAAAATGTTCTGCGAGTGATTCTTTCCTCATCATCTTTCACACAGATTCCAGACCACTTTGTGGGGGGTCAATTTCAACAGAATTTAATGTTCAAAGCCTGTGGTAAACTCGGGAAAAAAAAGTTAAATGCACTATCACACTGTGCATGTGCCACATCACCAGTCAATCATCATCTACTGGTAGACAATTCAAGCATGCACACATTTTCACAACAGTTAAAAAATGACTATGCTGTATATCTCGTTCTCTGCTAATTTTCACATAATTTCTAAACAAACAATAACCCCCTCCCCTGTTTAAATATTCCTGTTACATCTGTGACTTTCAATTTATTTTTTTAAAAACCCCAAAACCCAACTATTTAATTAATGACTAAGAGTGTGAAAGTTTGTCTTAAAAATTGCAAAGATAAAAGAGATATCCTCACGTCTTATGAAAAGCTATTTTTCACTGTGATAATTTTTTCTGTATGTGTTTTGTGCATGCTTACATGTACCTGTATTATATGCATGTGTGCACATACATGTGTGTGTGTGTGTTGTGTGTGTGTGTGTGTGTGTGTGTGTGTGTGTGTGTGTGTGTGTGTGTGTGTGTGTGTGTGTGTGTGTGTGTGTGTGTGTGTGTGAGTGGGAGGGTGCAGTTACACAGTGAGCGAGTTATTTAGTGTATAAATGCACAAGTACTAATTCACATCACATAGTACACTACAATTCTAAGCAGCTGTTCTAATTAAATTTTATCTAACATTTTCTAACAATATCAATACTGGGAGCAGTTTATGATACTAAATCTAATGAGAATCAAAAGCAAACTGTCTTACATAATGTCACATGACTCGGGTACTGCCATGACACAATTCTACCAAATTCAGCAGTCACCCATTACAATTCACGCATGAATCCTTACACTTTCATAACCAGCTGCACTTGGCACCACTTGCCTAACCAGTCACAGAACCATGAGAGCTCTCAATCTCTGCTTCAAACTGTTACCCCTATCTTCCCTTTCAGCCAGTCGTGTCTAGCATAGGAATTGTCTCCTAGCTTGTAGTACTGGTAGTCCCGGTTGTAATTCCAGTGGGCAGCTCGCTGGATGAAGCCCCGCGAGTAGTCCTCCTTCCACGTCTTGCGCTTGCTCATCACCTGCATCTGCCTGTGCTTGGGCTTGGACCTGCATTCCCTGTACAGCCGACCCATTCGACGCACAAAGTAGCAGCCTGAGCAGCGCTTCTTCAGGGACACCTTCACATGGTAGCTCCTGCTGCTGACTGCTGGAGCAAGCTTTGGAGCGTTCTGCAGCAGAGGCATCCTAGGCACAAGGGACAAAGAAGACGTGGACATCAAACATTTCTGCTGAACAGTTGGAAATTGGGGTAAGATGGGTAAGGTGGGGCGAGGGCGGAACAGAATTAAGTTGAGCAGTCGTGGATAGTAGGAGAAAGATCTGGAGGATGATAGGCTTCTAGCTTGTTTGAGGGCTGTCACCACTGTCTCCACCGTCAGTCTGACCCATGACGCCATCTCTGAAAAACATTGCCAAGTCCTCTGTCAGCCAAAACAATCAGCAGTCTGGTCACACACTAAATATCACAGACACAAGCAAGACAGGGCGTGTATCATGAAGCTGTGTGCAAATATAAAGGAACAATGATGAACAAAAGTGGATCTTACCGCTCTAGTTTACAACATTAATGGCGACTCAATATCAATGATGTAAGAGCTCATTCCATATATACATATATGTGGCACTCCACCACGAAATGAGTCACTTAGCACACTTTCTAATTTTGCGCTAGGAGCCATTAAAGGCAGGTGTGAGTCAACTTGTCAATTTTGAGATTTTGATTGATTATTAAACTATATCCGTTGTTCTACCTTGTAATGAAATATCAAGCCACAATTTTTATTCCTGTTGCTTTTAAAAGTGTTTTGAAAATACCCAAGTCCTCTTTCTGACAGCCTGTTACGAAAATAAACTTGCCCGTTTCTCATTTTGTCACATCCGGCAGTCTATCATTTCAATTTGTAATAACTTTGCACAGAATTGTCCAATTTTCAATCTGTTTTTTTGTATTGAAAAGCCTTTTTATTGCAAATTAATAACTTGTCAATAACTAAAAATTGACCTCTAGTGAAATGCGACTCCTTATGTGGTGGAGCGTCACATATAAAGAACTCCATGCAAGTACACAGTGACACCATTTCATCACTGGGATCAAATAGGTAGATTGGTGATCTACAGGTAATGCACCTGCCTAAAATTAGTAAAAAGCATACAATGTATGTGTTAACTGGTACAGTGGTCACAGGAAAATTTGTTTGATGTTTGTTTGCACAGTTACCATTGGGACTCTTGACTCCAGTCCATCCTTAACCACTAATCTTATGTTACACAAAAAACACATCCTTCAGATAAAACTAGATACTCACTAAGGTTTATGTAGCAAACATAAAACTATAGTATGGTCATGCATAACAAAATCACAATGATGCTTTGCACTGGTTACATTACTAACTTTTATACATACACTGGCCCACATTAAGTAGAAATTGCTAGGCCACCTTAATTACACTAATAACAGTTTTAATACATCATGAATGAATACACTTGACACTTTTAGAGCAAATTCATTTGTCAAAATTATCTAGAGATTGTGCGATAGCACTGAAACTGATATAATTCATCACGTGTGAAAACTGATGGCTGGAAGAATATTTTGCTTTAGATATATATATTATACAGATCTTATTAAAATAAACATATATCAACAAAAAAAATTAAAGTGATATCTGCAATAGTTTTTGAGATATGGCAGTTTGAATTTTGATGCATTTTGAATTTTGACGCTACTGTTAAGTGCGGGATAAAGTGTATAATTGGCCAACTTTGACTTATCATATTTCTTTTAAATAACAACGCATGCACTTCAAGTTCAAACATCATACTATCTATTTTATGAACTACAGTTGTACAGAGAATATGAAAACAAAAGATGAAAAGAATCTGATGAGTAGAAAAAAAATTATTAAGCACCAAAAATGGGAAAAACCCTGTTTCGAAATTTGCAAAATCTCACAATGTACCATGTTTGGGATCCATCAGTTTCAAGATTTTTCAGTCATTTCTCTTGAAATTGTTTAAATGTGTTTCTGTACATATACATGACGCTCCACCAGGAAATGAGTCACTTAGCACATTACCCAATTTTGCCCTAGGAGTCATTAAAGGCAGATGGGGGTCAAGTTGTCAATTTTGAGATTTTGATTAATTATTAAACTACATTGATCTGTTTATCTACTTTATAATGAAATATCAAGGCATAAGTTTTATTCCTTTTGCTTTTAAATGTGTTTTGAAAATACCCAAGCCCTCATTCTGATAACCTGTTACGAAAATAAACTTGCCCGTTTCTCATTTTGTCCCATACTGCATTCTATCATTTCAATTTGTAATAACTTTGCACAAATTGTCCAATTTGCAATCTGTTTTTTCTACTGTACAGCCATTTCATTGCAGATTGATAAAATGTCAATAACTAAAAATTGACCTCTGGTGCAATGCAACTCCTTATGTGGTGGAGCATCACAAATTATTCCTAATTAATTTTTTTAGGAGTGGTCAGTACATCACTTTAGCAGTAACTTATTTTGCCTCAAAGTTGGAAAAAAGGCCAAAAGGACCAATGTGGATGGCACATTTCAGAAAAAATTACAAAAATAGTCAACTTCTAAATGAATGTACCAAGTCATTTCAAATTTGGACAGAATATTATTTATGTCATGTTGTAAAGGGTGACATTATTTTCTTCAAAATATTCTAAAGGGGAAGAAAAAAACTGGTTCACATGTGTTATGTAACCATAATTTATGATAAAACTAATGTGACCTGACAGGAACCTGCAACAATTCTGGACCACATGGAATCAAAGTTGCTTTGTGATAACCAGACATAGTTGGAATTGATTTTCCTACAAAATGAAACTGTTTTTGGCAAAACTATGTGTGTGTGTTATAGGTGCATGCGTGTGCACATATAATGTGTGTGCGTACATGTGTGTGAGTGTGGGGGGGGGTTGTTTAAAGCATTGGGGGGAAAAACAAACAAAAAGCAAAACCTAAAACTGGGAAAAAACCCATTAAAACAAAACATACCTCTGAAATCAGAGTACAGATACCTATGTATGCGGCAAGGTACTTGAAAACAGTACACAAACTTATCATCATGACTCATGTGTGGACAGATTGTCAGCTGCTCTTGCACTGCTCTATCAGTATCACACACAGTCTGTGATTTTGTGCTCTGGGACTCCACCACAGAATGTATGCAAATATGTTTCAGTTTCAGCCCATGTCTTCCCACCCTCTTGTTTCAGAAGTTGCACCTGTAATATAAGCTTCTGCTTGTGATTGAAAATTAGTCAGTTTTTTTTTTAAGATTGGGCAAAGTGCTTTTTTTTCAGAACAGTATAGGTATCATCCTCTGAAATGTTAAATAAATATGTATTATATAAATGCAGTGTGAGTATGTGAACTGAATAAGTGTATTGTGTGTGTGTGTGGTGTGTGTGTGTGTGTGTGTGTGTGTGTGTGTGTGTGTGTGTGTGTGTGTGTAGACCAGTATCCTGCTGACTAAGTCTGCTGTATTATACTTTATAGTGTATATCACTACATGACTGTTTTGGGGTGTTTTTTTCTATTCAAATTTACTGTCATTCTTATGTGTATTAAATTCAAAGCAACCTACACAAAATTATCAAAAGTTACAAATATAGTGCAATCAATGATGCATCAGTCTGAACAGCGAGCAGTCAGTACTGAGTGTCTTATTAACACTCAAGTCCAAGTGTTAAATTAAAAAATGAAAACTTTATGTCTTAAACACACACACACACACACACACACACACACACACACACACACACACACACACACACACACCACACATTAGTCTGAAGAGTGAGTAGTCAGTACTGTCTTATTAACATTCAATTTCAAGTCCAAGTGTTAAAAATTAACATGTCTTAAACACACACACACACACCACACACACACACACACACACACACACACACACACGCATACACTAACACACACACACGTGATTGATATATATATATATATCTGACTTACTGCCAAAACGCCAAAAGGTTGTCACGAAAAGGGGTTGAAAATAAAGTAACTGGAAAACTGTCTTAAGCTAAGTTCATTTTTGAAAAGGAACACTTATGTGTACTCATTCTGTGAGGGGAAAAGATAGTTTGACTTTCAGTTTTTCTTTTATATCAAGGAGAATGGAAGAAGCACTCATATGCTTTTTTTTTACATCCAGTCCCCGTGTGTATGCAGTTTTGTAAATGTGGCGCTCCACCACGAAATGAGTCGTTTAGCACATTACCCAATTTTGCGCTAGGAGCCTTTAAAGGCAGGTGGGGGTCAAGTTGTCAATTTTGAGATTTTGATTGATTATTAAACTAGATCTGCTTATTTACCTTATAATGAAATACCAAGGCATAATTTTTTATTCCTTTTGCTTTTAAATGTGATTTGAAAATACCAAAGCACTCATTCTGACAACCTGTTGGTTGTAGGAAAAAAAGTCACATGAAAAAAAGTCACAGAAAAAAAGTCACAAAATTGGGAAGGAAAAAAAGTCACAGGAAAAAAAGTCCACAATCAGGTCAATCAAAGCTAAGTAAAATCCAGTTTATAAAACACACATACATACACACACACGCACGCACACATGCATGCACACACGAATGCATGCAGGCCAGAGAATAAAAGTAAAATAAGAGCAATATCATCAAGAAAAATGTGCAGTGCAGTACAATGCATACACACACACACACACTCATACACACACACACCCCACACACACACACACAACACACACACACACATACACACACGCACGCACGCACACACGTACACGCAGGCACACACACACACACGCACGCACACAAGCATGCAGGCCAGAGAATAAAAGTAAAATAAGAGCAATATCATCAAGAAAAATGTGCAGTGCAGTACAATGCATACACACACACACACACAACAACACACACACACACACACACACACATACACACACGCACGACGCACGCACGCACGCAGCGCGCACGCACGCATGCACGCACGCTTGTGACTTTTTTCCTGTGACTTTTTTTCTGTGACTTTTTTTCCTGTGACTTTTTTTTCCAATTACCGTCAAATTGCGAGCGCCTCTAGGTTATCCCGTCCCCCATATATTCATTAACTTTACTTTTGCCACTCCAATTTCTTTTGCTATAGTTCATGCTTGATAGCATACAGTAGACAAAATCGTATTAGACACAGTTTTCCTGGAATCACAGAAATGTCTGGGTCAAATATGACTTACTTTATTTAACCGAAATTATTTTACTTACCAGTAGTCTGCTTCTGTAATGGCGACACTTGCTCAAGGTGTACTGAGACACCTTTTTACCAAAAATTTGCCCAAAATTTTAGCCAAGTAATATTTCGTTTTGTGATGACTTGAAAACAACGTGCTTACGGTTTTTACGATGAAAATGACAGGACAGTGACTAATTTTTTTTATAAGCTTTATTATAGTAGCCCTTGGACCAACATCGCTCTGCTAGATAGCCAGCAAAATATGCCAAAGTGATTGTTATTTATCATCATTTTTCAACATCATTTTTTTAATATTGCACTTTTGTCCGACTGATCTGATAAACCATGTGTATGTTTCAAGACTAGATTTCCGCCTTTCCCTATTTTATTTTGGATATTAGTTTTTTGTACCTGTACAGTATCACTTTTTTGTAAATAATACTGTGAATTGCTGCTGTGCTTTTCTTGATTTGGTAAAAAGATGCTTTTGGTTTCCTGTTGACAGTTTCCGGCATCAAAATGGCTGCGCCCATCGTCAGTGCTGTGCCGAAAACTCGGCATGTGTTTGAAAAGTCCAGTTTTGCCAATCAGAAGAGCAGCCATGGGAAATTCATTGCATCCAAATATTTCACGCACAGTGTAAGTTTATGATGTTTTATTGTTCGATGACTTTAGAAGTTGAAAATGCGGGGTAGCACTTGAAACAGTACACGCATGTGGCCCATGCACGTGCTGTTGTTGTGTTGTTGTTATTGTTTTTGTTGTCACCGTCGTGCGTTCCCTAGCTTTAAACTCAGGAGATCCCCCAGAATGTGCAGTCATGACTTACTGGGAGCATACATGTCGATGTTCCCTCAGCTCAAGTTACACGATGACAACAGTCAACTAGTGGTCTACGACCTCAGGTATTCGAGGACCTCAAACTCGCTAAAGGGGAGAGGCGCGAGAGTGTCGTGCAGTATACACTAGAAGTGTACCCACCACACCAGATGAATGACAAGAGAAATAAAAATACAGGCAGCAAAAAAGACAGACAAATAGAGGAGAGCTGAGGGAACATAGAGCTGACCCCGACTTACTCATCCCATCTGGGAATCACTCACTGTGACTGTGAGATTCTCGGATTGCAATTGCATACTGAATGAAAAGTTTGCTGTATGATATTGACTGTTTTCAAGTGCCTTGCCAAAGGCAGCCATACTCCGACTTAAGAGGATTTTTTCTCCATGAAAGGAGTGTGCAGGTTGTTATGTTAATTAAGCTTTTAATGGCTGAAGGCAATCTGAACACAACATTTTACAACATAACATTAGCAAAATTTTACTTTTATTTAGTGTAGGCCTTGGCAATCAGCCGACATAAATTACTGACAGTGACACACCTTTTGGCCTGGCCCAGCCTATGTGTTTCTTCTGTGTTATTATCAAGCTGTTGTGATTTTGTGTTTGAGTGGAGATTTCCGATTTATGGACTGATTTTTCCAGCTTTAGTTGTGATCAAATTTCTGATTAATTTAAGGACCATGGTTGCTGCAGTGCTTTTAGTCTCTATCTTTTTATACTACAAGCCGCCGCTGTAGTCTAGTGGTTAGGGCGTTGGACTCGTAATCTAAAGGTTGCAGGTTCGATCCCAGCTTTTGGCAATGGCGTTGTGCCCTTAGAAAAGGCACTTTACGGCTATTTTCTCACCCCACCCAGGTGTAAAAAGGGGTACCAACCTTGTGTTGGGGGTAAACCCT
This sequence comes from Stramonita haemastoma, assembly GCA_030674155.1. Classification (NCBI taxonomy): domain Eukaryota; kingdom Metazoa; phylum Mollusca; class Gastropoda; order Neogastropoda; family Muricidae; genus Stramonita; species Stramonita haemastoma. The sequence continues at coordinate 17,847,638 of CM060330.1, forward strand.
GCGATAGACTGGCGTTCTATCCAGGGGGGAGTCTATGTCTCTGTCGCTTAACGCCACAGAAACCGGGATAAGCACCAGCCTGATGAGCCTTAGGCTCAGGACAGACTTTAACTTTAACTTTTTTATACTACAGCCTAGCCTACTGCTATAGCTCTGCTATGTTACGTGTACCCTGAAGTTGTACTGATTAAAAACTGGTTGATAAAATGTGTTTGAATTTAAAAAAAAAAAAATTTTATGTGCTTGGTCGCCTTTCTAAAAAAAATTTTTTTTTAACATATTATTTATCATTCTACTCAGCAGGTACTATGCATTGTATTGACTACAGACAATGAGACATTAAAAAAAAAAGATTAGAATTGTAGTTTATACATGGTAATTCACTAATTCATTAATTGGTATGGATACACATGTCACATGCTGGTAATGATTTAGAAAGATTAACAAGGTGTTTTTGTATAAATTTTTGTATGCCATTTCTTTCCACATAGCTGCATGCATACACTGTATAAATTGTTTCCCTATCATGGTGGCTTTTTCCACAGTTTTACCTGTGAGAAATCTGGTGTTGCCATGGGTTCTTTCATATATGTGGCGCTCCACCACGAAATGAGTCGCTTAGCACATTACCTAATTTTGCGCTAGGAGCCTTTAAGGGCAGGTGGGGGTCAAGTTGTCAATTTTGTGATTTTGATTGATTATTAAACTAGATCTGTTTATTTATCTTATAATGAAATATCAAGGTATCATTTTTATTCCTTTTGTTTTTAAATGTGTTTTGAAAATTCCAAAGCACTCATTCTGACAACCTGTTACTAAAATAAACTTGCCCGTTTCTCATTTTGTCAAATCCTGCTGTCTATCATTTCAATTTGTAATAATGTTGCACAGAATTGTCCGATTTTCAATCTGTTTTTTGTATTTGATAGCCACTTTATTGCACATTGATAACATGTCAGTAACTAAAAATTGACCTCTTGTGCACTCCGTCTCATTATGTGGTGGAGCGTCATATATATATATATATATATAATATATATATATATATATATATATATATGGGATCTCTGTTTAACCTCTCCCCTGAAAGACTAGCACCTAAACCACCTGTGACACAACTCAAAGTCTAGTGGATGGGGAGAAGTTTTGGGCACAAATACGTAAGCATGTATAACAAGTATGAAATACTGTATTTTCTGAGTTATTTGCCATACTAATTAAAAAAGTAATTTTGTATTGTTCTGTTCTTCTCACTCACATTTGTTTAGACTAGTAATTGTTTGATAATCTGATTGCAGATTTATTCTCAGATTTTCCCTAATGGCCTAAGTTGAGTATTTTTAACAAGACTTTTTGTATTGTAATTAAGAGGTTTTCATGAACCATGCAGACTTTTTTTTAATAAAAACATAAAGTCTACAGTTTTATTACAGATTTAAACTATGACGCTTGTGTAACTTTTAAGTATTTAACTTTTTATTTTGGTTAAAGGTATAGTTCACTGAAATTTCAAGTTGAAGATGATATTCAATATACTGCAAATTGTTGTGTATTATATTGAAATCATTATTCATATGATGATATATATATATGTATATATATATATGTATATATATATATATATATATATATATATATATATATATATATATATATAATATATTATATATATATATATATATATATATATATAATATATTCATTTTTTATGTTTTGTTTTCTTTCAGGCTAACATCATTATACCATATAACAGCAAGACAACTCACCTGCCATCTGCAATCAGTAATCTGGAGAAACAGCAGATGACTTACCTAGCACAGCAAGTGCCCCTGCATCAGCTGGTTGACAAACTCTTCATTGAAGCATTTGTAAAGAAAGGTATTTCATAGAACTTACACTGATGCACGTGTCTCTTGCCTTTTCACCGTGATATTTCAAAGTAATCTTAGATATTGTGTATTATATAAATGTTGTGCTGTTGTAGTCCAGTATTTACAGGATTTAGGAATTATCAGAAACTTAGTAATTTTTTTTTGTCAGTTCTTTGTTTCACTTGTAAGTTTATCTGTATCACAGTGATTGTGTGAGTATCAGATATTATCTTGTTTTTTGTTTTTTTTCTGTTGTCGCATTCTTTTAATTTTTGCATTCTCAAATGAGTCAGTTGCTTGGAAAAAAAAATTATGGAGAAAAAGAAAGAGTTAAAAACTTTGTGTATATAGCTCAGGTTGTATATTAAAAAAAAAAAAGTTATTTACTGGTCCATAAACTCTCTGGAGTGTGTGTCTGTGTCTGTCTGTGTATGTTTGTTTGTGAGGGGGGGGGGGGGGGTGTTAAAGTGTTGAACTCATGCTGTGACAGGACAGTAATTGAGAGCACTGGTTTGAGTTTCCCTACTGAGATGTCTTTTTTTTAGGGTGTTTCTC
>CM060330.1:17855063-17867563 GCA_030674155.1 Stramonita haemastoma
ACCCCCTTCACCCCCATCCTCTGGAGCTTATGTGGTGGTCTGGTGATACCCTTTTGGATGAGATGATAAACCAAGATCCCATGTGTAACATGCATTCAGAACTTGTAAAAGACCCCACGCAACAAGAGTGTTACCCATGGCAAAATTCTGTAGAAAAAAAGCCACACTAGAGTAAAAGGTAAAGAAATACCCATGCACAAAAAAAAATTGGGGGGAGTGAAGTCATGCTGCTCCTGTGACTACATGCTCTCCCCTGGGGAGAGACGCCCTGATTTCAGGCACAGGGATCTGTTAAGTAATATGCAATCCAATCCAATCCAATCCAGTACAGTACAGTGCAGCACAGTACAGCACAGTACATTCGGGTCCAGTCCAGTCCAGTCCAGTGCAATGCAGTCCCTTTACAAAGCAATACGATACATTAGAGTACAATAGAGTACAATATAATGCAGCACAAAGCGAAATAAAACAATAAACTACTATAAAATACATTACAATACAGTAGAAAACAATACTGTACAATACAGTACAGAGCACTGCAGTCCAATTCAGTCTATATCTAAAACAATTTTAAATATGTATAGTTATGATCATTGTGTGTTGCAATGATTGACATTGACAATACCATACAATACAAAACAGTGCACTGCAGTGCAATTCAGTCTATATCTAAAACAATTTTAAATATGTATAATTACGATCATTGTTGTGTGTTGCAGTGATCGACATTGACAGTACCGTTCAATACAGTACAGTGCACTGCAGTCCAATTCAGTCTATGTCTAAAAAAAATTTAAATATGTATAATTATGATCATTGTTGTGTGTTGCAGTGATCGACATTGACAGTACCGTTCAATACAGTACAGTGCACTGCAGTCCAATTCAGTCTATGTCTAAAAAAAATTTAAATATGTATAATTATGATCATTGTTGTGTGTTGCAGTGATCGACATTGACCTGACCCTGAAGAGCTTCACCCCCGGCAGGAAGGGGTATGACCGAGTGCTGTGGTGTCTGAAGGAGCGTCTGGATTTGACCTTTGACATGCTTGTGTCCTGGACTCCCCCTGGTAGGTCAATCCATGTGACCACAGTCGCTATAGGCAAAGGGTCAAGACTGAGTTCATTCCCGTGGATGCATGCAATTGTGGGTTTGGATCCTTGGCAGTGGTGCCTGGTGAATTAAGGGGGGCTTATTTTATGATCTCCCAGGTCAAATCAAAGTGCAGACTTTCCAGTGCTTTTCTTCCCTTTACACACATGCATGCATACATGCACACGCGCACACAGGCACGCATGCACGCACACACGCACACAGACACACACACACACACACACACACTACTAAAAAACTATCTCATGAATAACAGTGTTGAAAATGACTTGTAAGTTTTACTTTTTCACCACTGTGTATTTTTGTGCTATTCACTCAGATTTTTTACTGTTATGATTTTCAATGTAAGTTTGTTGTAATATTATACGACATAGTGCAGAATAATGCACCGGTGCACCTACGCATGCATGAGTATATGATTGCATGTATATATGATATTTGTATATGTTGTTTGTGCAGTGTGTGTGTGTATGTATGTGTGTGTGTGTGTGCTCGCGCACACGCTCATAAGTGCGTGAGTGCGAGTGTGTGTGTGTGTGTGTGTGTGTGTGTGTGTGTATGTGTGTGTGTGTGTGTGTGTGTGTGTGTATGTCTCACGTGTATCTAATAAATGATAGCAGGCATGAGTGAGTGATTGGTCAACAAGTGTTTATTAGTATGTGTGCATTTTGAATATTGAAATGTTTAAATATGGTATGCTAAAATTTTGGTTAAGATGTGTGTAGTTGGCTAGTTATCTGAGATTATCATCATTTCATTTCTCTTTATTGCTGTAATCATTGTTGTTGTCATTATTGTTATTTTTTTTCTTTTTCATTTTCTCACATACTTTTCTTTTGTAGATGGCTTGATGAAAAAAAGCAAGTGTTTTGCTTACTCACTGTACCATCTGTAAATAAAAATTTGACTTTGACTTTGACACACACACACAAACACATACACGCACACTTCACACACACATACACCACACACATACGCACGCACGCATGCACAGACACAGACACGCACAGATGCACAGACTCACATACACACCACACACACACACACACACATACACATACACACCACACACACACACACACACACACACACACACACACACACACACACACACACACACACACACACACACACACACACATTAAAGATCCTGTAGCTCATGTCAGACTTTACTGAGTTATGGACACACAAGCATACCCAGGATGCATCTTGCGCAAAAAGGGAATGAGCTGCTTTGAAGTTGGTTTGTGCTGGCTGAGGCCAGTGGGCAGACCTCCTGCAGAGATACAAGCACAGGAAAAGACCAGTCACTACACTCCCCACCATGTAATGGAACACTGAGTAGAGGAGAGAGAGAGAGAGAGAGAGAGAGAGAGAGAGAGAGAGAGAGAGAGAGAGAGAGAGAGAGAGAAAATCAGTGTGACAGCTAGCATTGCTTGTAAACATGTACTGAGCATTGGTACACTATGGGGCCCAGAATTTAAAAAAAAAAAAAAAAAAAAAAAAAAAAAAAAAAAAAAAAAATATATATATATATATATATATATATATATATATATATATATATATATATATATATGCACTCTGTCTCACTCATCCCACCTGCAGATCACTGTAAGACTGTAAATGGTACACACTGGATGAAAAATTTACATGTATGACTCTTGAACCTTGCCTTGAATTAGGCAGCCATATTACTACTTTAGAGGATTTTATTCATCAATAAAGGAGAGAGCAAGTTGTTCGGCTAAGAGTTTTGCATGGTGGAAAACAGTTTCAATAGAACGTTTTAAAGCAAAACAACAGGCCTAATGTAGGTCTCAGCATTTATCAGACATCAATAACTGAGAAAGGTTTTAACTTGGGCCAAGAAGTATTTGAGTGTTGTGATTTGTTTTGAGTGTGGAGGCATCAGTCATAGGCCATTGAAAAAGTGCCAGTGTATGATCTGTATAGTGAAGTAAAGGTCAAATATAATTATCTGGTAGCATAAAATATAGCTAGTGTCTGATTTGTACTGAGTTACAGCAGACTGATTGATTATCACACTTATTCATTCAATTGTTCGTTGTCTTACCTGTCAGTCTCCTTCACATTTTGTCAAACATCATTGTCAAGCTCTCAGCTAAATATTATTATCATAAGTGTAGTGTATCCACCCTTGGTTTGTTAATCAGTTGTTTGATTTCTTTCTCCTTCAGACGAGGCAGTGTGTCCCAGTTCCGTGGCGAAGTTCTTGCAGGGCAGAGGGCTGGGGGTGTGCCCTGTGCCGCTGTGTGTGCACACCCAGTGGCTGCACCGTGCCCTGGTGCCTGTGGTCAGCAGCAGCGTGGTCACAGACACCGAGGAGTCCTGCAGCAGAGAGGCCTTGTGGGAATGGCTGGGGGCTGTGGCCTGTGGGGTGGACATGTGAGTGCAGAGGGAAAGAAAGGAGATTGGCTAGAGAAATCTTGTAAAGAAAAAGCTTGTGAGCTTAGGCTGTTGTTCTGCGACATGTAAAAAAGTTTGTTACTGAGTAAGGTAGGTTATTTTGTTTTTGCTTCTTATGGATGTTATTTGTTGCATCAGTAAGTAAGTGTTGAAGACATAGCTGGTTTGTTCTCCATAATTTCATAAATAAAAACATTTTAAACAGTTTTGGAAGAGTTAGAGTACTTGTATCTCACAGTGTGATGAGTGAGACAGAGTGCATACATATTCTGAATGATCTCCAGGGAATTTTGCAGAATACGTTGGATTTGTCAAATATATGTATACTGCTGCATGGTGTGAGAGTGTGTGTATGGGCATCTAATGCAGTATTGTTTTTGGGCATTCCTCAGCCTTAGCACTCTGGAGGGATCACCCAGAATAGCCTTTCTTGTCTGTCTCACTCTTTGCACCTGTGAATCATTGTGAAACTGTAAGCACACTCTTAGAAGTTGGATTTTATGATTGTTTTGAAGTTCTTCATCAAAGAATAAGTAACCATACCCTGACTTCAGGGGAGTTTTGTCTTCTTTATTTTCAGGTTGTGCTTATATCAGTTACTGGAGAGTTGGTTACAAGATAGTCTAGGGGTTAGAGTATTGAGCTTGCAGTATGACAACACTGATACGAGCCACCACTGAGACATCCCTTCAAGGGGATTTTCTCCCTGGAGTAAACATCAGTACCAACTCTACTCCCCCTAAAGTCCTTCAGATGAGACTATAATCTGAGGTCCTGTGTATGTGTACATGCAGAACATCTTGTGCACATGTTAAATTAAAAATCCATTCCTCCTTATTGGAAAGTAGGCCAATGCACGCTGGTAAGTTCACTAATGTTATACTGAAATATCACCCCCCAGGTTGAAGTGCAGCTGCCTTAACAGTGGGTAAAGCACATGAGTGCTTATTCCTTTATCCTCAGTATAAAAGAATAAATAAAGTGCGATACAGACACATGGACAAAATCTCACCTTTAATAAATTTCCAAGCTTTAGCTGAGGAGCAAGAAAGTAAAAAAAAAAAAGAAAGAAAAAAAAAAGTAACTAACAAAGCTCTTTGCCTGGGTTTTGGGTGCTGCATAATGCCTATAGGGGACAGGATAGCTCAGTGGTCAGAGCACTTGCTTTCTCCAAGCTAAGATTAAGCAGCATCAAGCGTGGTTACCAAGTGGATGGCTGATCGTTTGCCTGCCTTGGCTTGGGTACAGTTCCCCCAGTTCACCCAGCTGTAAATGGGTACCTGCCCTCTTTAGGGTCAGGAAAGGTAAAGCAGCAAAGGAGAGGAGATGGGCACTGCCCTCAATATGCTGGCCCCTGGAGAAGTTGAGATTTCTGACACCTCACTCCTCAACGACTCTACAGGTTATGGGACACCTTTACCTTTTTTTTTTTCATAATGCCAGTGTAAGTGCAGTTTACTTGTACTGCCCAATATAGCAGTGACATTTTCACTCCCCGTCATCATTGTTGCCATCATTATTTTAACGATTACTATGGGTGTAGTGACTGTTCTGCAGGTCAGAGAGTGCTCCAGACAGCTACCTGTCGACGCTGGACTGCCCTGAGCCCAGCAGCAGGTGTGAGCGGTGCTGTGTGCTGACCATCACAGGATTCCTCACCCCGGCCTCCACTGCCTGGCTCCTCACCCAACTCAGGTAACCTGCACAGGACAGGCACTCAGTCAACCCTTCTTTTTTTTTTCTCTTGTAAAAAAAAGCAGTTGAATGTGAAGGATTGTCAGCCATCCACTTGGTTACCACCCTCATTGCTGCTTAACCTTAGCTTGCGGAAAATGAGTGCTATGACCACTGAGCTATCCCCTCCCCTATGGGCAATATTGTGTTTTCTTCAAGCGGTTTTAGTCACTGCAGATTTCTCTGTGTTGGGCCAATTTCCCCCCAAGAGAGTGTATTGCTACAAGAAGAGTGTGCCGCCTTTTAAACAAAAACAAAAAAAATTCCTGTCTGCAAGTTTGTTTTCTTTATGAAAGTGACTGTTTTTGTACAGAATTTTGCAAGGAATTGCTTACATTTTTTTGGCTGCTCAGTATATTATCTCATGGGAAAGACTGGCACCCAGACTGCCATTGATTATCTAAAGGATGGGGGAAAGTTCAGGCGTAAATGTGGATCAGACCCACACGTCTCGCTTTCCAGGCAGGCTTATGACCTCTGGAATTTCTCTTGTAGAGTTCAAATGGCACAGATAGGAATGAGCAAGACTTGTTAAGGATATCACCAAGCAGTTTCAGAGGCTGGTTTTGCAGTTTTCTTCCCCACACAGCAAAACAGCATACCTGAGCCATTGCAGTTGAAAGTGAATTAAATCAAAGGGCCGTTTTTTATCTGAAAGTGTTTTTCCTTAACTCCCTGAGGAGTCAATACCCCCAAGAAATGTCTGTCTTAGCCAAGTGGTCAGAGTGTTGTGCTTGCATCACTGAGACGCCTGTTCAAGGGGATTTTTCTGTGGGAGTTACCATCAGTACTGACTCCACTACCCTGGCAGTCCTTTAGACGAGGTCCTGTGTGCGGACACACAGAGAACCTCCTGCATACATGTTAAAACCTGTTCTACCTTTTGGTAGAGTACTTGCACTGGTAAGAATGGCTGGCAAAATTTGTGGCTAAAAATTTTGATGGTGTTGGTAGGAGGTGGAGATTTTATAGGTATAAGAAAGGTAGAGATATCCTGAAGTACCTTTTTAAAAAATTTTGTCCGTTCCTCGGCTAGAGCTTTTAAGTTCACAAATGGTGTGTTTTTGTGCATGTGACAAATTGTGCCCACCATTAAGGTAGCCACATTCCAGCTTCAGGGATAATGTCTAAACACAACACTGGTGTGCATGTGGTTTTTGTTAATTTTGTCATCCATTTTCACTGGCACAAATGGCCTGCTCTTCTGAAAGGCGGAACATATTTTAACCTGTCTGTGTCCTTCAGATGAGACTATAAACTGAGGTCCTGTGTGCGAACGCATGCAGAACATCTTGCACACAGGTTTAAACCTGTTCCACTTTTCAGAAGAGTAGGCCATTGTGTGCCAGTGGGTACAGATGACAAAATTGACAAAGCTGCATACACATGGGGACTGGATGTAACAAGGTACATGAGCTCTTCTTCTGATATCCTCAAAATAGAAGAATAAAAGAAAGAAAAAAATCTGTGTGCACGTTTGTTCGCACACGGGGCCTGATTTTAGAGTCCGATCCAAAGAACTTTTCAGGAAGTGGAGTCAGCACTGATGTTAACTCCAGGGGGAAACATCTCTTAGAACGGGCATCTTGGTGGCGGCTTAAACCCAGGCTCTCGATCCCACACAGTCAAAACACAAACACGATGCTCTGACCATCAGGGTATTTCCCCCCGCTCCCCTCCCCAACTAATCCTGTTCAAAGTATGATTTCTGTCTGTGTGTGCAGGCAGGAGGTGGAGACAGAGGCCCATCAGGTGCAGTGGGCAGGTCTGACCCTGCATGGCTTTCAGGACAGCCCTGTGTCTGTGGCCTGCAGGGAGCACGGCTTCTTTCAGTGCGGGGACAACCTGCACACCTACGTCTGCTTCCGCAACAAGGAGTACTGGCTGTATTCCGCTTATGGGCAGCAGGACTTCTGTCAATGACCTTAGTGTGTGTGTGTGTGTGTGTGTGTGTGTGTGTGTGTGTGTGTGTGTGTGTGTGTGTGTGTGTGTGTGTGAGTGAGTGAGAGAGAGAGGGTGAGGGTGGGGGAATGGGGGAAGGGGATTTGTGTGTGTGGGGGGAAGGGGTTTGATATGTGTATGCGTTTGTGTTGGAAGGGGTGTGTATATATTATATATGATGTGTGTGTGTGTGTATGGAAAGGAGGTTGAAATATTTGTGTGACAAAGTCAAAGTCAAATTTTTATTTACAGATGGTACATTGAGTAAGCAAAACATTTGCTTTTTTTCATCAACCCATCTACGAAAGAAAATTAAGTAAGAAAATGAAAAAGAAAAAAAAAATGACATCAACAACTATTATAATAATACATGGTATTATTATACAAACTATTACAGCAATAAAGAGAACTGAAATGATGATAATCTCAAAAAACTAGCAAACTAGCCAACTACACACACCTTAACCAAAATTTTAGCATATCAATATGTAAACATTGCAATATTCAAAATACATACATACTAATAAACACTTGTTATCGACCAATCACTCACCCATGCCTGCTATTACAGGCATTATGTGTGTGTGTGTGTGTGTGTGTGTGTGTGTGTGTGTGTGTGTGTGTGTGTGTGTGTGTGTGTGAGGAGAGAGAGAGAGAGAGAGAGAGAGAGAGAGAGAGAGAGAGAGAGAGAGAGATCTGAAATAAATTGTCCTCTCACTAAAAGTGCTACTTTGTTGAATGTGTGTGTGTGTGTGTGTGTGTGTGTGTGTGTGTGTGTGTGTGTGTGTGTGTGTGTGTGAAAAGGACTTTTGCCATTTAGTCAGACATACTGGTGCTTCAGAGGAATCTGAACTCCTTTAATGGAAAGTACAGGTTGCTATGCTAAGAGTTGTCATGGATGAAGACAATCTCATTATGAAATTTCAAAGCACTACACTATTTTGATATGGTCTTGACCCTTTATGATAACTGCTAAAGCATTTCACCTGGGCAAAAAAATTTTTAAAAGAGAAAAAGTAAGTTCCACTAGTCATAGTGAAGAACAGTTACAACTGTGATAACTGCAAATGTGACGCTCCACCACGAAATGAGTCCCTTTGCGCCTGACCCACTTTTCCGCTTGGAGCCATTATAGGCAGATGAGGGTCAGGTTGTTAATTTTGAAATTTTAATTGATTATAAAACTATACCCTTGTGCTGAAATACCAAGATGTTACTTTGTTTCCTTTGCTTTAAAATGTGTTTCAATAATAGCCAAGCCCTCATTCTGAGCGCCTGATATGATGCTGAACTTGTCAATTTCTCAATTTGTCACATCCCACAATCTATCATTTCAATTTGTAATAATAACTTTTTAAAGAGTTGTCCAATTTTCAATCTGTTTTTTGGTATTGAATAGCCTTTTTTTAATATTATTTCAGATGAGTAACATGTCATTAACTAAAAATTGACCTCTGGTGCAATGCGACTCATTACTGTGGTGGAGCGTCAGTAATGTGTCAGTAATGTGATCATGCTGACATTGTTAGCACACTGGCATGATTGAATCTTTGAACACACATCTGTGAGGGAAGTATCGACCAACATTTATTTGTTCCATTTATTTATTCTTTTATTTCAAGGTAATCTAATGTAATAAGCACCTATGTTCTTTTTTATATCTGGCCCCTGTTGTCATGCAGTTCTGTAAATTTTGTCGTACATTCACACAGGCACACATGAAGAACAAGTTTTAACGTGTGCACAAGATGCACAAGATGTGTGCACAAGATGTTCAGGATGTTTGAGTTGAAACACCTGTGGATGTGAACCATGGATTATAGATTTTTAACATAAAGGTGCAAGACTCACCATGGTTGTGCCCACACTATTCAAAATCATTTTCTTTGATTCACTTCTAGCAGAAAGTTTGACTGATGTTTTCCTTATAGGTTTGAGTGACTGTGGCAATTCCATTTTGGTGACAATTTGTTGCCAAATTGTAGTTAGCCTTGTGAGGAAGCCGTGTACCTGCTTAACTGTTTCCCTACAGGTAACCCGCAAGTAACCCACAAGCTACTAACCCTTTCCTACGTGTCACCCACTACTCTGTTACAGAAGCATACAAATGTGGCGCTCCACCTCGAAATGAGTCGCTTAGCACATAACCCACTTTTACGCTAGGAGCCGTTAAAGGCAGGTGGGGTCAATTTTGAGATTTTGATTGATTATTAAAGTATAGCCATTAGTCTACCTTATAATGAAATATCAAATCATAATTTTGTTTCCTTTTGCCTTAAGACGTGTTTTTAAAATACCAAAGCCCTCATTCTGACCACCTAATAGGATGCTAAACTTGTCAATTTCTCATTTTGTCATTTCCTGCAGTCTAACATTTCAACTTGCAGTAACTTATCCTAGAATTGTCCGATTTTCAATCTGTTTTTTGTATTGTATAGCCATTTTATTGCAGTTTTATAACATGTCAATAACTAAAAATTGACCACTGGTGCAATGCGTCTTATTATGTGATGGAGCGTCACAAATGTGCACAGTGCATGTGCACAGGGAAAGAGAGGTTCTCTCTCCTAACGTAGGGATAGTGTTAAACTTGATGATAATAACAATGTTCTGATGAAAACATGGTAGATTCTGGTGATGAAACCGATCCAGAAATGGTTAAAATTGTTGTGTCAGTATCTTTAATAAGTGTTTTGTGTGATACAAGAGCCAATGATGTGATTGGCAGTATGATTGTCTTCATTGAATGTAACATGACACCTTTCAAAATGAGTGAAAACAATCACTTATGGTACAAACACAGAAAAAAAACACTTTTATTTTGCTGATTTGTTTTTCCACGGCCATATTTTCATAGATAGGCCATGTTTCATTACAGCTTATTGATAATGAAAGATAACACTGATAAAGCTACTATTTTTTTAAAGAAAAACCTTTACAAAGTCCCAACTTGCCTCAACTATTCTCAAATCAACTACTGTACAGTTCAGCAGACCAGCAGGTCTGAGGCAAACCCAACAAGGCACAAAAGGGTTAACTGCTGTAGTGCTTATCACAGACAGAGGACATTCCTGCACTGATTCCACTCTGCCGGGGGGTAGACTGACTGCAGTAGCTTACAGCTTGTCATCTCTCACCTCAATGTTGGACGCTACAGCCCAGTGGTTAAGACCGGTCAGCTTCAATCCCATGGGTCCATGATATCATGGGTTTGAAGGTTGAAAGTGTCTGGGTGAATTAACGGTGGGGATTTTTACCATCTCCGAGGTCAACTTCAAGTGCAGATCTGCCAGTGCCTTAATTTCCTTTGTGTATGTATACACATTCGTAAAATCAAATGATAATGATAATATCACTTTTACTACTAGTACTAGTACTGCTGCTGCTGCTGCTGCTGCTGCTGCTGCTGCTACTGCTACTGCTACTACTACTACTACTACTACTACTACTACCACCACTGCTACTACTACTACTACCACTAGGCCCCTACTGCTGCTGCTACTACTACTACACTACTGCTGCTGCTGCTACTACTACTACTACTACTACTACTACTACTACTACTACTACTACTACTACTACTACTACTACTACTACTACTACTACTAGGAATTTTAAATACGTGTGTTAAAGATCCTGTAGTTCTTGTCAGCATTTTGTGGTCACAGAAACCCAACACATCCAGCATACATACCCACAATTTGAACGCGGCTACCTTAATGGTAGGAAAAAAATACAGGTGCCTATGCGAACTCTCACCATCAGTGAACCTCCAAGCTGTGGCCAAGGAACAGAATTTTTAAAAAAAAGAAAGAAAGAAAGAAAATCTCTCCCATGCTAATCACTTCACTTACTCCCAGCGTAGTGAAGATAATTGACAATGGATCATTGGGAAGGAGGTCTTTCAAAAATGCCTGCATTGTGTCATCAGCACAGTGCATGAGTGAGTCCGACTTCTTTGGCTTCAATGATCATTAGTGCTTCATTCTAAAACTGGCTGCCAGGATTTCTCTGTCTGTCTTTAGACAGCACTTTTACATGTTCTTTTGCACTTACAGACGAGTTGACAGCTGAACCATGTTGATGATTTTTGCAGTCTGTGTGTGTGTGTGTGTGTGTGTGTGTGTGTGTGTGTGTGTGTGTGTGTGTGTGTGTGTGTGTGTGTGTGTGTACAAGTGTTCAGGACATTTGTCCTTTGTGGAGCTGAGATTCTCAGTGTGTGTGGTTTTTGGTTTTCTTTTTGTTGTTGTTTTTTTCATTCTGTTTTATTTTGAGGATAATAGAATAAGCACACATGTGTTTTTTTAGGGTTTTTTTTTACATTCAGTCCACATGTGTATGCAGTTTTGTAAATTTTGACATCCATTCCCATACAGTGGCCTACTTTTCCAAAAAGTGGAACAGTTTTTAACATGTGTGCAAGATGTTATGCTTGCTTTCGCACATGGGACCTCGGTTTATTGTCTCATCCGAAAGTGTGTGTGTGTGTGTGTGTGTGTGTGTGTGTGTGTGTGTGTGTGTGTGTGTGTGTGTGTGTGTGTGTTTAAGTCAAGTCAAGTCAAGTCAAGTCAAGTCAAAATGATCTTTATTGAGGGTAAAAGATTAAGTTTACACAACTTTTTTTCATCTTGCCCTCACAAAAAAAAAAAAAATCAAGAAAATTGACTTATAAAACCATCAAAGACAAATATCAACCTTAGTTGAAAAACTAAAATAAATGAGGATTTTCATCAAAACAGAATCTCACAAGAGATTGTGTGTGTGTGTGTTTTGTGTGTGTGTGTGTGTGTGTGTGTGTGTGTGTGTGTGTGTGTGTGTGTGCATGCGTGCAGTCAGAAACTCGTATGATTTGAACTATTCTACAAGCCATGTCATACATGACTATACAATTCTACAGCTGAACCATTCTACCAATGCGTACTATTCTAAAAATAATGAAAGCAGTCATCTTCTACGCAGTAGCCGTTGTCAGTTCAGTTTAAAACAAATCGTTACAAAAGGGGCTTGTTTTGTTTTGGTTGTTTTTTTTTGTAACAGTTCCAAAAGGGAAAAGTCACGATCATGAAATAAAGAATTACTCAGCTTCTGTCATGGCACGACCAAGAGTGCACCATTTCATTTTATTTTATTTTTATTGTTTTTTTTTTTTTAATTCTTTTTTTATTTTTTTTACATTTTACACCTCTGTAAGTCACGGCAAATTTCTCTGGGTGAAATTTGGACTGCTCTCCCTGAGGCACCCATATTTTTTTTCTTTTCCTGTCTGCAATTGTATTTGCT
>CM060330.1:17872563-17887563 GCA_030674155.1 Stramonita haemastoma
CTCTCTCTCTCTCTCTCTCTCTCTCTCTCTCTCTCTCTCTCTCATTGCTAGATAGATGGCTTGATGAAAAATAAAGCAAATTTGTTGCTTACTCAATGTACCATCTGGAAATAAACTTAAGATTTGATTTCCTAAATAAAATTTTGATTTGATTTGATCTCTTTCTGATTGGTTTTCTTTATGGGCATGTATGTCAGTGTGTGTGTGGTGGAGTGTTAAGAGTTGAATGAACAACTCGAGTGGTTATTTTAAAGATAATTACGTGATTGATTTTGTTATTATATCATTGATTTGTCTATCAACCTACTGAATCAAATACAGTTGTTTGACTTGTGTACTTTTTTTTCATGTTGTTGGTTTTTTTTCCCCGATGACCTGGTGTAAAGAAGACTGTGGCTTATCCATTTACCCTCAATAAAAAATTTCGAGTTTAGGTTCTCTCATACCTCCCCCCCAAATCCTGCAGGTACACCCAAACCACAAGAGAACACAACATACACACGCGCTTATGTAAGTATGACTGGAGTCACTGCTGTTGCCAATAGTGAATGATATCATTTTCATGCACTCTTTTGTTTGTGCACAGTGTTGACAGGAGCATTGGAACTGAATGCCCTACACCATTCACGTGTGCTAGATTGTTTTACTTTAAAAAATAATGTATACTTGTGTGTGTGTGTGTGTGTGTGTGTGTGTGTGTGTGTGTGTGTGTGTGTGTGTGTGTGTGTGTGTGTGTGTGTGTGTGTGTGTGTGTGGTAGTTAGATACTCTAAAAATATCTGTAACCAATTTGAGTCGGATTTATTGCGTGCAACTAGCAAATTTGGCGAGATATTCTCTGAAATGTCAGGCTTCTTCTTTTTCTTTTTTTCTGTTTGTTCTTGTTCTTGTTCTTTTTGTTCTTGTTCTTGTTGTTGTTGTTGTTGTTGTTGTTGTTGTTGTTGTTGTTGTTGTTGTTGTTGTTGTTGTTGTTGTTGTTGTTGTTGTTGTTGTTCTTCTTCTTCTTCTTCTTCTTCTTCTTCTTCTTCTTCTTCTTCTTCTTCTTCTTCTTCTTCTTCTTCTTCTTCTTCTTCTCTTCTCCTTCTTCTTCTTCTCCTCCTCCTCCTCCTTCTTCCTCAAACGCTCAGACAGCAGCTACTGTTGTCTGTCATAATTATGAACAGAACTGTGTTGCGCTGCCATCAGTCGCCTGACAAGTCAGGCCCAGGGCATCCGACTTTGGCATGGGAGAGAACTGTGTCTTTAAAAAAATGTTTTTGTTTTTGAACACAAAACAGGAGAATGGACCAAGAAGGCAAAAAAAAAAAAGACAAGGAGACAACAGGAAGAAAAGGAACACGGAAGAAACAAAGAGAGGGATAGAAAAAAGGGAATTCCTCGCACAGAACTTTAAGAGGGTGGGTATGCTATTAGTTTTATACTGACAGCCCCCCCCCCTTCCCCCGGCATACCCACGGGGGAATACACACTAAACTCATAACACTTAGAAATCACTGTGAAACCAAAAGTACTCACTGGACGAGAAGTTTGTGTGTATGGCTGCGAATTAAAAAGTACCCCCACCCCCCATGTAGTTAGCCATACTCCGACTTCAAAGTATCTTCCACCATGGAATGAAGAGTGCAGGTTGCTATGCCAAGAGCTTGTCAGAGACGTACTTCAAAGTATCTTCCACCATGGAATGAAGAGTGCAGGTTGCTATGCCAAGAGCTTGTCAGAGACGTACTTCAAAGTATCTTCCACCATGGAATGAAGAGTGCAGGTTGCTATGCCAAGAGCTTGTCAGAGACGTACTTCAAAGTATCTTCCACCATGGAATGAAGAGTGCAGGTTGCTATGCCAAGAGCTTGTCAGAGACGTACTTCAAAGTATCTTCCACCATGGAATGAAGAGTGCAGGTAACTATGCCAAGAGCTTGTCAGAGACGTACTTCAAAGTATCTTCCACCATGGAATGAAGAGTGCAGGTTGCTATGCCAAGAGCTTGTCAGAGACGTACTTCAAAGTATCTTCCACCATGGAATGAAGAGTGCAGGTTGCTATGCCAAGAGCTTGTCAGAGACGTACTTCAAAGTATCTTCCACCATGGAATGAAGAGTGCAGGTTGCTATGCCAAGAGCTTGTCAGAGACGTACTTCAAAGTATCTTCCACCATGGAATGAAGAGTGCAGGTTGCTATGCCAAGAGCTTGTCAGAGACGTACTTCAAAGTATCTTCCACCATGGAATGAAGAGTGCAGGTTGCTATGCCAAGAGCTTGTCAGAGACGTACTTCAAAGTATCTTCCACCATGGAATGAAGAGTGCAGGTTGCTATGCCAAGAGCTTGTCAGAGACGTCAACAACCATAGTAAAGAAAGACAACTGTTTTACTGTAGGCTTTGGAGCTTTTCTTACACCAATAGCGGACAGAGCTTACAACTTGTCCAAGTGGGATGAATTGATTCTTTTCCCCTTTTTTCTCTACAACAGGACTCAAAGTGTTGCCGGGTTGCTAAAAACCGGACAGATTTGTCTTGTCCGTTTAGATTCTTTTGTTTCGTCAAGAATAATGAATAAACACTCATATTCTTTTTTTTTTTTACATCCAATCCCAGTGTGCATACACTTTTGAAGATTCTGTCATCCGTTCCAACCAACACACGATACCCTACTCTTGCGAATGGTGGAACAGGTTTTTAACGTGTTGGCAAGACGTTCTGCAGGTATTTACCTCACATATGGGATTTCGTTTTAAAGTATCATCCACAGGACTTCAGGGAGAATGGAGTTAGCGCTGATTTGACAGAGGGAAAAATATCCCCTTCAATGTGTGAGTCGGTGGTGGCTCGAACCTGGGCTGTTAAATCGCGAGCATAACGCTCTAACCACTCGGCTATCACCCCCCTACCCCCCCCCCCCCACCACCCCTTTTCCTCATTCCTGCGTTGTTCATGCCATTGGCCATTTCATGCCTACTGTTGTATCCAATATGGATGATTTTTTTATGTCTGGAATGCAATATGACAAAAATAACTCACTCAAATTTAATTTAAGATAATACTGATGGATCGGGGAGGAAGGGGGGTAGGGTAGGAAAGGGTAGTTAGTGGTTAGAGCATTGAGCTGGTGATCTGACAGGCCAGATCTCAGCTACTACCGAGACACTCGTTTGAGGGGGTTTTCCCCCTAAGTTAATACCATACCGAATCCACTCCCCCTGAAAGTTCTTTGGATGAGGTTGTAAACTCGATGTTCCAAGAGCGAACGCATATAGAACGACTTGTGCACATGTTAAACCTGTTCTCCTTTTCGGAAGAGTAGGCCAAGACAGTAGGGACAAATGGCAAATTTTAATATACCCCCCAAAAAAAACAACAACAACAACTAAACAGCACATCATGTACACTGGTGTCGTGTTCACACAGCATCCCTGAAAGTCGAAATGCGGCTATCATGATGGTGGGCAAAATCGGCAGAGGTCAGCAGGCAGACCTTCCACAGAGTTGAAAGCTTAGGAGAAGACCAGGTACTACATATTGCACCCGGTAAGGGAACGTAGAGAAAAGATCAGAATTGGTGTTCCTATTAATACCCCAGACAAGACAAAAATAACCTAAAGAAACCGAAAATAACAGAGAATGAAATAAGAGAAAAAAAGACAAAAGAAATGACAGGGAAGTGAGGGGTGAGAAACAAAAAACACAGTATACTGACGACCTGTATCTTGAACTGGTGAAACATTTCATGTGGACTTTACCCAATTTTTGATCTTATTTTACTGTCAGATTTAATCACTGATTCAAAATCTAATACTACAACGGACTACGCCCTTTTAATACTGTCTGCTGATGCCAAGGTCAGAGAGAGAGAGAGGAGAGAGAGAGAGAGAGAGAGAGGAGAGAGAGAGAGAGAGAGAGAGAGAGAGAGAGAGAGAGAGAGAGAGAGAGAGAGAGAGAGAGAGAGAGAGAGAGAGAGAGAGAGAGAATATTACGATCGACTCAAGAACATCATGCACAGAGTATGGGAATAGAGGCACTGGCTTGTTTTCATTTCTTAAGTACATTATATACTTATCTTACTGGAAGTCTTTTTATTTTGAAGAGGGGGGTGGGGGGGTGTTGGCAGAATTGTATTCTCTTCAAAATACTGATTTTTTTCTCATGGAGCTGAGACTTCCCCTTTAGAAAAGGCAACACTTTCGCTTATTTGGGAGAAACCTTCAGCTGCAGAAAGGATGAACCTTACTTTTGCTCGTACAGGGTAGACATTTAGGTTGATGAGAAAAAGAATATTGTTTTTGAAAAGAGAGAAAGATAGACTGCAAAAGGGCGTCAGTTTCAGTGTCTTAAATGTCATGGTTTATTTAACAAAAAATTAAATTTGTTTAATTTTATTTCTTGCTGCCTCGTCTCCTTTGACGTTCCTATCCTCCTGTTCCCACGTCACTCATTTCAAACTCTCCGCGCCAGCCATGCCCAGATTCCTTATATGCAGGACACCATTCATTTATGAAGCCCCTGACTTACAGCTCAGTCACGGAGCCAGACTGGGTGGGTCGTCCATCCCGAGTGGAGACCACCCCAACATCCCTCCACAGACCTCTCCGGTGAACCTCCAACCCCAAAGGCTTTGACACAAACTCACCACAGGCACAGAAGTGTATGGGGAAACCGAATCTGAGGCCACCTTGAGACCAGAGCAACTGAGGCCGCCGAATAAGAGACATCATTTTTGTTGTTGCGTGATGGTGAATGAGGCGGAGGAGGATGAAATGCTGCTACTATTGAAGTGGTTGTGCTTTGAGACTGCTTGACAGGCCTGTATATCTTGGCGTCAACCGGGTCCAAGAGACACAGGCACCTGCAGTGTTTGTCAGGTAATTTGAGCAACTCTCTCAGAATTGCTTCCATAAACTGGATGAAGCTCGACTGTGTGGTTTCAGTCTTCCCACTAAGCCCACAGCAAAACCATTCTGGGTAGGAGCTGGCCGTTGTCTGGAGCATCCCAGTGACTCTTATGGGATTCAAACCTGCGATCTTCTAGCCTGCAATCCGAGGCGTTAACCACGACGTCATAGTTTATTTTTGCAGCGATGATTCTATAAACATGTTTGGCTACGTTTGTTATGACTGCAGTGAAGGTGCCTGTCAGCACTTTTGCATCATCATCAACAACAACATCAACAATGACAACAACAACAACAGATTGAGGACAAGTTCTGCACCTCTTCATGTCTGCATGTGAGTCCTGTTCTCATACAGTAGGTCACACAGAATCCAAGCAGTTGAACTGCAGCACGACAGGTCAATTTCAACACTTCCTTTCAAGTCCATGCCACAAAGAACAAAAATGTACATCATCAGATTAAATCACAGAAATACTATGAGGATGTCTCTTATGAAAAAAATCCCCGAACTTGGTATAAGGCTAGCTTGATGGTTAACAAAACACGGTCGCTTACGCAAAAATTCCATTATTGGTAAACCTCGGAGCTGTAGCC
The DNA here is from genome assembly GCA_030674155.1 of Stramonita haemastoma. Lineage (NCBI taxonomy): Eukaryota > Metazoa > Mollusca > Gastropoda > Neogastropoda > Muricidae > Stramonita > Stramonita haemastoma. The sequence goes on from CM060330.1 coordinate 17,878,042, forward strand.
GAGGGAGGAAAAATAATATAAAAATAATACAATGATATACAAATAATACAATGATATAAAAATAATAAAATGATATAAAAATAATAAAATGATATAAAAATAATACAATGATATAAAAAAGATGAAAAAGAAAACTGAAGCCTGGTGATCATTTCGCAAGGTCCGACATCTTTTCAAAGATGATCTTGGAAGACACAGACACGTGTAGGTAGAAGAGAACAGAGACCAAGGAAAAGATGGGTAAACACAATGGTGTCAGACAGATTCCTCATAGATTTTGAGTCGAGACCGAAGCATTGGCACACAACTGTCACAAAGATTTATTCTTGATTTATTATTTTATATCGAGGATAATGGGATAAGCACTCTTGTGCTTTTTTACATCCAGTCCCCGTGTGTATGCAGTTTTGTAAATGTCATCTGTTCCCACCGGCACACGATGGCCTACCCTTACGAAAAGCGGAACAGGATTTAACGTGTGCGCAAGATGTTCTGCGTGCGTTCGCACACAAGGCCTCGGTTTAAAGTCTCATCCGAAGAGAGCTGGTGTGAACGTCTGTGCATCGCTTCCATGACCCTTGTTTTTGGGTAAGGGACTAGTGTGATGAAGTGTAGTACAGAGCAAAACTGTTTGACATAAAAATGATGTGAAGGGTCGCCCTCATCCTCATTAAGAACTAACAAGTTTTGTGTCGTCGCAGTAAGTGGTGGATTTATTGCAGTAAGTGGTGGATTTACTGCAGTAAGTGGTGGATTTACTGCAGTAAGTGGTGGATTTACTGCAGTAAGTGGTGGATTTATCGCAGTAAGTGGTGGATTTATTGCAATAAGTGGTGGGTTTATTTCAGTGAGTGGTGGGTTTATTTCAGTGAGTGGTGGATTTATTGCAATAAGTGGTGGGTTTATTTCAGTGAGTGGTGGATTTATTGCAGTAAGTGGTGGATTTACTGCAGTAAGTGGTGGATTTATCGCAGTAAGTGGTGGATTTATTGCAATAAGTGGTGGGTTTATTTCAGTGAGTGGTGGATTTATTGCAATAAGTGGTGGGTTTATTTCAGTGAGTGGTGGATTTATTGCAGTAAGTGGTGGATTTATCGCAGTAAGTGGTGGATTTATTGCAATAAGTGGTGGGTTTATTTCAGTGAGTGGTGGATTTATCGCAGTAAGTGGTGGATTTACTGCAGTAAGTGGTGGATTTACTGCAGTAAGTGGTGGATTTATTGCAGTAAGTGGTGGATTTACTGCAGTAAGTGGTGGATTTATCGCAGTAAGTGGTGGATTTATTGCAATAAGTGGTGGGTTTATTTCAGTGAGTGGTGGGTTTATTTCAGTGAGTGGTGGATTTATTGCAATAAGTGGTGGGTTTATTTCAGTGAGTGGTGGATTTACTGCAGTAAGTGGTGGATTTACTGCAGTAAGTGGTGGATTTACTGCAGTAAGTGGTGGATTTACTGCAGTAAGTGGTGGATTTACTGCAGTAAGTGGTGGATTTACTGCAGTAAGTGGTGGATTTACTGCAGTAAGTGGTGGATTTATCGCAGTAAGTGGTGGATTTACTGCAGTAAGTGGTGGATTTATTGCAGTAAGTGGTGGATTTACTGCAGTAAGTGGTGGATCTATTGCAGTAAGTGGTGATTTATCGCAGTAAGTGGTGGATTTACTGCAGTAAGTGGTGGATTACTGCAGTAAGTGGTGGATCTATTGCAGTAAGTGGTGGATTTACTGCAGTAAGTGGTGGATCTATCGTCCTCTTCGTCGAACGCTCAGACAGCAACTTTTCTTGTCTCATATTAGCGAAAATGAATTGCACTGCTGTTAAGCGCCTGACAAGTCAGGCCCAGCACATCCGACTTGGGGATGGTAGATGGTAGAGTATCATTATCATGTCTTTCTGGGAAAAAAGGCAGGAGAACGGACCAAGAAGGCAGAAAATCGACAAGAGGGAGGAAACAGGAAGAAAAGGAACAAGGCAGAAACAAAGAGAGGATGGAGAAACAGAAGGAATTCCAAGCACAGAATTTCCAGAAGGTGGGGATGGGCAGTGGATACATTAGCTTGAAAGTTTGGAGCTCCCCCCCCCCCCCCCTCCTCTCTTTATTTCTCTCTGTCTCTCTTTCATACGTACATATACGTTAAAAGAGAGAGAGAGAGAGAGAGAGAGAGAGAGAGAGAGAGAGAGAGAGAGAGAGAGAGAGAGAGAGAGAGAGAGAGAGAGAGAGAGAGAGAGGAGAGAGAGAGAGAGATATTCTAATTAACGATCGTTTTTCTCACCGCAATATCACGCTTCAACGATGCAGTAATAAGAAAGAAAATGAATCTTATTGAACTATAGTGGCAATAACCACAGTGGAGGGATAGCCTGGTGGTTAGAGTGATGCACTCATGATCTGCTGACCCAGGTTCGAATTTCGTTCAAGAATATTTTTCATCTGGAGTTAACATCAGTGTCGACCCCACTCCCCCCAAAAGTCCTTCGGATGAAACTATAAACAGAGACGTTTGTGAACGCACGCAGAGCATCTTGTGCACACGTTAAAACCCGTTCCACTTTTCGGAAGAGTAGGCCATTGTGTGCTGGGGGGAACGGATGATAAAATTGATAATACTGCATACACACGGGGAATGGATGTAAAAAAAAAAGCACACGAGTGCTTATTCCACTTTCCTCGAAATAAAAAAAAACGTAAAAGAAAAGAAAGAAGAACTGAAGAAGAAAAGGGGGCACAGTATGTGTTGACTGTCTCAGGAGGGGGTGGGTGGGGGGGGGAGGTGGTGGGTGTGGTGGCTTTATAATTGGCGGAAGCAGTGTGGACCTCAGCAGTGGAGCTACCTGTCTCTCTGAAGCGTCCTCTGAATCCTCGTGCTGTCTTCATCCTCAGTGCCCTACAGCCAGGCTTGTCCGCCACAAGGTACCCTGTGTGTGTGTGTGTGTGTGTGTGTGTGTGTGTGTGTGTGTGTGTTGTGTGTGTGTGTGTGTGTGTGTGTGTGTGTGTGTTTTGGTGCGCGCGTGTGTGTGTGTGGTGTGTGTTGTGTCTGTCTGTCTGTCTGTCTTTCTGTCTGTCTGCTGTCTGTCTTAGAGACGTTTTTTGGAATAGAGAGATTATCTTACAAGCAATTGATAGAGTATACTTTCAGAGTCGTGTTTTCATATATCAAACATGAAGGAAGGCAGCAGTAACGGTTTAGACGTTCAAGTAAACTGTGAGGTTCTGGGTTTCATTCCCAGCCTTGCCCCTTCTTCCCAGTTTGACAGGAAAATCGGCCCACATTTGAAGGAGACACTAGACCAGCCAGACCCATGGGCTTACGGACTTGTGCATGTCTAACGAACCCACCACAGTTGAAAATCGGAAAGAGCAAGGAGGTACCTCCCGCTTATTATGGCAAGACTGGTAGGTTCAATTCTCAATTGTATCTCCGAAGTCGGAGTGTGCCTACCTCTATGGTGGTAAAACAAAACCCGGTCACATACGAAAAAAATTCCTCAGTGGTGAACCTCGGAGCTCTAGCCCAGAAATTGTAAAGAGAAAAAAAGACATTAAACTAGGTGGGCTTCCAATAACATGCAATATGAAAAGATACAAAGAAAACCAGCCTGGAAGGCATTGGACATTCATTTTTGCAACAAGAAAATGAACAAATTTCCTCCTAGTACTTGCTGGTTCATAACAGGACAGTAGAGAACAGTTTCAGTAAATATTTATCTTGATTTCTTTCTGTCAAGACTGCTCGATGGAAAATTTTAACATGTGATTCGCCATATTGACAAATATGACATGTTCCATGCTATTGAAAGAAAACGTGTAATTCTTGAAAGCTAGGACATCCCCGCTTAACCCCAAGTTCCCCACTATTAACATCAGGCTTGCCAAGTAATTTTGAATTTTTTTTCACGCCATATTTTAAGACGGATGCTTAAGGAAAGTATACCAGAACATTTCTGCATGCAAGGAGAGAGTGTTTTTTTTGTCTTTGGCTAGAGCTGCGAGGTTCACCAATGTTGAGATTTGTGCGTATGCAAAAGCAGAGTGTCTAAATGTTGCACTATATCATTCTTTTCTGAATAAGAAAATGATATCATTTTATTTCAATCGTCAAAAATCAATGGGCGACTGTCTTCACTTTTACCTTCACGTGTCCCTTACTCCCACGGGCTGTTGGGGCACCACTGAAGATTTTGCTTCCTCCACTCCTCACGATCCTCCGCCCTCCGTAGTAAATCGCTCCACCCAAGGCCTGTCCACTCTCTGATGTTGTCTTCCCATCGTTTCCTCTGTCTGCTTCTTCGTCTCCCTCCTTTTACTATTGTCTGTAAGATAGTCTTGGGCCAGTCCAAATGATCGTGTGACGTGCCCGTACCACGTTAGCTTGCGTTTTTTTTCACTGAAGTCAGGAGATCTCCATATGGTCCGATGGCATTCTATATTCAGATTTTCACTTCTTCATTAGTGATGTGATCTCTGTATGAAATACCAAGGAGTTTGTGAAAGCATCTCATCTCCATTGCCTTCTTTCAATGTCTGCTGTTATAGTTCATGTTTCATATAATATGCCTATAGCCAAAACACATAAAAGATTTGAATCTCTCTCCTCCTCTCTCTCTCCTCTCTCTCTCTCTCTCTCTCTCTCTCTCTCTCTCTCTCTCTCTCTCTCTCTCTCTCTCTCTCTCTCTCTCTCTCTCTCTCTCTCTTCTCTTGTGGACAGGAGGAAAGCACCATAACAGAGAACGATGCTGTTGCTAAGCCTCCTTCCCCTAGCAGCCTGTGTCCTGCTGGCTGCCTCTCCGGCCAGTGATGGCCGCGATGGCCATCAGCCACCTGTCCACAGTCTACCTGCCCTACACCTATGAAGGGGGCTCTGCCAAGTACGCCTTTGGCTCGATGCAGCAGACATAGCCACCTATGACCCCGACAACAAGATGATTTACGCCACGGGTGGGTGGGTTGGTTGGTTGGCTGGTTTGTGGGGCTGTAGCCCAGCCTTGCTCTTTCTATCTGTCTGTCTCTCTTGTGTGATGATTTGTTTTTGTTTGTCTCTGTTTTCTCTGTGTTGTGTCTGTGTGTTCTCTCTCTCTGTCTCTCTCTGTCTGTCTCTCTCTGTCTGTCTCTGTCTGTCTGTCTGTCTCGTCTCTCGCTGTCTCTGTCTGTCTCTGTCTGTCTCTGTCTCTTTGATTTGATTTGATTTATTTATTCTTTTATATCGAGGATAATGGAATAAGCACTCTTGTGCTTTTTTACGTCCAGTCCCCGTGTGTATGCAGTTTTGTAAATGTCATCTGTTCCCACCGGCACACATTGGCCTACTTTACGAAAAGCGGAAAAGGATTTAACGTGTGCGCAAGATGTTCTTCGTGCGTTCGCACACGGGGCCTCGGTTTTAAGTCTCATCCGAAGGACTTTTGGGGAGAGTGGAGTCAGCACTGATGTTAACTCCGGGAGAAAAATCTCCTCGACCGGACTCGAACCTGGGTCGTCAAATTGTCAGCGCAATGTTCTGACCACTAGGCTATCCGTCTCTGTTTCTCTCTGTGTCTCTGTGTCTCTGTGTCTGTGTCTGTGTCTTCTGTCTCTCTGTCTGTCTCGGTTTGTCTGTCTGTCTGTCTGTCTGTCTGTCTGTCTGTCTGTCTGTCTGTCTGTCTGTCTGTCTGTCTGTCTGTCTGTCTCCTTCTCTCTCTCTCTCTCTCTGTCTCTCTCTCTCTCTCTCTCTCTCTCTCTCTCTCTCTCTCTCCTCTCTCCTCTCTCTCTCGGATGAGACTATAAACCGAGGCCCCGTGTCCGAACACACGCAGAAACATCTTGCACACATGTTAAATCCTGTTCCACTTTTCGTAAAAATAGGTCATTGTGTGCTGGTGGGAACAGATGTCAAGATTGATAAAAAAAAAAAGATGCATACACACAGGGACTGGATAAAATAGCACATGAGTGCTTATTCCATTGTCCTCGATATAAAAGAATTAAAAAAAAATCTCTGTCTCTCTGTTTGTTTTTTTTGTCTTGTTGTTGTTGTTATTTGCCTAAATCTGTCGTGTCTGTATATTTGTGTGTCTGTGTCTCTGTCTATGACTCTGTGTCTGTCTGTTTATCTTTCTGTGCTTCTGTCTGTCTGTCTGTCTGTTTTTGTTTTCTTTGTGTCTCTGCCTCTATGAACTTTTAAACTGTGCCTGTCTCTACGTCTTTGTGGTTGTGTGTGTGTGTGTGTGTGTGTGTGTGTGTGTGTGTGTGTGTGTGTGTGTGTGTGATGTGTGTGTGTATGTGTGTGTGTGAATGCGTGTGGTGTGCGTGGTGTGTGTGTGGTATGCGTGTGCGGTGCGTGTGGTGTGTGTGTATGGTGTGTGTGTATGCGTGTGCGTGTGTGTGTGTGTGTGTTTGTGTGTTTCTCTCTCTTCCACCCTCTCCTCTCTCTCTCCTCCCACCTCCTCTCACACACACACCACACACCCAACACACACACACCACACACACCTCAATCCCCCACCCACACACTACACACACCACACACACTCACCACACACACAACACACACACACACACACACACACACACACACACACACACACACACACACACACACACACACCACACACACACACACACATACACACACACATACAACACACACACCACTAAACCATTGTTCGAGTCCGTCGAGGAGATTATTCTCCTGGATTAACATCAGTGCTGACTCCCACTCTTCCAAAAAGTCCTTCGGATGAGACTTAAACCGAGCCCCTTGTCGAACGCACGCAGAACATCCATGCCACACTTAAATCCTGTTCCGCTTTTCGTAAAGTAAGGCCATCGTGTGCCGTGGGGAACAGTGACAATATTTACAAAAACTGCATACACACGGGACCGGATGAAAAAAAGCACATTTGATTGCTTATTCTGTATTTCTCGAATATAAAAAATAAAATAATAAAAAAACATAATATTATAATAATAAAAATAATAATAATAATAATAATAAATAATAAATAATAATAATAATAATAATAATAATATAATATTCATCACCAACATATACGCACAGTCAACAAACCCATCCCTGTGCAGAACAAAAAATAAAAGCAGAACAGTTCATGTTAACCCATCAACACTTTTCCTGCCGCAAACTTTTAATTTTTTAAAATCTTTTTTTAAAAATCCAAATATAGATTACATTTCAAATGATACAAAAATGTGCAATAAACCAAATATATACTACATTCCAAACGATTAAAACTTTCCATAATTATGAATTGATCGTATGCTACTAAGTGATTCAAACATTCTAAATAAATCAAATGTATATTGCATTCTAAACATTGTAAACACGCCAAGTGTATAACTGCGTTATAAAAGAAAAGGACTTTTACTGATTAAATTGTTTACACGACATAGATTAAAACTACATACAATAACAAAATACGGTAACATTTTGCAATATTATATTCAGAGTATGGATATAAAAAGATAAATACAACCAACCAAACAGCCCGGGAAAAGAAAAAAGCAGAAAAACCATGAAAATGAGAGAAAGTATACAGAGAACACCCAAGTGAAGAATTGTTCCGTTGTTTTACAAAAGAAGCAATTATAGCCATCCTGCCGCGAACTTTGGTTGTCTAGGGGATCTAGTGCTACACGCCATCGACGCCTCTGACCCTACGAATCTGAAGATCAAAGGTCACGTGGAGCTGACCAACAAATCCATGGCAGACGTGGTGGTGTGTGGCGGCTATGTCTTCGTCTCTTACATGGACTTCGGTAACTGGGTAGAAGGGGAGTCAAGCAGTTTGGGCTGTACGACGAGAATACAAACACCATGCCACTCATCCGAACTATTCCCAGTAAGGTTTTTGGAAGATGGGTAAAAAATGTGTGTTGTGTTGTGTTGTGTTGTGTTGTGTTGTGTGTGTGTGTGTGTGTGTGTGTGTGTGTGTGTGTGTGTGTGTGTGTGTGTGTGTGTGTGTGTGTGTGTGTGTGTAAGTGTGTGTGTGTGGTTAAAGTGGTTCTCTCGTCACTAACTGGTTCAAACTAATTATTGCCTAAACTGGGCCCACAGGTAATCAGCAATTTTTTAAATTGCTTAGCACTTTTTAAAAAATATCAAGACAGCTACAAACACGGTCCAAAATAACGACAATGAAAAGATATTAATTCATGCACAAAGAACTCAGCCCAGACTTTAAAAAAAAGAGTAGGCCTACTTCTGAACATTACCAAAAAAGACCACACAGTTTTCAGTCAGTTGCAATTTTGTAGAAACGTGTGTGTTCCTTGATCTGTATGACTATTCTTACGTTTCTGTGTTGTTGTTGTTGTTGTTGTTGTTGTTGTTGTGTTGTTTTTAATAACCGTTATCATAACCTAGGTGACGTTAAGCTCAGTGGTACGTCAGAACACTCGCTCTCCCCAAGCAAAAGTTAAGAATTGAGCATGATTACCTCTTGGATGGGTTACTGTTTGTGCGCCTTGGCTTCAGTACAGTCCCCCAGTTCACTCAGTTGTAAATGGTTACGCCTACCTGCCCTATGAAGAATCAGGGAAGGTGAAGCGAGGGAGAGGAGACGGGCACCGCCCTGAAAATGCTGGCCCCCTTGAGAAGCTGAGGTCTCTGGTCTCTTGCTGCCAAATGACCGTACAGATTATGGGAACATATTTACCTTTACTTTTAGCGTTATTTACAATTCCTTTTGCCGGGGTCGTTTACAGCCAGTTTTGAATTCTTATAATAGTATATGGTGCGTGCATGCATTCGCTGACCCTTTGCAGTGTTGTTATTTTTTTCTGATGTTTCTGTTACATGTAGGTGTTGAAAACATTCAAGTAACTAAAAGATGAATAGACAATCAAATCCATACATAGCTACATAAACAAATAAAAGAATCATATTTAGACAAATAAAATGAATGGACAGGTAATAGGTAAAAAAAAATCTAGGTTATAGGTAGTAGGTAATAATCTCTCTCTCTCTCTCTCTCTCTCTCTCTCTCTCTCTCTCTCTCTCTCTCTCTCTCTCTCTCTCTCTCTCTCTCTCTCTCTCTCTCTCTCTCTCTCCCCTCTCGATTGTTTGGACAACTTTCATATATCGCACATTTTGAACGTCGGTATCATAAAAAAATACTTTTTACATCAGAAGTGTCGTCCTCCTGCAACTGACATTAGGTCCGATATCAATGTTGTTGTACATTAATTTGGCATTACTACCAACCTTTACTCCCGCAGACGCCCCTACCCCCACCCCATCCTCTCCATGTGTTTGGTATAACAGCCTGTGGCCGATGTACAATAAAACATAGTGTCCTGAGTTCAAATCCATACATAGCTACATAAACCTGTACTTTTCGCAGAGAACGTGTGTGTTCCTTGATCTGTATGACTATTACTCTTACTTTACTGAGAGAGAGTTCTTTCTGTGGATGGCAGTGGGCCCCAGGCCGGACAAGATCTTGCCGACGAAGGACTGCACCATAGTGGTGGCCATTGAAAACTACCCCACATCGCTGACGGCAAGGTCGTCGACCCTCCAGGAGGGGTG
>CM060330.1:17910063-17932563 GCA_030674155.1 Stramonita haemastoma
ACACACACACACACACACACACACACACACACACACACACACACACACACATACACACACACAAGCATATGATTGCTTATTCCATTATCCTCGATATAAAAGAATAAATAACCATTATCCTCGATATAAAAGAATAAATAACACACACACACACACACACACACACACACACACACACACACACACACACACACACACACACACACACACACACACACACACACACACGGGGCAGGGAAGGTAAAGCAGCGAGGGAGAGGAGATAGATGATGCTGGCTCCTGGAGAGGCTGAGGTCTCTGACACCTCGCTCCCCATCGACCGCATAGGTTATGGGACACCTTTACGTACATCTAAGTGTACAAGAAATTCAGTTATCGTTGTCAAGTGTTTGCACGCTTTTTTCTCCAGCTAAAGACATATACAACTTGACATGGGTAAGGGTAGAGGACTTGAAGGTTTAGGCACGCTTCTGTGTTTAAAATTTGACAAAAATGATTGCGTTTGAGTCATGTGTTCAAAACGGTTTTTGCTTTGTGTGTTTTATATGTTGCTTTATTCAATCGTTTTGATTCGTGTCTTGTTACCAATGTCCTCATTTTGTGATGTTGTTGTGTCTCTCACAAGGAAAACGGAATAAAAGAGTTACATTTCTTTCAGTGTATTGATGTGCTGAAGATTGTGTGTCTGTGCGATCGTGTTGAGGAGTGTCATCATTTTGTTGGCAATCAATCGTATTGTGCGCTGTTGTCATGTATATGTTTGCAGACAATTTACAGAAAGAAAATAGATGCTTTTATGCAGGCTATTCGATAGCTGAGCTCCAATCAATGTCGCGTTTATTTATATACATATGTTTTCAATACTCGCAAAGGTGCTGTTGAGATGTTTAATACTTTCAGATTTGGAAGTTTCTTAAGGTGAAATGTTATGCAAAGAAAAGGACACTGAAGTCTTTCAGTTGTGACAAGTTTTCAATTTCACCAACAGTACTATTCTCCTCTGCCTGTTCTGTGTCATAGACATTGATAATATCATCAACAGATTTTGAGGTTGGAGGAATATGCGGCTTTTAAAAAGGCGTGGCTGTTTTGGTGGAACAGTGTCACGTTGAAAACCCTGTTCTCCCTGTTTGGTCTATGTGTACTTTCTCTTCATTTGTTTACCGCCTTCTCAGAAACTGTAGCAGCATAACCATACCTTACCTTTGCATGTCAGGCTTCAATTATTGACTAGCATTGTAGTGCCTTTATTACCCTACAGTTGCGAAGTCTGGTGTTCTGATGTGACTGGTCTGTCTGCCATGTTATAACTCTGATTTTGCACAATGTTGTTGAGAACGAACAATTCTACACCTCATTGTAGGGTTTAGGGAGACTTTGATCAGTATTTGTTAGAAATTCAACCAGAGTCTAGGATGCTAAATCTTCGGTTCCAGCTTGTTAATGTTACCACCTACCTTTCAAAATCATCATCCACAATTCATTGTTTTTAACATCAAATGTAATAGAGAAAATACCCAGAAATCAGCGTTTATTATGTAATCTGTGATAGATGCTATGAATGGTATTGGTATAAATGGCTTTTGGATTGGTTATCTGCATCCTCATAATTCATAGACATGGTTCAAGTAAAAAAAGAACCACTAGTCCAGTCTTTTTTAAGATCAATACTTACATAACAGAAATTGAAGAAAAACAACTGTTTAGCAATTACAAACAATACAAAGATAAATTCATGTTCGAAAACCGCGTAACAATTTTGCTAAATGATGGCACTGAAATTTTTGTAATGTTTTGGATATTGCAATTGAATAAACAAGCCTTTAACATAAAAAGGAATGTGAAGCATTTCCCGTGAAAAGCAGCTTTGTTCAAAGTGTGATCATTGTGAAATAGGATATGTGTTTTCATATATGTATCTTTGAATGTCCTAACTTTATTGAAAAGAGACAAAACATGTTCACAAAATTGTTTGTGGAAAAGTACAAATTTGTTGGTATCCAACTCTTTTTAATTACAAAAATAAACGCCTGCTCACTCATTCGTCTTTTGTTCTTGCGATAATAAGAATTGAAAACATTTTGACTTCGCTCAGCTCGATGACTGCATGTAAATGCCTTTCTTAATTAAATTCCTACTTATAGTTCTGCTGTTTATTTAAGCAAACCGTTGGTTGTTTGTTGATGCATTAACCATATTTTTTGTTGTTGTTGACAACTTCAAGATTAATTTGTTATGTCATTGTTCTCAAAGGTCAGACCGATGTTCCTGTTTTCAGCGAATTACAGATATCCAACATGTCTGATTCAAATCCATGTGCCTCTAATGGGATTTGAAAATACACTGTGCATAGTCCGAGACTGGCATTTTCCACGTAATTAATTACAGCAGTTCTCTTCATATCATGACTTTGAGACTATGCATGCAAGTTGTTTCTCGTGATTGATTAGCTATCGGACAATTATTGGTAGTAGCTACTGAGTAATCTGACAGGTGAGAGAAGCTGAGCAGACTATTTAGCGCACCTTCGGGATACAAGTATGGGATGATGATGCAGTAGAAAATGCTGATTATCGAAACAGGCGCCAGAAGTGTCTACTTAGACAGTTGGGAAAGACTGATAATTGAGATAGATTGTAAATATAATAATTATATAAAAAATTGATAACTGTAATAAGCGGTGAAAATGATGATTCTGACAGGTGATAAAGACTGACTATTAAAAAAATTGTACACAGTTGGTAAAGGTTGATTATTTAGGTAAATAATGCAGACCGATTATTTACACAAATCGGCAAAGAGGAATTATTTAGAAAAATGGTGAATACTATATGTTGTAACATGTGATAAAGACTGATTATTGAAACAACTGGTAAATACTGATTATTGAAAATACTGGCATAGACTGATTATTGAAACAACTGGTAAATACTGATGATTGACACAACTGGCAAAAATTATTCTGTTAAGTAGTAAAGACTGATTTACTAAGACAGGTTGCGAAAGACTGATGACAGAAACTGATTATTTTTGTGACTTGTAGCAAACTGGTTGCTGGGGACCACACCATATTGAGATTTTTTCTTTTATTTGGTTTTATGTCAGAATACAAAGACCTGCATTAGATGACGCTGTTGTTGTGATTCATGCGCTATTTCTTGTTGCCACATTAAATACTTTGCCAACAATGATGTTTGTGTGTGTTTGTGAGTGCGTGTGTGTATGTGTGCGTGCGTGTGTGTGTATGTGTTTGTGAGTGCGTGTGTGTATATGTGCGTGCGTACGTGCGTGCGTGCGTGCTGTGTGTGTGTGTTGTAGGTGCGTGTGTGTTTATGCCAGCGTGTGCGTGAGTATGTGCATACATACGCGAGCGCGCGTGTGCTTGTATTTGTATGAAGCATAGAATTACAACGCATGAGGCGCGGTGAGAAGACAAAAACACTAAAAATTGATCTTTTTTTTTTTCGGAGATAATAGAATAAGCACCCATGTGCTTTTTCACATCCAGTCCCCGTGTGTATGCAGTTCTGTAAATTTTATCATCCATTCTCACCAGCACACAACAGCCTACTCTTCCGAAAAGCGGAACACGTAGTGCGCAAGATGTTATGCGTACGTTCGCACACGGGACATTGGTTTATAGTCTCATCCCAATGACTTTTTGGAGGGTTTAAAGTCGGCACTGATTTTAACTCCAGAGGAAGTTATACCCATACACGGGATTGGAACCCGGGTCAGCAGATCACGAGCGCAATGCGCACCGCAGTTTGGTTCAGCGAGACTCTAAAACCGAGATCCCGTGTGCGAACGCAGACAGAAATGGCGGCACTGAGGAATACAGAACTCATAATATTGTTCTATCAGGGACGAAGAAGCCAAGTGGTTAGAACATGAACTGAAGTAATCTGAGGACAAAGGTTTCAGTCCTTGCAACCTTGTTCGTTCAAAAGAAAAAATGGGAGAGGAGGGAGGGGGGGGGTGGGGGTTGGGGCTACTTGAAAAAGATTCATACACGCGAACCTTTCATTCAGTGTAGCCTATACTTTCAATCTCACACTGATTACCTCATGAGGAAACAAAACAGACAAAACAAAAAGCAAAAACAAAACAAAACAAAAAGAACCTGATTTAATCTCTCAAAATGCGTACATCATAATCAGTGGTAGGATTCGGTGAATCGGTGGTCTAGAGATAACGCACCTGAGAACTGTGGGTTCGATTCCCATTCGAGCTAGAAATTTTCCTCCATCCACTAGATCTTGGCTGGTGGTCTGGATGCTTGTCTTTCGAATAAGACGGTAAACTGAGGCTCCATTGGCACCACAATTCAAGAGAGAATTACACATACAGACAAATAAAGAAAAAAAATGGGTAAAAGGGAGAGAGGGGGAGAGAGAGGAAAAGAGAGAGAGAGAGAGAGAGAGAGAGAGAGAGAGAGAGAGAGAGAGAGAGAGAGAGAGAGAGAGAGAGAGAGAGAGAGAGAGAGAGAGAGAGAGAGGAGGAGTGAGTGAGAGTAAGACAGACACACAGACAGACACACAGACAGGCAGACAGACAGAGACAGACACACAGACAGACAGACAAAAGACAGACAGACAAACAGACAAACAGGGGCAGAGACAAAAAGGGAGAGAAGGCAGAGAGACAGCAGACATCCCATTTTAGTAGGGAAAGACCACCAAAACCAAATTCTTCACAGGAAGACAATTTGCAAAAAAAGTGTGGTTTTTGTTTTATTCCTTTCATAAATCAAAATACACTAGGAACATACTTTTTCACATATAAAAGTTCAAAATAAAAACAAATCTCGTACAAGAAATTTCTCAGTAGACATCATCATTTTCACATTGATTAAAGTGCTACTCAGTAATAAACATTCAAAAAGAGTATCATTAACATCTCCTACTTGACTTCTGGATATCGTTGCTTATCAACACTACTGTCATTATTGTACACGTGCAGCAAACACAATCATTTCTCGGCTGATACCGTAAACAGCCATCCCACCCCAAATTCAGCACATTGAACCTCACCTCCCCCCTCCCCGAACAACATCCCCACCCTCCAAACCCGCCCCCACACCCCCAACAACCAACCCCCCCCCCTCCCAAAATAACCCCTCCCCCCCAAAAAAAAAAGAAAGAAGAAAACCCCTACATTCAAAACACACACGCTTAAAAACACTTAGCAAAACCAGTCCGCAAAAAAAAAACCACCCCAAAAATCTGAAAATCCCAGTTCATTGTTCAAGAATTGAGCACACATATATTATGACAAAGGAGGAGGAGATGTGCAATGATGACGATTTCTCCTTGTAACGACAGCTGACAACTTCCCTCTGAATAAAAAAAATCTCCCGTGATAGCATTATGTTCACATCTGAATTCTCCTCTGAAGTCGGTGTATGGCTGCCTATATGACGAGCTACTTGAAAACAGTCATACATGCAACTTTTCATCCAGCGTGCCTCCCACCTCACAGTGATTTCCAGGTATGATGAGTGAATTAGAGTGCACACAATAATATTCTGGGTGACCCCCATGGTGTTAAGCTGGGGAACACATAACTTCTCAATTCCAGCTTTAGATAGGACATCACCAGATATATCCTGGGTTTGTTTTGTTTTCGTTCTTTTTTACAGGAAGTTTATAAAACATTTTTTTAAATACTTAAGCTGAAAAAAAAAACTAAAATGAACTATATATCTGTATAGCAGCAGCAGTGGTCATTTTTGTTGATTGCACTATGTACAGGGGAGACAAAAAAGGTGGATAGTCTCCATGACGTCACATATAAGTCATCTTCAGAGGGACTGAACATGTAACCTGAAATTCTACACAACAAAATACCGAAAAGTGCTTTATCTTGTTTCCTGTGGAGAAAAAACCCAAACCAAAAGGTATTCTTTTCTTCCTGAGGTTTTTCTATCTATTTATTTATTTTCGTTTCGCTGAAACTATCATGCTCTCTAGTGGAAAGTGTTTAGTGTATGCCACGGTTTTTCCATCATCAGCATCGCAAACATTCCGAATTCTAGGTAAGTGTTCTGAATACGACATCAGTTTGCAGCAGTGGGAATCAACGCTCTAGAGGTAACGCACCTGTTTGGAGGGTGAAATGAGAGGATTCGGCCCTCCTTTGTGCCACAAGTCCACTCCCCCTCCCCCCCCCCTCCCACGCTACCCACATCCGGAGCTAGATCTTAACAAGTAGTTCATGTGCTTCGGATGAGGCGATGTCCCGTGGGCAACAAGCTCTTTCTCAGTGCACGGTAAAGAACCCACAGCAATAAAAGAGTTGTCACTGGAAATATTCAGTAGGAAGAGCTATTCTTACAATAAAACAAATAAACTAGCAGACGTACAGCAAAAATTCAGTGGCGCTGCTCTTACGGCGACGCACTCTCCCCAGGGTGAACAGCACGAATTTCTCACGGAGAGATCTGCCATGAATGAAAAAAAGAGGTAATATAATTTAAATCAGTACAATACAGTACAATACAAAACAATATAGTCTAATATAAAACAATACAACAGACTTTTTATTTTGTGTTTAATTTTTACTGAAACAAAGGGCTACTCTTCGACAAGGGATTATTTTGTGTGTGTGCACACTTTGTACGTGCGTATGTTCCGGCATAAAACTTCACTTTTCAGTCTCCCCTGAGGTGTTGAATTGGTGTTGATGTTGTTGCTGTTGTTGTTGTTGCTGCTGTCGTTACACGTTCCTCAGCTCAGTTCAAAATCTTGAGGGTCACTTAGAAGATGCACTCTGAATCACTCATCACGCATGAGAATCCTTGTGAGATGGGTCATACACACGGAGTAAACTTTAGTGTATGTCTCTTTTTAAGCACTTCACTACACAGACGTCCATACTGCGACTTGAGGGATTTTGTTCTCAAAAGGAGAGTGCAGGTTGTTGTGCTATTGGCTTGTCGCGACTGGAGACAATCTCAACATAACATAAATATTACAACATAACAGCATTTCAATGTAGCACTAAGTTCACATCAGTCACTGACGACGAACCTTTTGGGTGGGCTAGGGCAGGGTATTGGAATCTATAGAAGTGTTGAAAGAGAGACAGAGGGGATGGATGGGTGGCTCAGTGGTAGTTCTAACTTTCACGTTTGGTTGAAAGGTGAGTGGTTCGATTCTCACCAGTTGACCGCTAGATTGTTTGAGGTATGCAGAAACAGCTTTAAGAACCTGGAGCAAAGCTGCTGCTATTTATTTCCAGGGAGAATTAGAAATTTAGAAGCAACACCTCGTGAAGGCTGTCTAGTGACTGGCGTTTTGTTAAGTTTGTGGTGCATGGAACAGATAAACACAACTAGAGATAAAGAGGCTTTAAGAAAAATTACTTAAATACGAAATATGATTATCATCTACCTCCACCCCCGCCATCTCTTCTTTCCCCGAGATATTGATGGGGGTTAAACGCCATAGATATATAAACAGTAAACACGGAAAAGAATTATTTGTCATGGGAAAATGGTGCGGCTAACTACAACTAGGTCATACACTTTGTCTCATTTTATGTTTCATATATATATAATATATATATATATATATATATATATATATATAATATATATATATATATATATATATATATATATATATATATATATATATATACACAACATATATATACATATTATATATAATAACTCTGAGTCACAGCAGATTTCTCTGCGTGAAATTGAGACTGCTCTCCCCGGGAAGAGCGTGTTATCACAAGAGCAGTGCCATCATTTTCATTTCTTTTCTTGTCCGCAACTCTATTTTTTCCTTACCAGAGTGGTTTTTTTCTATAGAATTTTCGCCAGGGACAATCCTCTTGTTGCTGTGGGTTCTTTTACGTGAGCTAAATAATTATGTATAACACACGGGACATCGGTTTATCGTCACATCCAAAAGACAAGCACCTAGGCCACCACTCATGGTCTAGTGGATGGGGAAGCACATTTCCGACCCAAACATTTCGCTTTCTAGGCAGGTGCGTTACCTCTAGACCACCAATTTTGTTTTTCCATCTACGCTATTTACAGCGGGTATGCAGTTACTTAGAAGTGCAAGAAAACAGTTGAAAAAACAATTTTAAAAAGCACAAACATGGGTTCTTACAGGAAAGGCAAGGTAAGGCAAGGCAGGGCAAGGCAAGGCAAGGCAAGGCAAGGCAAGCAGGCAAGGCAAAGTTGATTTCAAAACCCCGTTAGAAGTGTAGGAAAGTATTAAACTGTATTGCAAGTCACCGACTGTTAAATATAAAACACATCCTCTGATCTTCTGAAAACAGTTCAATAATGATGGTAACAATATTGTCAACAAAGCAACGATAATATAGTTAAGAGTATCAACAGAAACGAACATTCCAGGATCGTGGACATGATAAGAACAATGGGTATATGTTTGAGAACGCAAGGCATGCATTCTTTATCAACCGGTTTTCGTGATGAACAAATATTCAAAACGCTTTTGATATCACCATAAGAATATGAACTGAGTGAGTAGGTAGATGTTTGTTATTGTTATTTAAAGGTAAAGTAAATTTCAAAGCATTTAGACTTTTCCACTAAGATCTTGGTGACCATTTTTTTTAAAGGATAGTTGAAGACAAAATAAAAATAAAATGTAAATTCAAAAGTCTATTGGGGCTTACACTGCAGACTTTTGATTCTTTAATTTAGTGTGTGTGTGTGTGTGTGTGTGTGTTTTGTGTGTGTGTGTGTGTGTGTGTGTGTGTGTGTGTGTGTGTGTGTGTGTGTGTGGGAGAGAGGAGAGGAGAGAGAAAAGAGAGAGAGAGAGAGAGAGAGAGAGAGAGAGAGAGAGAGAGAGAGAGAGAGAGAGTGTGTGTGTGTGTGTGTGTGTGTGTGTGTGTGTGTGTGTGTGTGTGTGTGTGTGTGTGTGTGTGTGTGTGTGTGTGTGTGTGTGTGTGTGTGTGTGTGTGTGTGTGTGTGTGTGTGTTGAAAGCATTACTTTTATACAAAGTACATCCTGTGTATACAATAAAAACTATCTTTCTATAAAAAAAAAGCTGGGGGGGGGGGGGGGGGGGGGTATTATTCATGAAAACAATGACTTTCATCGATATTGCAAGCAGATACACATTATGTACACACTTCACTGGTATTGACTTTTGTTGTTGTTTTTGTTGTGCGTTCCTCAGCTTAACACATTGGGGTCAGTCTGAATATGTTCTGTGACTCACTGAACCCACCTGGAGATCACTGTGAGATTGAAAATGTACACTGGGTGAGAAGTTTGTATGTACGACTTTTAGAATACCTCGCCACATAGGCAGCCATACTCCAACTTCAGAGGATTTGTGTTCTTCTTTAAAGGAGATTACCGATTATTGTGTTAAGAACTTGTCTTGGCTGAAAACAACCTCAACAATATTTTACATAATAATTTAGGGCTTGGTACTTGGCCAACATTAAAAGGTACAGGTTAAAAAAAAACAACTAGGAAAAGGTGTTCCATAACCTATGTGGTCGTTGGGGAACGAAGCATCAGAGACCTTAGCTTCTCAGGTGGCTAGTATATTGAAGGCGGCGCCCATCTCCTCTCCCTGGCTGCTTTACCTTCCCTGACCCTGAAGAGGGCAGGTACCCATTTACAGCTGGGTGAACTGGGGGACTGAACTGAAGCCAAGGTGCACAAACGGTCACCCATCCACTTGGTAACCACGCTCGATGCTGCTTAACCTTAGCTTGGGGTTATGACATGACGAGTTAGCGAACTTATCATGCATACAGTGTACACTTCTGGTCTGACAGTGATTCTTAGGCGCGATGATGAAACATAGTGCATTATCTGAGTGACAACCCCCCCACCCCCGCCCCAGGTGTTAAGCTGGTAAACGTCCAACAACAGCAACAAGTACAACAACAACAACAACAACAACAACAACAACAACAGTAGTTTAACAAAGCTAAATGACATAGTGATGAGAGGAGTGCCATTCTGCTTTTCTCTGTCTTAAGCTGTTAGCTTGATGCTGCTCCAAATGTACTTGTGTGCTATGTGTTTTTCCTTTCTGAATAATCATTTTGCTTAAACCATTTACCTCGGCTCAAAAAGATAATTCAAGCATGTACTCCACAAATCAATCTCTGGAGCAACAATGAGCTGAAGACGCTTTATGGCTTATCCTTTGAAGATAGAATATGGCTGCCTATACGGTGATGTACACGAAAACCGTTATACAGGCAAACGTATCACCCAAATTGTGCATAAGGTCTCACAGAGATTCCCAGCCGTGATGACTGAGACAGACTGAGTGGATAATAAATTATTGTGGTTGACCCCATGGTGCTATGCTGGGGAACGCAAAAGAGAGAAAGCTACATCAACTTTTTTACAAGTCTGAATGATGTGGTGATATAAAAGACACCGTCCTGGTTTTTGTTTGTTTTATATTCAGGATTTTAAAAGACAACAAACTTTTTACCAACACCAATCACAATCTTGAGCGACAGTGACCTCGAGAGTTTCCATTGTTCTCACCCAATACAAATTATGTCTATCATGTTAAAGTACATAAATTCATAGATAAACTTCATTCATACATGTGGAAAGAAAGTCAACTTTACACAGAGAAACATCTTTTTCACATAAAGAAATCGAGTTTTCTATTTATAAAGTAATCACGCCTTGTAAAAGAGACCAATGGTTGCCTTGATTTTTTTTCTCTTTTTTTTTTCTTGCATCACCTTTACATGTGGTCATAGGTCAGAGCTCCCTTGCCAAGGCTATCATGTAGGGGAAACCTGAAGGGGGAAGAGGCATGGGATAGAGAGAACAACAGTGGGTTAAGAACTGTAACCCCCCCAAAAAACAACAACAGACCGACCTTGTCCAAGCAACATTATTTCCAACGACGTTGATGATGATAATGATGATGATGATGATGATGATGATGATGATGATGATGATGATGATGATGATGATGATATTTTTAAGATACCTGGTTTTCCAACACAACAACACCTCTCATTTCAAATTCCAGGAACTGTTTTTTTCTGATGATCTGTGACCACAGTCAATGCTTCCCAAACACGCACTTATTGCAGGTAAAAGAACATACGACAGCGAGAAACTTCTTTGGCAAGTTTCTGCAGAGATTCGTTGATTGTCGAGGGTAAAAGGCATGCTGATCATAGGAGCTGTGATAAGATAACAAACAAGAAGTCTCATCGGAGTATGACGATGGACTTTTTCAGGTCACTAGTAGGATCTAGGAGTCCAACAAAAAGAAGTGTGACAAAAAATACTGGACATTTTTGTAGAGCAGACATTTGTGGTCGGTAACCTCGTGTCGTGTAGTTTGATATTACGGGTTTCAGCTCAGAAGTGCTGAAGAAAGGGATATGTAACGCTCCACCACATAACGAGTTGCATTGCACCAAAGGTCAATTTTTAGTTATTGGCATATTATTAATATGCAATGCACCAAAGGTCAATTTTTAGTTATTGGCATATTATTAATATGCAATGCACCAAAGGTCAATTTTTAGTTATTAGCATATTATTAATCTGCAATGCACCAAAGGTCAATTTTTAGTTATTGGCATATTATTAATATGCAATGCACCAAAGGTTAATTTTTAGTTACTGGCATATTGTTAATCTGAAATAAAAAGGCTATTCAATAAAAAAAAAAAATATGCACAGATTGAAAACCAGAAAATTCCATCTAAAGTTATTACAAATCGACATGATAGACTTTGGGAAGTGACAAAATGAGAAATGAAGTTTAGCACTGAATGGGATCAGAATGATTGGGGCTTGGCTTTTTTAAATACATTTTATTTTTCAAGCAAAAGAAAAAAAACACCCTCAGGCTTTGATATTTCGATACAACTACAAGGTCAAATAATAGCTACAATCTTATAATCCCTCAAAATCTCAAAATCAACAATCTGTGACCCTGTGACCCCCACCTGCGTAAAATGGCTCTTAGCAGAAAAGTAGGTCAGGTGCATAGAGACTCATTTTGTGGTGGAGTGTCACATTTGTAATCATTTGGTCCTCGGTTTATAACCTCATCCGAAGGATTTTGGGGGAATTGGAGTGAGTATTGATGTTACATGTAGGGGAAACAGATCCCGTGAATAGATGTCTCGGTGGTAGCTCGAACCTGGGCCATCAGGCCAGAAGCTTAAAGCTCTAACCACTAGGCTATCCTGTGTACCCCATCCTGCTTACGGTATAATGCTAGTTACCTATGTTTTGGGGTTGTTTTACTTGTTTTTTATGTAAACACTTACGTCAGTAATTTGACATAGACGGACAACAATTCCAGGTATGGTTGGGGAAGGGCAATGCCAGACTCAACGGTACTCACCAAAACAACACCAAGAAAATAACTATTCCTTTTGTGGACTTTTTGCTAGTCCATGACCCTTACTTTCACCTGACATTCGAACAGCCTACAGAGGCAGGCAGAAGCCGGCGGTATAAATTGAGCATAAAACTGAAATCTTCCGTGGCAGGGAACCTCCACTACATCATCATCACCTCCCTCCTCGTCCTCCTCCTCCTCTATTAATTTAAAAGTAACCAAGTCAGCAAAGCCACCTAGGCAGTCTCATAGGGGTGACAATGCATGGTCCCAATGTCCGCATTCCGTCCTGAACACATTCTATTGAAGACTACAAACTCTGTGGTATTTCCTCGTTAAGCACAACAACAGGCGTTCCACCACCAATGTTCCATCTGACGGTGTTTTCTCTTTGCCCTGTATAACCAAGGCACCAAAAAGTGAGGACTTGCCAGTCCGCGAGTTCCAGTAGTCCCCCCCCAGTCACCGTTACAGGCGCGTGGTCTCCTCCATGGTGTTGATGACTAGCGGGAAGCCTCCTTTCCGGCCCCCTCTGTGCGGCGTGGTGCGGATGCCGGCCCCCAGGGGAGGGGGGGAGGTGATGCTGCCCTCTGAGGGCGAGCTGAGCATGAGCTCCTTCAGGCTGGAGTCCTCGCTGCAGGGGGCGGGCGTGTTGTAGTACAGCTGCGGGGAGGCGGTGTGGGCCGGGGACAGGGACTCGCACTGCTGGGCCGTGATGGGGCGCCGGTCCCGGGGCTGAGAGGGCACCTGCTGGTTTTCCCGCTCCAGGTGTCTCCTCAGGGAGTTGACGCCCAGAACCACGCCCCTCTCCAGGGTGTTGCTGCCGCTCGTGGAGGCTCTTTCCCCTCCTCCTACCCCTACTCCCCCTCCTCCTCCCCCTCCCGTGAAAGTGGCCAGGTGATGGTGTTCAGGCGCACTCCAGGTCATGCCGTTCTCCAGGGGCTCTCTCTGGCTGGGGCTCTTGATCTCGATGATGGTGGTGTGCCTCTCCGAGTTCTCCTCCACCGTGGTGGAGGACTGGAAGCTCTTCAATTTGGAGCAGTGCTGGGCGGCGGTCTCGAAGTGGAAGGGCGTGCTATGGGCGGGCTCGGAGCTGATGGAGGCCCGGTACTGCCGCTGCTGGTCGTGGTTGGGCGGGATGTCGTAGGGCAGGGGCCGGTGGTGGTGACTCCTCAGGTGAGGCACAGGGGGAGGGGTGGGCAGGGAGTTGCGGCGGTTGTCGAACACAGGGTGGGGAGCCCCGCTGGGACAGCGCGACACAGCGCCGTGCACCTCATCCAGCTGGAGCACGTTGATGGAGGCTCCATCCCCTCCCTGCCGGCTGTGACGGTTGGGTGTGTGGCCGCGAGCGTGGGGCGTCCTGGGGAGGGGCCTGGGGGTCTGCGTCATCTGGTCCTGATGCACGCTGTCCGCCAGCTCCCGGGCCTCCCTCCGCGCCTCCTTCCGGCAGTGGCGCGCCTGGCGCTGCATGGCCGCCATCTTGCAGAACAGCGCCACCATGAAGATGAGCAGGAGGAGGACGAGGAGCGAGATGATGATGATGTAGTGCAGGTTCCCCGCCAGCCAGAACACCGGGAAGGCGTGGCTGTTGACCGCACTGCCCGAGGCGCCGGTGGTCAGGTTCTGATCTGTTTCTGAAGAAAAAGAAAGAAAACTAATATAATGTGTGAGAAAGAGAGAGAGCGGGGAGAGAGGGGGGAGAGGGAGAGAGAGAGGGGGGGGGGAGAGAGAGAGAGAGAGAGAGAGAGAGAGAGAGAGAGAGAGAGAGAGAAGAGAGAAGAGAGAGAGAGAGAGAGAGAGGAGAGAGAGAGAGGAGAGCGAGAGCGAGAGTGAGAGAGAGAGAGAGCGAGAGAGAGAGGAGAGAGAGAGAGAGAGAGAGAGAGAGAGAGGAGAGAGAGAGAGAGAGAGAGAGAGAGAGAGAGAGAGAGAGAGAGGAGAGAGAGAGAGAGACGGCATGCAAATGTGTGTACACTACACAGCTCTGCATTGCACTACAACACAGTACTAAAATACCAAACAACACGATACAATACACTATTGCACAAAAAAACCCAGCATAATACAACACAACACACTATAATCAAAATAAAACACAAAGCAAAAGAACATAAAACAACACAATACACCATGATGCAATTCAAAACAAAGCAACACAATACAATATAACACAACACAACACAGCACAACATTATCTAACTAAAACACAACCCATCACAATATTAATTTAAACAACACAATGATACAACTGCGACACAATACTATACAACACAACAATACGAATACAACACAGAACAATATAACATAATTATGCAATGTAATACAACACAGCATAGACGAACGCAACACAACATGACACAACAGAGCACAACCTACGGTAAAACTAAAAGATAAAGCTGCCCCGTAACCTATACAGTCGTTGCGAAGCGAGGTGTCAGAGGTGTCAGTTGTATTCTCTAGGGGCCAGCATACTGAGGGCGGCGCCCATCTCCTCTCCTTCGCCGCTTAGCCTTCCCTGACCCTAAAGAGGGCAGGTACTCATTTACAGCTGGGTGAACTGGGGCACTATGCTGTAGCCAAGGCGTGTAAAACGGTCACCCATCCACCTGGCAACCACACTCAATACTACTTAAACCTTAGCTAGGGGAAAAGCCAATGCTCTGACCACTGAGCTAAACCGTCTCCACTGTAACATAACACACTACAATCCACATTGTCAGACCATACAAAAAGTCTTTCGGATGAGACTATAAACCGAGGCCCCGTGTGCGAACGCACGCACAACATCCTGCGCACACGTTAAATCCTGTTCCGCTTTTCGTAAGAGTAGGCCATCGTGTGCCGGTGGGAACAGATGACAAGATTTACAAAATTGCATACACACGGGGACTAGATGTAAAAAAAAAAAGCATATGATTGCTTATTCCATTATCATCGATATAAAAGAATAAATAAATACATAAACAAATAAATAAATAAATAAATAAATGAATAAATACCTGGGGGCGGAAGGGGCTTGTGCAGGTTGTGTCCCTCAGGCAGACACTCTGGCAGCAAGGATGACTTGTCCCACCTGACGTCATCGGCATTGTTGGCGTCATCCACCGAGGGGCATGACGTCACAACCTGACTCTCCAGCAGGATGGTGATGTCATGAAGACCTGCGGTCAGCGGTTTCCGACGCTGGGGTGGACATTTCTGTGGGGAGGGATTGGGGTTTAGCTGTTGTGTGTGCAGGTGTAGTGTCGAAACTGTATTGTGTCGTGTTGTGTTGTGTAGTAGTGTGTTATATTGTATTGTGTAGTAGTGTGTTCTAGTGTATTGTGTCGTGTTGTGTTGTGTAGTAGTGTGTATTGTGGTGTAAATGGTTGTGTAGTAGTGTGTTATAGTGTACTGTGTTGCAACATGTTGTGTTGTGTAGTAGTGTGTTATTGTGTCTTGTGTTGTGTTGTGTAGTAGCGTGTTATAGTGTATGATGTTGTGTTGTGTTGTGTTGTGGTAGTAGTGTGGTCTAGTGTATTGTATCGTGTTGCATTGAATCATGTTGTGCGGTAATATGTTATAGTGTATTGTATTGTATCGTGTAGTGTAGTGTGTTCTAGTGTATTGTATTGAATTGTGTTGTGTAGTAATGTGTTATAGTGTATTGTATTGTAGCCCGTCATCATGGGAAGAGATAGCTTCAGACAGAACCAAGTGGCGGGCCACTGTTCACGACGGTGCCCGCCAATATGAAAGTGACAGGAAAGCTGCTGCAGAGAAGCGCAGGCAGGACAGAAAGACCAATGCCTTGAAGCTCCCGGCACCTGCTACCATTCCCTGTCCCCTGCGCGGATTGGGCTTATCAGCCATCTCCGCACTCACTGATGATGACATCCCCACCCCCCTCCAGGATGATCGGATGGTCCTCGTTGCTCCGACGGACGAACAAGAATTGTAACTTGTTATGAAGTAATGTGTTATAGTGCATTGCATTGTATCGTGTTGTGTAGTAATGTGTTATAGTTTATTGTATCGTGTTGTGTAGTCATGTGTTACAGTGTATTGTATTGTATCGTGTTGCGTTGTGTAGTAGTGTATAATAGTGGTAGTGTTTTATAGTGTACTGTATTGTACTGTGTTGTGTAGTAATGCGTCATAGTGTACTGTGTTGTATCCTGTTGCGTTGTAGTGTGTTATAGTGTATTGTATCATGTTTTGTTGTGTGTTGTAGTGTGTTATAGTGTATTGTATCGTGTTGTGTTGTGTAGTAGTGTGTTATAGTGTATTGTGTTGTATTGTTTGTTTCATGGTGTATTGTAGTGTATTGTGTTGTATTCTGCCGCGTTGCGTTTTATCTTATTGGATAAAGTTTATCAAGCTGAATTTGAATATCGCATACGACCAGTAATTTTGTAACGCTATAAGACAGCCGTATTCTTACTTTAAAATGCTTGTCTAAATAAAATGTTCTGGGAGGGCTGTAACACGGGACCTCACTTTATAGCCTCATCCAAAGGACATTTAGGGGAGTGGAGTCAGTGTTGATGTTAACCTTGGGTGAAAACACACTCACTTACACAAACACACATAACACACACACACACACACAACACACGACACAAACACACACACAAACACACACACACAAACACACACACAGAACATACAAACACACTACACACACATACACACACACACATACACACACATACACACACACACACACACACACACACACACACACACACACACACACACACACACACACACTCAATAACAAAAAACAACAAAATTTTTAATAAGGGTGAAATCTTGTTCCACCACACAAACGCACTAAGGTACTCCATAATCGTCCTCATCACTTACTTGCTGGCAGCGTGCCACGTCAGAGCAGATGATGACGTCACAGGAGAAAATGAGCGCCCTCTGGAGGGTCCAAAGGCGGGGACGGGGAAGTAAGGGGTGGTGAAGCCGTGTCTGCTCTGGGTGAAGCCACTGCCCCGGGGTACACTGCTGCCCTCCCCACACCTGTAGGGCCATGATTACAGAGGGTGAGTTAGGGTGCATAGGGAAGGTACGGTAGCTATTCGTGCGTTCGTTTTATATCCTGATTAGTTTCAGTCATGTCTCTGTTGTATTGCGTTGTGTTGTGTTGAGTTGCATTGTATTGTGTTGTGATGTGTTGAGTTGTATTGTAATGTGTTGCACTGCATTGTGTTGTGTAGTGTTGTGTTGTGTAGTCTTGTGTTGTGTTTTGTTGTGTTGTATTGTATCGTATGATACTGTATGGCCAACAAATGTACACGTGATCAAGCGTGAGCTCAACTGGCAATTGTATTGCATTGCGCTGTATTGCATTGTGTCATATTGTGTTGTGTTGCATTGTATTGCATTGTGTTGCATCCTCAGCCAAGCAAAGAAGTTTAAAATAAAGCTGCAAATGTGTTTAAAAAAAATCAAGGGCATCCACTGTGTTGACATAGAATTCACAGAAGAACAAAGAAAAAACCAATAAGACAGAAAACATACATGAACTAATCGATGTAGCAACACTCACAGACAGTGAGGCAGTGTTCTAAAAAAAACCCAAAGCAATTAAAGAGATTCAATACAGACTACACCACAGTATGAGATCATGGTGTCAGTGTGTGATACAATGCTCAATCACACACATTACACAACCACGCTAGCTTTCTCCAACAGTGGCAAACGTGTGCCACTACCTGGGTCACAGCAAAGCTCTCTACAGTCTGTTTAGCGATGTTGTCCACCCCTTTGTTTCTCGGTCTGCCCGGTTTCTCCTCCACTGCACCGTGCTCTGCAAGATGATCTGGGAAAGGCTTTCAGATCCTGTGACATAATCACATCATTAAAGTTTTCTCTTCTTTAAGTCTGGAAGTCTTCATAGCACTCTGTAACCTGTTTGGTGATGTTCATGGAAGATGTCTAGAATATTCCTAGAAAATCGCATTTTCAGGGCTTGAATTCTTCTCCAGCTCTGCACATCTGCTTCTGAAGTACCGTATGTGTGAATATAGAAGGAACCAGTGGACACAATTGTTTTTGACTTCATATTGACGTGTTGTTTTTTTTCGTTTTGTTGTCTTCCCATGCTGCTTTGATTTTAGCCAAACCTGGTGATTGTCTCTGTAGCTCTTGAAATCCGCTCTGCTGTTGGACCTTCCTCACTGGTGATGGAACCTAGCAGCTTGAATCTGCTCATTGTATACATAAAGTTCTCATCCACTGACTAGGATGCTGGTCATCAACTTGCTTTTTTCAGCATTAATTAATCTCCATCCCAAACTTCGATGACGCTTTGTATAACCCTTCTACCAAGGTTTCAAGCTCTTCTTCCTTTCCTGCAAAATCATAAATGTTAGTGAAGTCATAATAGAGGGTTTGTTGATGCCCTGAAGTTTTCTTGCACAATTTTATGGGATAAAAAGAAGAAGAAGAAGAAGAAGAAGAAGAAGAAGAAGAAGAAGAAGAAGAAGAAGAAGAAGATAATGATGATGATGATGAGATGATGATGATGATGATGATGATGATGATGATGATGACGATGACGATGACAACGACGTCGACGACGACGACGATGACGATGATCATGATCGTGATCATGGTCATGATGGTGTGTATAATGTGAATGGTGATAAAGATGATAATATTATCGTCATTATTATCATCTTTATCATTATTGCCACAATCAAGATGATAGGATAAGGGAGGAGGACTTCTTACCCGTGGAGCATGATGTGGGAGGAGAAGGGGGGAGTGGCCACATTGTCCATGGAGGAAGGGTCAGCGGATTGGTCACCCGGCATGACGTCACTGAGGGGATCCCCAACGTGTCTGTTTGACATCACAATCATAGGTTAATTCCACGTTTTTGCTTCACGGGAAACGATTTGTGTTCGTGCACATTCGTAAACATGGCCACATACACTGAAATTTGGAAAAAGACAACCCCAAAATAGCAATATGTTTATTATCAGACCTACAGCGCCAGCACTATTGTTTTCATCCTTTCTTTGTACACCATGACACTAAAGGTAACAAAGGTAAAGGTGTCCATAACCTATGTGATCGTAGGGGAGCGAGGCATCGAGCACTTCAGTATCTCTAGGGGCCAGCATATTGAGAGCGGCACCCATCTCCTCTCCCTCACTGCTTTACCTTTCCTGACCCTAAAAAAGGGTAGGTACCCATTTACAGCTGGGTGAACTGGGGGAACTGTACTGATGCCAAAGCGCGCAAACGGTCACCCATTCAACTGGTAACCATGATCGATGCTGCTTAGCCTTGGGGAAAGCGAGCGCTCTGGCAACTGAGCCACCAGCTGCTATTCACGTCACGGGAGAGGGCCATCTCCACTTCACAGGTCAAAGCATAGTCACATCT
The DNA here is from genome assembly GCA_030674155.1 of Stramonita haemastoma. Lineage (NCBI taxonomy): Eukaryota > Metazoa > Mollusca > Gastropoda > Neogastropoda > Muricidae > Stramonita > Stramonita haemastoma. Next base: position 17,929,801 of record CM060330.1, read on the forward strand.
TAATGTAGGCCTTTTAAATTTGCTTATACACAATGGTCAGCCAGTGACAAAGCTGTTGGCCTGGGCCATGGTCATGTTCTGAAGTCCTGATGATTGTAGCGCTTATTGTTGATACCCTGTAGGAGGGAGTTTTCGTGAATTAGCTTGCAGACACACATTCGCACGAGTGCACGCGCACGCGCATACACGCGCGCACACACACACCACTTCTTTCTCTCTCCCCCTCTCTCTCTGTAACACACCACACACACACACACAAACACACACACATGCACACACACTACAATGCACTACACTACACTACACTACAACTACACTACATTAAACTACACTACACTACAACTACACTACATTAACCTACACTACACTACACTACTACTTACACTACACTACACTACATAACACAACACTATACTACTACCACAACTACAACCACAACAACACTTCAACAACACCACACCACACCACACACACTAACTACACTACACTACACTACACTACACTACACTACACTACACTACACTACACTACACTACACTACCACTACACTCACTCACACCACTACACTACACTACCACATCCACACCACTCCACTCCACTCCACACACCACACCACACCACACCACACCACACCACACCACACTACACTACACTACGCTACCCTACACTACAATCACCACTACAACCACAACCACAACCCCCCCAGCCCCCCCAACTCACTATGTTGAGCCGCGTGCAGCTCCAGCGCCACCTGTTTGCCAGGGTAGACCACTGACGTCATGCCCCCGTCCTCATCCACCAGGTTCAGCTGCAGCACTGACGCCGATGACGTCATGCCTCTGACGTTAGACCGTCCGGAGCCTTTGGACAGCTTGAGCGGGGAGTGCCTGAGGTCGGGGTGCAGGGGCACCATCACCCTCTCGTCCACCTCGTTCACCAGTCGGCTGCTGCGGTAGTGGCTGAGGTAGCCTTGGGACAGGTACCCTCTGCTTCCAGCCCCGCCCTCCCATTCTGCTGCTGCTCGGTCTGGGCTTTGCTGTCCAGGCCTGTGAGAGTGTCACCCTTGAGATGGTAGCCTGGGTAGGCATCTTCGTAGTGCAGTCCTCTGTGCGGGTCTCTTCGTAAGATTCTGAGGTGGTTTCTTTCTCCAATCCTGTAAGGGCACCACCCTCGTGGTTGAATCCCCTAGGGATGTGTTTGTTGTCAGATCTTGTGGGGATTTCGTCGTCAAATCCCGGAAAGACAGCACCATCGTGGTTGAATCCCCTGGGGATGTGTTTATTTCCAGATCGTGTAGAGATTTCTTTTTCGTCGAATGCCGGTACAGGGAGAGAAAGATCTTGTTTGAGAAACCTTGCAGAGATCTGTCCTTTGTCAAGTAAGGAGCGTAGTTCTTTATCTTCAAATGTTGGTGTGTGGCTGTTTCTGGCGTGGACGTGTGTAGGGATGGGTCTGTGTTGTCGTGTGGAGGGATTGCCGTGTTTGTTGAGGTCACTTTCTGCAGCGGCTGTGTCCTCGTGGCGATGGTGGTGGTCAGCGATGCTGGCCGCTGTGTCGTAGTAGCAGGAGAGGGTGTGGGCTGTCTCTTTCTGCTGCACGGGGCTCTTGGGGCTGTAGTGCACGTGCACCGTGATGCTGTACCGTCTGCCTCCTCTGAACCTGCCACAGGTGGGGTCACAGTATGGTGTTTAGATGAATGAAGGTGGACAGCAGAAAACTTGGTAGTCGTGTGTGTGTGTATGTGTGTGTGTGTGTGTGTGTGTGTGTGTGTGTGTGTGTGTGTGTGTGTGTGTGTGTGTGTGTGTGTGTGCGTGGTGCGTGCATAGTGTGTGTGTGTGTGTGTGTGTGTGTGCGTGCGTGAGTGTGTGTGTGTGTGAGTGTGTTTGTGTGTGTTTATTTATTTATTTATTTATTCTTTTATATCGAGGATAACAGAATAAGCAATCATGTGCTTTTTTTCATCCGGTCCCCGTGTGTATGCAGTTTTGTAAATATTGTCATCTGTTCCCACCGGCACACGATGGCCTACTCTTACAAAAAGCGGAACAGGATTTAACGTGTGCGCAAGATGTTCTGCGTGCGTTCGCACACGGGGCCTCGGTTTAAAGTCTCATCCGAAGGACTTTTGGGGAGAGTGGAGTCAGCACTGATGTTAACTCCAGGAAGAAAATTTCCTCGACCGGACCACCGGGGTGTGTGTGTTGTGTGTGTGTGTGTGTGTGTGTGTGTGTGTGTGTGTGTGTGTGTGTGTGTGTGTGTGTGTGTGTGTGTGTGTGTGTGTGTGTGTGTGTGTGTGTGTGTGTGGTGTGTGTGTGTGTGTGTGTGAACAGCATTAACAACAACAGCAGCTGTAACAACAACAATTACGACAACAACTATAACATCAACAACAATGTGAACCGGCCATAAAATACCTACAGTATACATAACGACAGAAACGACAACTAAAACATAAAAGTTCTACTTATCAACTTTGCTGCCATCTTTAACACAACAGAGAAGGATTTGTTGTTGTTTGTGCCTATTGTTATTGTTGCGCATTCCCGTATCTACAGCTTAATACTCTGGGGGTCACCCAAAATGTGCACTCTTGACTCACTCATCCCACCTGGGAATCACTGTGAGATTGAAACTTGCACACTGGATGAGAAGTTTGCGTCTATGACTATTTTCGAATACATAGCCATATAGGCAGCCATACTTCGGAGGGATTTTTTGTCCTTCAAAGAAGAGTCCTGTATGGTATGCAAAGAGCTTGTTATG
>CM060330.1:17937563-17955063 GCA_030674155.1 Stramonita haemastoma
GAGAGAGAGAGAGAGAGAGAGAGAGAGAGAGAGAGAGAGAGAGAGAGAGACGAGACGAGAAGGAAAAGAGCAAGAGAGTAAGAGAGAGAGAGGATCAGAGCAAGAGAGAGAGAAGAGAGAGAGAAGACAGATACAGACAACACACACAACACACAAAAACCAAACACACACACACACACACACACACACACACACACACACACACACACACAAACACACACACAAGACAAGACACGACACAAACAAAACAACAAACAACACACAACAGTTCTCAACAACAGACAGACATTACACATACAAACAACAGAAAACAGACAAGCAGAACAGAGACACACACAGCAACAGACAGACTCACACACACAGAAGCAGAAAACTGACACTAGAAAACACCAAATCACACACAACACACACACACACACACACACACACACACACAACACCACACACACACACACACACACACACACACACACACACAATACCAGACAGATATAGACGCGCGCAGGCTAGGCCAAAGATACTCAAGGCCCAGTACAGGCGACGGGAAAAAAGAGACAAAAGGCAAAAACAAAAGGTCTGAGAGACTCAGGCAGAGACACGAACAGACCAAACACAGACACACACACGACAGACAGACAGTGCATCAAAGCCTGGAACAACACGAGCAGGCAGTAGGCCTATACTATACAAGGCTACAGCAGAAGGAGGGAGGGAAGGAGGGAGGGAGAGAGCAGAGAACAAGAGGCTGATTGTCAGCAAGCCACTCCCTGACTCTGACACCGGCATTGGCCACGAATTTAGAAGGAAGGCAGGCAGATAAGCCACACTTGGCGGTCACACACCGCTGTTCAAGTTCAACTTAATACAGGCTGCACATAACGGTTAACTTTGGACACTTTTCCCTCTGTTTTTCTATATACCTTATATTTATTCAGGACATACTAAGGTATCCACAGAAATATAAAAAAAACTCTTTTTTTTCCAGAAAGACTAGCTCCTGGCTCAAAATTCATGATACTACGAACGAATAAGGTAGGTTTGAACTTAAAAAAAAAATCAGCAAACACTATACACCCTCAGTCCTTTGTCGTTTGCTGCTGCCTCACCACATTATGCATGCGCGGGGTCAACAGGGTACAAACACAAGCAAACTTAATCTTTTACCCTCAATAAAGATCATTTTGACTTGACTTGACTTGACTCCCCATTTGATGATCATTTCTCACTTTCTCATCACTACCTGGTGTTGATCTATGGCCTCAATCCCCCAAAACAAGTACACCATGCATTTTTTCATGCTTTAAAAAATCTGTGAAAAACAGCAAACCTGTTGCTGACTGACACTCTCTAGAAGATACTACATACATGACCCTGGAAGCTAACCTTTATGTGTAACCCCCAAACCACACTTTTTCCCATTGCACTCAAAACTCGGCGCTGCATTTACGCCAGTGTATCATCGGCACAAACAGTAAGACATTTCCCATGAACTAATCTGCGTAACTTGTACGTTTTATTCTCTAACACTCAAGCAAAAGTTCGTACCGGGTCAAAAGTTATGTCCGTTATTTTTTATGTAAAAAAATAAAGTGCCAAAACCTACAATGGCATGCTTTACAAAGTGTTATGCTAAAATTGTTGGTCATTATCCACCACTAAAACTACTATTTTTAAACAACCCGTATTCTTCGTTAAAAGGGTGAAAAATCCTCTGAAGTCCGAGTATGGATGCCTACGGTGGCCAGCTACTCGAAAACAAACCCATACACGCGTAGACTTCTCATCTAAGTGTACTAGCAGTCTCACAGTGATTCTCAGGAGTGATGAGTGAGTCAGAGTGCACATTGTGGGTGACCCCCAGGGTATACCTTACTCCAAAAACAACAAGAACAACAAGAAAAGCAGCAACAAACAAATATCGCATTTTTTTGTTTACGCTGCTTAAAACGGATATTTTATCTATCCTAAACATATTTCAAAGAAGCCAGCGGTTCTTCAAGAGAACGTTTTTAGAGGCACTGCTTACAATATTACTTGGCTATCTCAACCATGTTTGAAATGAACAAAGTGTGGAAAGATGGGGGGATCCAGACACACCCTCCCCCCCCCCCCAATAAACTTTGGCCTGAACTCTACAAGTAATTAAAAATTAAGTTAAAATTAAAAAAAATTAGAATCAAATTAAAACACAAAACACACCCACACACACACACGCTCCCCCCTGGCGACGAGGTAAAGTACGTTTTTCAAATCTATATCATCCAAATGGCGACAAGTCTGCCAAATTTCGAACATTTTCGAACATTTTCACATCTATCAAGACAATGAAAACGTTGGCACACGTTGGCGGAAATGGCTGTCAAAGTTTGAAAATCTTGTGTGTGCTTTGGACATTACAAGAGACGCTCGAAAAAAAGCCCTACTCCTTCATTACGGAGGTGACGAAATCTTCGAAATTTACGAATCTTTCTCTGACGAGAAAAAGGGGATCGGCGCAACCATTGACGATGAACCAAACGAATACAACGTGCTGAAGACATCTTTCACTGAATACTTCACCCCAAAGAAGAATACCAGCTACGAACGTCTGAAGTTCAGAGATGTGACACAAAACACAGGTGAGACAATTGACAGTTTCCATACTCGACTCCGTGCGTTAGCAATAAACTGCGATTTTCACGATGCAGACAGTGAAATTCTGACACAGATTTTGCATGGTTGCACATCATCTAGACTGAGGAGAAGAGCGCTTAGGGATTCGTTTACACTGGACCAGATACTTTCGGAAGCACGATCTCAAGAGCTATCCGAAGCTAGGGCTGCAGACATTGAACAAACAGCTCACAGTCACAAGGTAAACGCAGTCAAGAATTCTGCGGTCGTAAGCATGGAAGAGGAGGAGGTCAGTCCTCTCACACAAACACTCGTGAGGGACAGAGTGGCTTCCAGCAGAGAGGCAGAGGTGGATTTTCTCAACGAGGTAGAGGAAGTTCCAGACCGCCAAGACAAAACACGACATGCCGTAACTGTGGTGGACCATTCCCACACCCCGACGGATGTCCAGCTGCAGGAAAGCAGTGCAGAGCTTGTTCGAAGATAGGACACTACTCTCGTGTTTGTAGATCCAAACAAAAGCCTGTGAAGATCAACAACGTATCGAATACTTGTGACAGATCAGCCGATAGCTCCAGTGAGGAATCAGTCTTCCACGTCACCCACAATTCCAAAATTCCAGCAGTCCATGCCACACTGTTTGGGAAAGAAACGTCATTTCTTGTCGACAGTGGTGCGACAGTAAATATTGTGCACACGTCGATATGCCCAACAAATCTGAAACTCAAACAGCCATGTCCCAGAATTATGGCCTACGGTTCTGACAAACCTTTGCCTGTGGATGGATACTTTTCGACAGACCTAGAATACAAAGGCAAAAGAACACATGCAAAATTCTACGTCGTCAATAGTGACAAGAAAACAGATAGTCTTATCTGCGCAGACACTGCACAAGCTTTGGGACTGATACAGTTCGCATTCTCTGCGAGCCTGAATTTGGACACATCTGCCCAATCAACAAGTTCCATCGCTGATAACTTCACAGAACTTTTTGATGGTAAACTAGGACACATCAAAGATACGAAAATCAAACTGCATGTGGATCCTGAAGTACAGCCTGTTGCGCAACAGCACCGACGTGTTCCATTCCATCTTCGAAAACAGGTGGAGGCCGAACTGAAGAAACTTCAAGAATTGGACATCATTGAGCCGGTAACTGGACCGACTCCCTGGGTCAGCCCTATTGTGTGCGTCCCCAAGAAACGTGAGGGAGAAGTTAGAGTGTGCGTTGATATGCGCGAACCAAACAAAGCAATAGGTAGAGAAAAACATCCTATGCCAACACTCGACGACTTGATTGCAGATCTGAATGGGGCTACAAGGTTCAGCAAACTTGACATGACTCAAGCCTATCATCAGCTGGAAATTGACTCAGACTCTCGTCAGATCACTACATTCTCAACTCACGTTGGATTGTTCAGATACAAAAGGCTGTTATTTGGAGTCAACGCAGCTTCAGAAATTTTCCAAAACGCCATATCCAATGTACTGCATGACATTCCTGGTGTTAGAAATCTGTCTGACGACATCATCATTTTCGGGGCTACTCAGCAAGAACATGACAAGAGCTTGAAGAAGACACTTCAACGCCTACAAGAGGTGGGAGCAAAACTCAACCGCAAGAAATGCATTTTTTCTGCGTCCGAGCTGACATTCTTTGGCCATGTGTTTGGAAGAGGGGGGATGACCGCAGATCCTGAGAAAACCAAGACAATTCTCAATGCCCCTGCACCTACAAACATCGCTGAACTCAGATCGTTTCTCGGTATGACTCAGTACATGGCTAGATACATTCCTGCGTATGCGACAATCACCAGTCCACTGCGTGAACTACTCAAGAAAGATGTGAGTTGGACCTGGTCAGCAGCTCAACAGGCGGCGTTCGAAAAGCTGAAAGAAATGCTCACCTCAAGCCCAGTCATGGCATACTTTGATCCTGCTAAAGAAACGTCTATCCTGGTGGATGCTAGCCCAGTTGGTCTTGGGGCGATTCTCGTCCAAGACAACAAGGCGATCTGTTACGCGAGCCGAGCGCTCACAGACGTTGAAAAACGCTACTCACAGACAGATAGAGAGATGCTTGCTGCTGTCTATGGAATCGAACATTTCCACTTGTACGTGCAAGGAGCTCCATTCAAACTCATCACTGACCACAAACCACTGCTCGGGATAGTCAAAAGCCGAAACCCAACAACAGCCCGAATTGAGAGATGGCGTCTTCGACTCATGCCGTACGAGGTCGAATTCGTGTACAGACCAGGCAGAAATGAACAAAACCCAGCTGACTACATCAGCCGGCATCCTCAAACAACACCTGCCAGAGACAACGCTGGTGAGGAGTACATTGCATTCCTAGCCAAATTTGCAGTACCGAAAGCAATGACGCAAGGCGATGTTCGAGCTGAAACTCAGAAAGACCCTCAGCTCCAGAAAGTTATGCAGGCAGTCCAAACTGGACAATGGAGAAGTGACATTTCAGACTTTGCACGATTCAAAGACGAGTTATCCGTGCATGATGGACTTGTTCTTAGAGGTCATCGTCTCATTCTTCCGCAGTCACTTCAGAACCAAGCCATAGACATTGCTCACCAGTCACACCAAGGTATTGTGAAGACCAAGCAACTGATCCGGGAAAAAATCTGGTTTCCTGGTATCGACAAACTGGTTGAGAATGCTGTGAAGTCCTGTATTCCATGCCAGGCCACGTACAAAGGACCAACACAGAGAGAACCTCTCCAACCAACACCACTCCCTTCAGGCCCATGGGTAGCAGTGGCGATTGACTTCGCTGGACCGTTTCCATCGGGAGAATACGTGTTGGTGGTCACTGACGAATACAGTCGATACCCAGAAGTGGAGATCGTCTCATCCACTTCAGAAAGAACCATACTCCCCCGTCTGGACCAAATTTTCGCACGCCAAGGCTTCCCTGAAATCTGCAAGACAGACAATGGCCCACCATTCAACGGTCAAGCCTTTGCACAATACGCTGAGAGGAATGGTTTCAGGCACAGGAAAATTACGCCTGTGTGGCCTGAGGCGAACGGTGCAGCTGAGCGCTTCGTGGGAACCCTCAAAAACAATATCCGTACATCAACAGCTGACGGCCGAAACTGGAAGGAGGAAATCCCAACGTTCCTCCGAACATTTAGGGCAACGCCACACACTGCAACTGGTGTCTCGCCATTCGAGGCAATGACAGGACGGAAGATGAACGTCGGTCTACCCACAGCTCCGAAACATCTCTCTCCGGTCCCTGTGCATACTCGTATTGCGCACAATGACCATCACAATAAAGGAAAGATGGCAGAATACGTTAATGCCCGCCGTCACACTGCACAAGCAAACATGGCACCTGGTGATTACGTGTTGGTCAAGCAGCCCAAGCAAAATGCGCTGACAACGCCGTACAACACGACGCCATGCCTGGTGAAAGAGAAGAAGGGGAGCATGATAACAGCTTGCCGCCCTGACGGATCTCTCATCACCAGAAATTCGTCCCACTTTCGACAGCTGCCAGCACACATCAACATTCCTGGCGACGTTCCAGAACTCGATGCTCCAGAGGACCCAGACATCATTCCTGGAGACATCATTCCTGCTGAGACTCCTTCAACTGGAGAAACTGGGAACAACAATACAAGCTCCGACCAGCTTCCATCACCCAGTACAAGACGTTCAGGCCGAACCACCAAAACTCCAACTTACCTGAAAGACTACGTCCTCAACTAATCCATTACGTCGATCTTGTACATGACCTGTCACTAGAGGACAACGTGTAGTTAGGTTGTCTCTCTATTTAGTCAAATTTAAGCATTGTTTGATATTAAATATCATTTATGTTTCTAGTCATTGTCAGAGAGCATCAGAATGCTCTGTAGTTTTGATTTGTGTTTATGGCCTGTATATCAAGGAGGACAGCAGTGTAGCTAGGCTGATCCAACTTGATCCTAAGTGATCGTGTAGAGTGGTCAAAATATTATGTTCTTATTATCATAAGAAGAGCATCAGAATGCTCTGTATTTTGGATTGTGTTTATGGACTGTATATCAAGAAGGACAGCAGTGTAGCTAGGCTGATCCAACTTGATTCTAAGTGATCGTGTAGAGAGGTCACAATATTATAGTTTTTAAGTGATCGTATATTTTGGTCATATTAGCCTACTAAAATTTCTTTCATTTCATTTTATTCATGAAAGCTTAAACCTCAAGTCATATATTTACATATGAGTGAAGGACCAGACGTGAATTCCAAGAAACCATTCAGAACTGAGTGGACACTTTTTCATCAAAAACTGAATATCTTGACATTCAAGTTTATCATTTGTTCGTGCAGAATTTAATTTGATTTTATATGACGTTCCTATATTGGCACAGTAGGCATAACCAGTCACTCATGTGTTTGCATCCCTTTATTTTATTCTATTGGATGTTTTGAATTTTCTCAATGTCTCTGACATACACACCCACATGCAGCCAAGACATGTATTTGCTTACTGATGTGTATTCAATATATATTGATGAAGCCAAAGGTTTAATTTTTAGAAACCATTGAATTCAAATTAATGCACAATGCATATCTTCCTCAAATTTTCGAGTTTCGGATGTTACTCTTTGACAATTCATTTTCATTGAAATTGTCCATTCAAGTTGAGGAGGGATGTTGTGTCCAAAGCCTAACTGAAATTGAAAGTAGATCGTAATATGTAATATGAGTTATTTCCCTTGAATAAAAGGTCACTTCCGGTTCCAGACAAGTGCCACGTTGTTCAGGTTTTATTGTGCGCAAGCCGTACGTTTGTATTTTGAATGTATTAGGCCACTAGCTGGTCATTCTCAAGAGAAACATAACACCCCCCCTCGCCCCAACCCCCCCCCCCCCCCCCCCCACCCACACACACACACACAACAAAACACAAAACACACACAACACACAACAAACAAACAAACCCCTACAAGTCTACCTCAGCCCCGCACCCCGCCCGCCACACATCGGGAATGACGTGCACGTAAATCGGCCCTTTCTTCTCGGGGCGGGACTGGCAGCGGTGCTGTGGGGCCCTCTCCGGGCTGTAGAGGCCGCCAACATGTCGGCCGTAGTGGCTGATGTTGGCCGGGACAGCCACGGAGGATCCGCATTCCAGGACCACTGCAATGAAGATGGAAAGCTGCTCACTGGTGTGATGGGATGGGATGTGATGATGCCAGGGATTTTTTTTTTGGGGGGGGAGAAAAGGGGGGTCGGGGGAGGGGGGAGAATAGGGTAGGGGGGTTAGGGGGAGGAATCAAATCAAATAAAATCAAAATTTTATATCCAGATGGTACATTGAGTAAGCAATAAATTTGCTTTTTTTTTTCATCAAGCCATCTATCTACTAAAAAAAGACAACAACAACAAAACCAACCAACCAAACAGACAACAAAAATACCCAAATAAGCGAACAAAACCAAAAGATACAAAAATCAAACAAAGAAACAAACAAATAAGAAAATATATAAAAAAACAAACAAAAAAACCCCAACCCCAAATAAAGAGACAGAGACAGACAGAGACAGATATAGAGACAGAGAGAGACAGACAGACAAACAGACATACAGATAAACAGACAGATAGAGATAGAGAGACAGATTTCAGGACAGACAGAGACACAGATTTTAGGACATTTTAGGACAGACAGAGAAAGAGAGAGACAGAGACACAGAGTTCAGACTGTAGACTTTAAAGGCGTCAGGTCAAAATACAAAAGAATGGTCGGCATACAGAGTAATCATATGATATAAATGTAAACATATTACTATCAATGTGTATAATTATATTATATGAACTAATGTATCAGCAATAATAAGACAAACGAATACCACCAGCCACATCTTCAAAATCTACGCTGAAACTAGTGTATTTTATGTGGATTACAATCAACAATGTTTCAAATGTTAGTATTTATTAACATAAGAATCAATTTCTAGAAATTTATCCTATTTCTTCCGTTGGTTGCACGAACAATCAATCGTAATAATTTGTACCTGTCAGTAATTATTGTAGCTTTAAGTTACACGTGCAAAGGAGGTGTTTTCGAATCTTAAAGAAAATCATTTCTCAGATCTTCTTAGACGAAGCACTTTCATAAAACGTGTTCTTCATTCTGTAGTTTGGTGAATACCAGCAGGACATTGCTTAACGTGGTTTGAACTAGTATAGTGATGTGTAATTTGGTGATTGGACGCTGAATCTTACTTGTGTAACTGCAACGCGAAAACAATATGTATCCATATTATTGACATAGTTTTCGTTTTCAAAAACAGTCTCTAAGCTTCTGTAACTGTCGTAACTATTACGATCTTTTATGATGCTAGTTAACTCTTGGGGAGGACGGGATAGCTCAGTGGTCAGAGCGCTCGCTTTCTAGTCCAGGAACATTTTGCCAAAAAAAAGGGCTCTGGCAAAAAGTAATTGCTTCAATTTTTTTTCACTTGTTTTAAGTTTTGGTGGGTGTACTTGACCATCCCAATTGGTTTTAATAACAATTTGGTGGGGGGATAGGATTTAATTCGTGGTTTGAAAAGAGTAGGTGCAGTGCAGCTGAGCTGAAACGGTATTTCCCATTTGCGCTGCTTTGCAAGCTGTTCTGGCTGTCACCTCACCTTTCCCAACAACCACTCACCCTCCCTCCCTCGCCACCACTCCCCACCTCCCCCTAACCATCCCACCCACCTCCACTCCCCCTCCTCCCTCCACGACCCCCCTCCCCCTCCCCCACCTGCCCCCACCCCCCCCCCTCCCTCCACCTGCCCCCCCCTCCCCCCCCCCCTCCCCCCTGCCCACCTCCCTCCCCTCCCCCCTCCACTAACCCCCCCCTCTCCCCACTGCCCTCCCCCCCCCTCCCCCCTCCCCACCCCTCCCCCACCCCCCTACCCCCCTCCCCCCTCCCTCCACTCCCCCTCCCCTCCCTCCACCAACCCCACCCTCCCCCCTCCCCCCCTCCCTTCCCCCCTCCCCCACCCACCTACCCCACCCCCCTCCCTTCCCTCCACCCCCCCCTCCCCCCCCCCCCACCCCCTCTCCCCCCCACCCCCCACCTCTCCATCCCTCCCTCCCCCACCCCCAACCTCCCCTTACCCCCCCTCCCCCCCCTCCCCCCCCTTTCCACCCCCTCCCCTCCCCCCACCTCCCCTTACCCCCTCCCTCCCTCCCTCCCCCCCACCCCTCCCCTACCCCCCTCCCTACCCCACCACCCTACCCTCCAACCCTCCCCACCCCTCCCCCACCCTCCAACCCCTCCCCCACCTCCCCCTCCTCTTCCTTCCCCCCACACCCTCCCCCAAGCTTCTCCTAGCACAAACATGGGAAGATAGACAACACATCACTCCAAAGCTTGGAGCATTAGAAGTTAGGGGGCAGATCCCCCTACAGATCTGCAATTCCTAACTCTCAGCTTAATTTTTTGTCTTCACATTTTTACACCTTATCATTAAACCAACAAGTTCTAATTCCAAAGGTATCTTTTACTATAAGTTCACAAATTGAAAAAAGATCTAGGTCTACAATCATTTACTTTCGCCTTTTACTTCTTTCACACAGGTCAACAGTAAGTCTACAATTTCATATAAAAACTACTGCTTCATTTCCATCATATGAAACCTTTGATCTGGACTACAAAGCAACTGCAAACAATTAAAAGGGATGCAACTCTTTAAAAGGATATGTAGCCTGAGAAGGGGAAGTAATATTGATATCAAGTAGCACACACACACACTTTCTGAATGATTTGGAACAATATTTATCAGAAATTGCTTAACACTGCATATTCAACTTTCATCTCATGGCAAAATGTTAACCAGTTGTGTTAAACTTTTACTTTATGCCCATGGTACCATTTTATTCTCCACTACAAAGAAGTGTTACAAGATGCTTTAGACATTTTGGATATTTACTGTTTTCATTAGAAACTTGTGAATCTAGTAAAAACCAAAATCATGATATTCGGCAACAATAGATCTCTAATAATTATGTAAAATAGCAGAAAAACGCTTGAAGTTCTTAACTGTTTTAAATATTCAGTAGCAGTGGTAGGGCCTAGCGAATCCGGATTCATAGGGGGCGATTGTTCAATCCAGCAAATTCTCGATTCTGGAATAAGAGGGTTAGTATATGGAGAATTAAGTCATGTTTAATTGAGAAGGACTGCATGGCAAAAAAAAATAATGTACACGTAAAATCGTTGTATGTTTTACTATATTGATGTAAAATTATGTGTAGATGAAAATGTAATGCATGAAAAATGCTTATGGTAAAGCTGCTTAAGACATGTTTAGCTTAATAAGGACTGCACAACAAATAGAACTAGAGACACATGTAGCACTTGATTTATTTTCCATAAAATTGTTGTACCTGTTTTGTTGTATGGATGTGAAGTTTGGGGATATGAAAATATAGCAATAATTTCATAAGTTTCAGTTAAAGGTTTTAAAATATAGTTTTCCTTTAACCCACTTGTATTCAGATTCTCTGAACACACACTGCACCATGATTTTGCATTCCATCACGAAATCAGGTCAGGCACACATGCTTGCTAGCCTTTTCCTCCTTCTAAATACATACCAGCAGCTACAATTACTTCCAGATTATCAGCAGGGCTTCTACTTCTAGCCTGATAGAGCTTTGACATGTGGTAGCAATTAGTGATGATCACAACGTGATGGAAATCTACTGTGTGTAAATCCCAGCAAATCTGGATTCAGAGGGGGCAATCATTCAATCCCTGCAATTCTGGGTTCAGACTAAGAGATCTGTTCGAATGGTGCGTTTCTGGATGCAGCTGCTCCACTTCCAGTATGAAAAGCTGCCATCAAGTGTTTACCAGATGATGATAGATTTACTTGACAAATACTTGATTCAATCAGCATGGCTAAGTAGGATTTTAAAATACCTTAGTACAAAGCGGATTTGACTTTGTGGGAGAGGCAGTTATGTTCAAGTATTAATTTTCTTCAAGTATTTAAAAGTTCGCATATCAAAGTTAAAATTTCACATATCAAAGCCTTCTTAATAGAAAATTTTGTTAATGAATGAAGAAGTGAGCCGTGGGATAATAGAAGACGCCTTTACTATAGAAATTTGAAGATAGATTTTGGAAAGCAAAAGTACATAACTTGTCTACCAGGTATACATATGTTTACGCTTTTATAAAAAAAAAAAAAAAATGTTGTAGTTGTTACAATCTTCCAATTGAGGATGGACATTTCCATAACATACCACAAGATAAAGAATGTGTTCAAAATACAATATATCTGTTTTAGGGGATGAATTTGATTTTATGATTTTATTTTATAAAGTCCCAACTTTATAAATTTACAACAGGATTTTAATCCTCAGCATTTTCTTCAACCCTTGTCCAGTTACAAATTTTGAAGGCTAATGAAATGTAAATGTCGAAAATTTCTCCTGTCTCTCAAAATTCATAAGACGTGCAGGTATTTCTTGAAAATTCATTTGTTGTCATTCATATGTGTACTTTGTGTATTTTAAAGAAATTGATATAATTTTTAAAATGTTTTGAGGTTTTAATGCTATTTGTTTGTCATTTTGTGATGAACTCATTTTGTGGTCGCGCCATTGGATGATGCAATTTCTGTCTTTTTTGCCTAGTGGTTATAAACATACACTTTGTTTTGTTTGAAATAAGAGACATATGATTGAGTTCTGTCTATTCAATAAGTTTATCAATATCTGCCTGCATATCACTCACAAGCTAGTTGGGACCACTGCTGTTACATTGATTTGATGTATCATCAACAAATATTTGACATAAACAATGAATATACAGAGGTAGGTTGTTATTGTTATTGTTACAATTTGCGTACAGATCTAGAAGGGGTATCGAAGATGCCAAATTATTCATTTTGAACAAGCTGTACAGTCACTTAGAAACACCTGATTCTCATGCCAGAATATTGTTTGCTGACTTTAGCTCAGCTTTCAATACAATGCAGCCTCATATTCTGGTTAACAAAATACTTTTCAAAATTTGATGTAGACAATCAACTTATGCGTTGGCTGATTGAATTTTTAACTGACAGGCCACAGCGTGTTTTTGCCAACAAAATACCTTCATCTGTTAGATATACCTACACTAGTTCCCCACAGGGCTGCGTCCTCTGCCACTTCTTTACATTCTATACACAGATGATTGTAGAAGCAACCATGAAAACTCATTTCTGGTAAAATTTGCGGATGACAGTGCTCTTCTGTCTCTCTTATCTGGATCAATCCTAGACCATGGTCCAGCCCTTACCGAGTTCGTAGATTTATTTATTTATTTTATTTTATTTTATTTTATTTAATCTTTTATATCGAGGATAACAGAATAAGCAATCATGTGCTTTTTTTTTATCCGGTCCCCGTGTGTATGCAGTTTTGTAAATATTGTCATCTGTTCCCACCGGCACATGATGGCCTACTCTTACGAAAAGTGGAACAGGATTTAACGTGTGCGCAAGATGTTGTGCATGCGTTCGCACACGGGGCCTCAGTTTAAAGTCTCATCCGAAGGACTTTTGGGGAGAGTAGAGTCAGCACTGATGTTAACTCCAGGAGAAAAATCAATGTTCTGACCACTAGGCTATCGTTCCCCCCCCCCCCCCCCCCCCCCCCCCCCCGTAGATTGGTATGATGAGGCCTATCTGGAGCTAAATGTTTCTAAAACTAAAGACCTTCCTATTGATTTCAGAAGATCGGAGCACACTTCTGAGAATACCATCATCCATAGTGAAGAAGTTGAAAACGTTTTGAAATACAAATATCTGGGAACTGTTTTTGACCACAAGCTAAATTGGGATGCTAACACTGATGCCATTGTCAAAAAGGGGCAACAACGTGTGTATTTTCTGAGGAAGCTTAACTCATTTTTTGTCGACAAAAAGATTCTTTCTTTGTTCTACAAGTCTTATATAGAGAGCGTTTTAAGTTTTGCTTTCATTTGCTGGTACAATAACCTTAGCATTAAGAACAAAGAATGGTCTTCAGAGAATTGTGAGAATCTGCTCTAAAATTATCAGAGAAGAACAAAGAGACCTCAGGTCGTTTTGTAATCAGCAGCATGTACGCAATGCAACAGCCATTTTGGCCCATTCCTCCCACGCTCTGTTTTCAGAATTTCAATTGTTGCCTTCAGGACGTCGTTTTCAATGCCACAACAGCAAAACAAACAGAAAAAGGTATTCTTTGTGCCAGTAGCTATCCGAGTTCTAAACTCATAATAACACTGACTGAGATTGTTTGTTTTTGGTTTTTGTTTGTTTGTTTGTTTGTTTGTTTGTCTGTGTGTGTGTGTGTGTGTGTTGTGTGTGTGTGTGTGTGTGTGTGTGTGTGTGTGTGTTGTGTGTGTGTGTGTGTGTGTAAACTTCTCTGAATTACCTGCCACTGTTATGTATGTAGCCAATGCATACAGGTGCATATGCATATGTCATAAATAATATGTTCTATTAATTAGTTATGTTTTTTTTTTGCTTGTAATTCAATGTCTTTTACAATTATGTGCTGTGTGTGTGGGGGGGGGGGGGGGGGACGGGTGGTGTGATGGTGTGTATGGATAGGGGGGGGTGAGTGTGTGTGTATGTGTGAGTGTGGGGGCGGGTGGGTGTGGATTGTATGGGGAGGGGGGGGAGCGTGTGTGTGTGTGTGTGTGTGTGTGTGTGTGTGTGTGTGTGTGTGTGTGTGTGTGTGGTGTGCGTGCATGCATGTATATGTGCAGGTGTGAACGCGCGTACACGTGCGTATAATGTGTAAATAATGGTGATCATATGTCTTTTCTAGTCAATGGTTTTTAAGAACATTGTATCTAAACATTGGTGTGTGTGTATGCGTGTGCGCGCGCATGTAGAGTGTGAGTGTTTGTGACATTTTATTTGAAGTTATATAATGTTTGAACAAATAAGAAATGTAGCTGTTCTGTGTTTGATTATAATTTGTATCAATATGCCTGTCAGTATTGTAATTGCCCTTCAGGGATGATTAAAGTGCTTTTGACTTGACTTGACTTATTGTTAGAGATAGAGAAAAAAAGTGGTCCTAGTATTGATCTTTGTGGTAATCCATATTTCACGGGTAATAAGGTGGATCTCATAGGCCCAATTTCAACAAGCTGTTGATGATTACTGAGAAATGGGTGTAAAATCTTAATGCTTGTTTGGAAATTTTATGGCATTTTAATTTTTGACTGAAAAGAGAAAGTTAGGTTATACTGCAGATGAACGTTGCTCAACTGTATTTAGAGTTTTTGACACATTCTACGTGCCTGATAAAACATTTTTAAGGCAATATTACCTCCCCTTCATAGGCTATCATAAAGAGTGAGATTCCTTTTTATTGTTTGAAGTTGCTGAGAATTCCAGAGAAAAGTCTGTATGTAATGGAAATGAAGCATCAGTTTTTACGTAAAATTGTTAGACTGTGCTCTTTAGCTCTCTGAAACGAGGTGTGGTGGACCAAAATGTTTTCAAGTAGCTTTTATTTTGAAATTCTGAAGAGATATAGAAAAGGACACCTTTAAATTGTGGAATTGTTAGTCTAATATATAAATTTTAAAATTTTGATGACTACAAGTTAAGCTTTGAGTTAGGAACTGCAGATCTGTAGGGGGATCTGCCCCTAACTTCTAATGCTCCGAGCTTTGGAGTGATGTGTTGTCTATCTTCCCATGTTTGTGCTAGGGAGAAGCATAGGGAAGGGTGGAGAAGGATAGGGGGAGGGAAGAAAGGGAGCAGAAAGACAAGGGGGGGTGGAAGGAGGGGGGGAGGGTGGTGGAGGGGGGGCAGGGTGGTGGGGGTGGAGGGGGGGGGAGGGTGGGGGATAGGAGGGTGGTGGATGGGGGGGATGGTGGTGGATGGGGGGAGGGGGGGGGAGGGAGGGGGGAGAGGGTGGATGGGAGGAGGGGGGGGGGTGAGGGGGGGGGGTGAGGGGGGGGTGAGGGGGGGGAGGGGGGGTGGATAGGGGGGGGTGGGGGGAGGGGTGGATGGGAGGAGAGGGGGGGGGAGGGGGGGGAGGGGGGGGTGGATAGGGGGGGTGGGGGGAGGGGGGGAAGAGGGGAGGGGGGAAGAGGGTGGGGGGAGGGGGAATGGGGGGGGGAGGGAGGGTGGGGGAGGGGTAGGGGGGGTGGGGGAAGAGGGGGGGAGGGGGGGGTAGGGGGGGGAGGGGGGGGTGGATGGGGGGGTGGGGGGAGGGGTGGATGGGGAGGAGGAGGGGGGGTGAGGGGGGGGGAGGGGGGGTGGAGGGGGGGTGGGGGGGAGGGGGGGAGGGAGGGGAGGGGGGGAGAGGGTGGGGGGAGGGGGAAAGGGGGTGGGGAGGGAGGGTGGGGGAAGAGGGTAGGGGGGGTGGGGGAAGGAGGGGGGGAGGGGGGGGTAGGGGGGGGGGAGAGGGTGGATGGGGGTGGGAGGGGGAGGGAGGGGGGGGGAGGGGGAGGGGGGAGAGGGGGGAGGAGGGGGGAGAGGGGAGGAGGGGGAGGGGGGAGAGGGAGGGGGGAGAGGGGGGGGGGGGGGAGGGGGAGGGGAGGGGGGGGGGGGGGAGGGGGGGGAGGGAGGGGAGGGGGAGGGGGTGGGGGGGAGGAGGGGGGAGGGGAGGGGGGGGGGGAGGGGGGAGGGAGGGGGGAGGGGAGGGGGGAGAGGAGGGGGGAGGGGGTGGGGGGGAGAGGGAGGGGTGAGAGGGAGGGGGTAGAGGGGGAGGGGGGGGTAGGGGGGGGGGTGTGGGAGGAGGGGGGGGGGGTAGAGGGGGGGGAGGGAGGGGGTAGGGGGGGAGAGGAGGGGGTGAGAGGAGGGAGGGGGTAGAGGGGAGAGGGGGGGAGGGGGGGAGAGGGGGGAGGGGAGGGGGGGGGAGGGGGAGAGGGGGGGAGGAGGGAGGGGGGAGAGGGGAGGGGGGGAGGAGGGGGGGGGAGGGGGAGAGGGGGGAGGGAGGGGGAGGGAGGGGGTAGAGGGGGGGAGGGGGGGAGGGGGGGGGGTGGGAGGGGGAGGGAGGGAGGGGGGGAGGAAGGGGGGGAGGGAGGGAGGGGGCAGAGGAGGGTGAAGGGGGAGGGGGGAAGGGAGGGAGGGAGAAGAGGGGAGGGAGGGAGAAGAGGGAGGGGAAGGAGGGGGGAGAAGAGGGGAGGGGGGAGGGAGGGAGGGGGGCGGGGTGGGTAGGGGGGGGCGGGTGGGTGGGGGGGGGTGGGTGGGGGTGGGAGATGAGGGGTGGGTAGAGGGACGGTGTTGGGAAAGGATGTATGAAAGTGACAATACTCACAGGCAGGACTGTCTGCAGAGGGGGAACTGGCCACCAGAACATGCTGCACACAATCACATCATACATCACACAGGTGAGAAAGAAGAGGAAACACAAAGCTACTTCTGAACAGTAGCATCGACGCTAATTAATCACGCCATCATCATCTGTGTTCATATGCACACACATACACACGCCCACACACTCATTATGCCATTTTGCACACACACACACACACACACACACACACACACACACACACACACACACACACACACACACTTGTGTGTGTGTGTGTGTGTTGTGAGAGGAGAGAGAGAGAGAGAGAGAGAGAGAGAGAGAGAGAGAGAGAGAGAGGAGAGAGAGAGAGAGAGAGGGGAAGTGTGTGTGTGTGTGTGTGTGTGTGTGTATGTGTGTGTGTGGAGTGTGTGTGAGTGTGTGTGTATGTGTGTGTGTCAATCGATCAATCAATCAATCAATCAATCAATCAATCAATCAAATTTTTATTCCAGATGGTACATTGAGTAAGCAGCGATCTGCTTTTTTCCATAAAGAAAAGAAAAGAAAAAAAAAATCAAAACAATAGCAAAAAAACCAACAAAAAACAAAGCAGAAAATCCCTAGCAAACAAAAAAGCCAACGA
>CM060330.1:17967563-17977563 GCA_030674155.1 Stramonita haemastoma
GCGCTTAATGGCAGCGCAAGACATTTTCGCTAATATGACAGACAATTGTTGCTGTTTGAGTGTTGACGACAAAGAAGAGGAAGAAGAAAAAGAAGAGGAGGAAACCTCCACAAGACAGATATCTAAAAAACAAAATTGTGACCACTTCAGATTATAACGAGGTGGGGCTAAAGGGGATGCAAAGAAGGAAGAGAGCAGAGATGGGGGTTGGGGGGGGGGGGAGTGGGGGTTGCCTGTTTCAGTGACCTCTACCTGACAGGGTCAGTGTCAGGGTCAAACATGTCAGACAGGTCAAAGGTTGCAGCTCTGATCGGAGAAATGCCAAGACTCCTCCATTTCTCTGGATCTGACCGAGACCTTATCCCCTTCTCCCTCCACTGTTCGGCTGTTGTGTCGTAAAGGGATATTTGTCCTAAAGTGAAGAGATAAGAACCCTTTCCTCAGTCTGGAAATTTTCTGTGGATTTTTTTTACCTTATTCTTTCCTTCACCAGGTGGGCTGAAAATGCTCGACACTGCACATCGCAGGACAAACGATTCTAAATATGACAATTCTTACTGTGTTGTTTGTGAGTGTGCGAATCAGGTGAACAATAGATTTTCCCGGAAAAGGTTAGGGAGTACTTGTTTTTCAGTTCGCACTCTAAGACCTGTGTTTTTATACAGGTAATACCGTGCCATTATTTTGGGCTGTGTTTTCATGCGTGTGGGTACAAAACGATGTCGGAAGCAGTATAATAATAATTTCAAGTTAAGTTTGGACCGGGTCCGCGGCAGTTGAACGTCCAAATCCAGTTGACGACGATGATCCATTTAAGGACACCCCCACACAGGGAGAAAGTGGAGGTGAGAGTGACGGAAAGGGGGTGGGGGTGGGGAGGAAACAGGGCTTTCCGTTCACTCCGGTAAAGTTTAATTGGCCCGGCCAAAAGCTTTGCCTGTTAATGATGTGCGCTACCAGAATTAGACAGAGGAAACGATGGAAAGATAACATCATAGAGTGAACTGGCCTCGGAGTGGAGTGATCTGCTAAAGAGAGAGGGCGGAAGACCATGAGGAGTGGAGGAAGCTGGTTGCAAACTCTTTACTGGTGCCCCATCCACGGTCCGCGGGACTACAGGACAGGTGAAGGTGAGGAGGAGGAGGTGATGTATGTATGCTGAATGCCATGGCCTCACTGCACTGTATCTTGAACACCATGTTAAGACAGCCCTCAGCTACCACAAGCTCTCACCATTAACAATACTCTTTTTTTAAAGGAAAAAAAAAGGCTTGGAATCGGTGTATGGCTGCCGGTGTGCCAAGGTATTTGGAAAAGTCCTTCAGAGGACACTATAAACCGAGGTCCAGTGTGCGAACACGTTAAAACCCGTTCTGCTTTTCAGAAGAGTAGGCTATTGTGTGCCGGTGGAAAGGGATTGCAAAATTTACAAAACAGCATATACACGGGGATTGGATGTAAAATAGCACATTAGTGCTTATTCCAGTATTTTCGAAATAAAAGAATAAATTAATAAATAAATAAATAAAATAAATAAATAAAATAAATAAATAAATAAATAAACAAACAAACAAAACAAATGACTCCTCCTTCGATATGTTCAATTTCACAGTCATTCCCAGGTGGGATGAGTGAGTCAGAAAACAGGATGTGGCTGACCCCTAAGATGTAAAGTTAGGAAAGGCGCAACAACAACAACAACAACAACTTCCGTAGAAGATAACATTTGAATGTGGGTGGATTGACTGATGGTCTAGAGATGGTAATGGACTGCTATAACACCACACCATCTTCATTATATAAAATCTGGTATTACAAATCAGAAAAGTAAATCTGTTAGTGTGACAATACCCACGGGAAAACAAGGAATCGTCAATACTGCTTAGATTATTTCTAGGTCTCAAAATTATGAATGTTCCGTTATAACCTATTTTGCCTTCTCTGATTTACTCAGTTTGTTTAGGCTTTTCCCACCATAACTTCAGTTCCTGTTCCAGGTTAATATCACCATGAGCGAATAGATCTTAAATGAAACACAAACAAGATTTGTCGAACGTAAGAAAGAATGAAAAAAGGTAGAAATAATCATGAAACAAGTAAAGAAACAAGCAACATTGACCTGGCTGCAGAAGACATAGTACCTGTTCTTACAAATGCCCGTTGTAAAAGCGACTCTCGAAGGGAAGCAAATGCACACACACAGACAGCTAAAAAAGTGGGGGGTGGTGGTGAGGGGGGGGGGGGGGGGGTAGGCCTATAATACGTTCTTTTCAGGGCGAACAGTCCCAAATACAATTCGATACAATACGATGCGATACTATCTAAATCATTTTACTTCACTACACTACTCTACGCTACATTTCACTACGGTGCAGCACTCTACATCGCAGTATACTTAACAACACTACACTACACTACACTACACTACACTACACTATACCCTACCACCTACACCAAACAGTACTGCACCACATCACATCACACCACACTACACTCAACTCCACTCCACTCCAGTCCACTCCAGTCCACTGCACATGCACTACACTACACCACACCACACCACACACACCACACCACACCCACCACACCACACTACACTACACTACACTACACTACACTACACTACACTACACTACACTACACTACACACACCACATCACACTACACTACACTACACTACACTACACTACACTACACTACACTACACTACACTACACTACACTACACCACGCTCCACTCCAGTCCAGTCCAGTCCAGTCCAGGCCACTCCTCTCCACTACACCACACCGCATCACACTACACTGCACTTCACCATACCACATCACACTTTATTACACCACACCACACTTCATGTCACCACACCACACCACACTTCACTACATCACACCACACCACACCACACCACACCACACAAATCAACACCTCACTGCACGACACTACACACCAACACAACAACACAGTACAATAATGATAAGCCATGATACTACACTGCAAAACAAAAATAGCAGCAAAAAACCCCGTTTTCTTCTTGTGCTACAAGAGACCATTAGCGCAACGAGCTGTAAGTACGTTTTCTGACAACCAATGATCACCTGCTGTTGCTGCTATTACTATTGTTGCTGCTGCTGCTGCTACTGCTACTACTGCTGCTGTTATTACTGTTCTTCTTGTTGTTGTTGTTGTTGTTGTTGTTATGTTACTGACTGCGATGATTACTACTGCTATGTTACTGATCAAGCAGCTGATGCTGTTACGGTTACTGCTTCTGCTACAACTACTACTACTTCTGCTGCTGCTACTACTACTACTACTACTTTACTGCTGCTGCTACAACTACCACTACTGCTTCTGCTACAACTACCACTACTACCTCTGCTGCTGCTACTTCTACTACCTCTGCTGCTGCTACTTCTACTGCCTCTGTTGCTGCTACTTCTACTGCTACTAGCACTATGCTGCTTCTACTACCTCTGCTGCTGCTACTTACTACTACCTCTGCTGCTGCTACTTCTACTACCTCTGCTGCTGCTACTTCTACTACCTCTGCTGCTGCTACTTCTACTACCTCTGCTGCTGCTACTTCTACTACTCTGTTGCTGCTACTTCTACTGCTACTAGCACTATTGCTGCTTCTACTACCTCTGCTGCTGCTACTTCTACTACCTCTGCTGCTGCTACTTCTACTGCCTTGCTGCTGCTACTTCTACTACCTCTGCTGCTGCTGCTTCTACTACCTCTGCTGCTGCTACCACTACTGCTACTAGCACTATTGCTGCTTCTACTACCTCTGCTGCTGCTACCACTACTGCTACTAGCACTATTGCTGCTTCTACTACCTCTGCTGCTGCTACCACTACTGCTACTAGCACTATTGCTGCTTCTACTACCTCTGCTGCTGCTACCACTACTGCTACTAGCACTATTGCTGCTTCTACTACCTCTGCTGCTGCTACTACTACTGCTACTAGCACTATTGCTGCTTCTACTACCTCTGCTGCTGCTACTACTGCTACTAGCACTATTGCTGCTTCTACTACCAACACCCTCACCATCGCAACCCCTTCTAATGGTGCTGCTGAGCTATTACAATGACTACTACTACTACTACTACTACTACTACTACTACTACTACTACTACTACTACTACTACTACTACTACTACTACTGCTGCTGCTGCTGCTGCTGCTGCTGCTGCTGCTAGTCCTTCTTCTCCTCCTCCTCCTACTACTAATGAATAGCAATGATAATTGATTGATGATTACAACAGACACTGCTATGTATTATGGTCGAAACATAACACAGAAATGCAGCGACCATCAAGAGTATATGAGTCAATTCCAAAAGGCGCACGCACACACACACATACACACACAAACGCACACACACACATACACACACATATACACACACAAACGCACACACACACACACACACACACACACACACACACACACACAACACACACACACACACACACACACAAACACACAAAATTGACGACCCAGGTTCGATTCCCGTTCGAGGGGATTTGTCCCCTGGAAAAAACATCAGTGCTGACACCACTCTCCCCACAAGTCCTTCGGATAAGACTATAAACCGAGGCCCAGTGTGGCGAACGCACGCACATCTTAAGCACACGTTAAATCCTGTTCGGCTTTTCGGAAGAGTAGGCCATCATGTGCCTGTGGGAACAGATGGCAAGATTTACAAAAACTGCATACACACAGGGACTAGATGTAAAAAGAGCACATGAATGTTTATTCCATTATCCTTGATATAAAAGTATAAATTTCATAAACACACACACACACACACACACACACCACACATACACACACAGACATACAGGCACACAAAAACACGCATACACACAGACACATAAAGACACAGAAACACACACACATACACACGCAAGCACGCACGCATGCACACACACACGAACAAACGCACACACACACACACACACACACACGCACGCACGCACGCACGCACTCACACACACCTCATCATTATCACACACTCACTCACTTACACACACATACACTCACTCACACACACACACACACACACACACACACACACACACACACACACACCACACACACACACACACACACACACACACACTTCATCACTAGAATTATATGCTGCAAACGCATTTTCTTCACAGAATTATAGTGGATAAAGTGAGAGAGATTGCTGTTGCAGATTTGTTTTTACACAGACACAGACACACATACAGACACAGACACAGACACACATACAGACACAGACACAGACACACATACAGACACAGACACAGACACACATACAGACACAGACACAGACACACATACAGACACAGACACAGACAGACAGACAGACAGACACAGACAGACAGATAGACACACACACACACACACACACACACACACACACACAGACGTACACTTCATCACACACACACATATCATCATCACGATCATGTACTCAAAATGCATAATTTTCCTCACAGAATTATGGTGGATAAAGGGAGAGAGAGAGAGAAGAGAGAGAGAGAGAGAGAGAGAGAGAGAGAGAGAGAGAGAGAGGAGAGAGAGGATGAGAGAGAGAGGAGAGAGAGAGAGAGACACACCACACCACACCACACAAATCAACACCTCACTGCACGACACTGCACAACAACACAGTACAATAATGATAAGCCATGATACTACACTGCAAAACAAAAATAGCAGCAAAAAACCCCGTTTTCTTCTTGTGCTACAAGAGACCATTAGCGCAACGAGCTGTAAGTACGTTTTCTGACAACCAATGATCACCTGCTGTTGCTGCTATTACTATTGTTGCTGCTGCTGCTGCTACTGCTACTACTGCTGCTGTTATTACTGTTCTTGTTGTTGTTGTTGTTGTTGTTGTTGTTGTTGTTACTGTTACTGCGATGATTACTACTGCTATGTTACTGATCAAGCAGCTGCTGCTGTTACGGTTACTGCTTCTGCTACAACTACTACTACTACTGCTGCTGCTGCTGCTTTACGGTTACTGCTTCTGCTACAACTACTACTACTTCTACTGCTGCTGCTGTTACAGTTACTGCTTCTGCTACAACTACTACTACTGCTGCTGCTGCTGCTGTTACAGTTACTGCTTCTGCTACAACTACTACTACTTCTACTGCTGCTGCTGTTACAGTTACTGCTTCTGCTACAACTACTACTACTGCTGCTGCTGTGCTGTTACAGTTACTGCTGCTGCTACAACTACCACTACTACCTCTGCTGCTGCTACTACTACTGCTACTAGCACTATTGCTGCTTCTACTACCAACACCCTCACCATCGCAACCCCTTCTAATGGTGCTGCTGAGCTATTACAATGACTACTACTACTACTACTACTACTACTACTACTACTACTACTACTACTGCTACTACTACTACTGCTGCTGCTGCTGCTGCTGCTGCTGCTGCTGCTAGTCCTTCTTCTCCTCCTCCTCCTACTACTAATGAATAGCAATGATAATTGATTGATGATTACAACAGACACTGCTATGTATTATGGTCGAAACATAACACAGAAATGCAGCGATCATCAAGAGTATATGAGTCAATTCCAAAAGGCGCACGCACACACACACACATACACACACAACACATACACACACAAACGCACACACACACAAACACACACATATACACACACAAACGCACACACACACACACACACACACACACACACACACACACACACACACACACACACACACACACACACACACACACACACAAACACACAAAATTGACGACCCAGGTTCGATTCCCGTTCGAGGGGATTTGTCCCCTGGAAATAACATCAGTGCTGACTCCACTCTCCCACAAGTCCTTCGGATAAGACTATAAACCGAGGCCCAGTGTGCGAACGCACGCACATCTTAAGCACACGTTAAATCCTGTTCGGCTTTTCGGAAGAGTAGGCCATCATGTGCCTGTGGGAACAGATGGCAAGATTTACAAAAACTGCATACACACAGGGACTAGATGTAAAAGAGCACATGAATGTTTATTCCATTATCCTTGATATAAAAGTATAAATTTCATAAACACACACACACACACAACAAACACACACACATAACACTACAGGACATACAGGCACACAAAAACACGCATACACACAGACACATAAGACACAGAACACACACACATACACGCAAGCACGCACGCATGCACAGAAAAGGAAGAAAACGCAAACACACACACACACACACACGCACGCACGCAGCACGCATCACACACATCATCATTTCACAACTCACACACACACACATACACACACACACACACACAACACACACACACACACACACACACACACACACACACACACAACGACACACTCACACACAACACACACTACATCACACGCACAATTCATCACTAGATTATATGCTGCAAGATTTTCTTCACAGAATTATAGTGGATAAAGTGAGAGAGATGCGTTGCAGATTGTTTAAAACAGACAAGAGACACAAACAGAACAGACAGAGACAGACGACAGACAGAAGACAGACAGACAGACAGCGAACAACACACACAGACAACACACACACAAACCACACACACAAAGAGACGAATCATCACACACGAACACAATCATCACGATCATGTATCAAAGCATAATTTCCCACAGAATTAGATGAGGTGAGAAGAAGAGGGGGGGAGAAGAGAGAGAGAGAGAGGAGAGGGAGAGGAGGTAGAGGAGAGAGAGAGAGAGGGGAGGAGAGAGAGAGAGGAGAGGAGGAGAGGAGAGAGGAGTGAGAGGAGAGGAGAGAGAGACGAGGAGGAGGAGAGAGAGGAGAGAGAGGAGGAGAGGAGGAGAGAGAGAGAGAGAGAGAGAGGAGAGGATGAGAGGAGAGGGAGAGGAGAGAGAGAGTGAGAGAGAGGGGAGTGGAGAGAGGGAGGGAGGGAGGAGAGGGAGTGAGGGGAGAGTGAGGAGAGAGAGGAGAGAGAGAGAGGAGAGAGAGAGAGAGAGGAGGATGAGAGATGAGAGAGAGAGGAGGGACGAGAGGATGGAGGGGAGAGGAGAGAGAGAGAGAGAGAGAGGATGGAGAGAGAGGAGAGAGAGAGAGGAGAGGAGAGAGAGAGAGAGAGAGAGAGGGAGAGAGAGGCGACTGCTGTTGCAGATCAGACATCAGTCAGTCTCCTAGAGACAGGAGATATGGCCCCTTCCCTGATACTGTCCACAGCTCAACTTTCTCTGACATTTTGCCCAGCGAGAAAAAACAGCAAGAAGAAAAAACACAACTAACTTGTAGACAATGACTCGCTTGTCTCCTGTCTCTCTCTATCTCTGTTTTCTCTCTCTCTGTCTCTCTCGCTCTGTCGACAGCAGGCAAAAACTCGAGTATGTTGTTTTCAGTTGAACTGACTGCTAACTGTCCGTCTCTTTATTTTCTTCTGTCTTCGTCTGTCTGTCTGTCTGTCTGTCCTGTCTGTCTGTCTGTATGCTGTTTATCTGTCTGTTTCGGTGTTCCTGTCTGTTTCTGTATGCCGCCCCCACCTCTCCTCCGCCTTTGTCTTTTACACACATAGACACACACGCGCGCACGCGCGCGCATGTATATGTGCAGAGATAAACACTCTTGCATGTGCACAGCTATTTTTCTGAGTGAAATTTTGGCTACTATTTCCAGGGAAAGTATATATATAAATATATAAATCTCTCTCTCTCTCTCTCTCTCTCTCTCTCTCTCTCTCTCCTCTCTCTCTCTCCTCTCTCTCTCTCTCTCTCTCTCTCTCTCTATATTATATATATATATATATATATATATATATATATATATATATATATATATATATATATAATGTGGTGATGCTTACTGGACTAACACCTTCAAGTGTGCGAACCCAGGCAAAAGATGGATTTCAAATTGTTCATTAACTTATTTAGCAACATCGTTTTGCTGCCAACACACACGAATACATGAACAAATTAACGACAATGAAATGATATTTTCAAAAGGTAAAAGTTCCCAAACCCCTATGTTTCCACAAGGGACCTCAGTTGTTGTCAGAGACCTCAGCTTCTCTAGAGGCCAGCATATTGAAGGTGGCGCCCACCTCCTCTTCTCCCTTGCTGCTTTACCTTCCATGACCCTAAAGATGACAGGTACCCATTTATAGCTGGGTGAACTGGGGGACTGTACATACCGAAGCCAAGGCGCGCAAACGGTCACCCATTCAATTGGTAACCACGCTCGATGCTGCTTAACCTTAGCTTGGGGAAAGCGAGTGTTCTGACTACTAAGCTATCCTCTCCCTGGAAAGATATTACAGAAAAAATCAGTCAAAGTTGGAGACGTGAACAGAGAACTCCCTACCTGTTCCGGGACACTGCTGCTTTACCTTACCCAACGCGCACGCTGACAAACACAACAGGCCTGGTCAGGTGAGGAAGGGCTTGTCTCGTGATTTGCAGTCTCTGCACTGGCAGCCACCTCGTGAAAGAAAGAGGATGCTTTTCCCCGCAGGAAGGAGTTGTTATCTGTGTTGATCCTGTATACTTTACACTAATAACCACTTCAACACATAACACACGTCCCCACAAGAGCAACATCCACCTCCTTTTTCAAATGTTCTGTCTGCATATTTTGTTTCTTTATGAGAATGTTTTTCTTTCTATCAAAAAAGAAGAAAAAATGACCGCAGAAAACTCGAGAAAAGTTGTTTAATTTACTAAAAAATGTGGACAGAATGAAAGCGTTTGTTCGTCGTGCCGAGACATTGAGCACGCACGCACACCAACAGTAAAAAGCAAGCACTTGAAATTGTATTCTAAAGAAAAAAAAAACCCTTCTACACACACGCGCGCGCGCGAGCACGCACGCACGTAAGCAAGCGCACCACACACACACACACACACACACACACACACCACACACACACACACACACACCACACACACAATACATACACACACGCGTGCGCACACACACAAGCATACAAGCACAACACACACA
>CM060330.1:17985063-17987563 GCA_030674155.1 Stramonita haemastoma
CGACAAACGGATAGAAAGACAGACGTAGACAAGCGCGCAGACAGAAAGACAGACAGACAGATAGACTCAGACACAGATAAGCAGGCAGACAGACAGACAAAGCGAAAATAGAAAACTCTTGTTTCAACGCTGAAAACAGAGTAAACAAAGCAGGCCTCAGTTTGGCACAGGCGGATGTCGGTGTTTACAGTGTGGCGGCACAGGCCACAGAAGGTCACACATCAGGGTTAGATTCTGGCAGTGTTCCTTCCATTTTCATGTATCAATGTTGCATTCGTAAGGTATCCACGGAATTTTTTTAAAAATCACCTTTTTCATTATTTCTTTTAGAAAGACTGGCCCCTGACTCAAAACTCTTTTTTTATTCAGCCAACACTGCACTCACTCCGTCCTTTTTCGTTGCCTAGCTGCCTCACTATATTGCATGCATGGTGTAGAAGGAACACAAGCAATCTTCATTTCATAATCATTTCTCCCTTTCTCATCCCTACCTGGTGTTGTTCTTCTATGGCCTCTATCCCCAAAACAAGTACACAGTGTATTTTTTCATACTTTAAAAAAATTGTGAAAACCAGCAAACCTGTTCCTGACGGGCACTCTATAAAAAACACTATTCAACGCGGGAAGCTAACCCTCATGCGTAACCGGCAGCACCCAATTTGAACTTTTTTTCCTTCTTCCACACCTATGCCTCCGAGGTTCATCAATGATGAGATAATGCGCGTGTGACCATTTTTGCCTGTCATTAAAATAGCGCATTTCGACTTGGGGGATGATGTCTGAACACGAACAGCTGTGGGCAGGGACTTTTGTATTTGGCCATCCCTTCTTGTCGGCAAGAATAGCCTACTCTTCCGAGAAGTAGAACAGGTTTTAAACGTGTGTGCAAAGAATTTCTGCGTGCATTTGTACTCAAGGTGTAGGTTTGTAATCTCATTCAGAAGACTTTGGGGAAGAGGGGGGGGCGGGGGGTAGGGGGGGCTGGGGAGGAATCAGCAACGATGTTAAATCCAGAGGAAATATTCCCTTGAACGGATATCTCGGTTGTTACTCGAACCCCGGGTTCGCCTCGGGCCATCAAACCGCGAGCGCAACGCTCTAACCACTAAGGTACCTCCCTTCCTCTGCCCTACTCACAATAAACAGTCGGAGGTGCTTTTTGTTTCTGTTTTGTTATTTTTGCTTTCGTTTTATTGTGAGGTTTGGATTTTTTCTTGGAGGGCGTTGGGGGGGGGGGGGGGGGGGGGGGGTCGGAGAAACTGGACAGAAGCAAAAGAAGGACGAGGTCAGTGGTTAAATCATGCAGCACATGGTTCGACTCCAAGGGGCCGGGGGTTAAGTCTTGCTAGCATGTCCGTTTGAGGGATTTATCGCTTGGAGTTAATACTACTTCCCACTCCAAACACGCACGCGCTCACACACACACATACACACACATAGGATAATGGGGTGGATATCCTAGTGGTCAGATCATTGCGCTCGCAATTTGAAGACCCGGGTTCGAGTCCGGTCGAGGAAATTTTCTTCCTGGAGTTAACATCAGTGCTGACTCCACTCTCCCCAAAAGTCCTTCGGATGAGACTTTAAACCGAGACCCCGTGTGCGAACGCACGCAGAACATCTTGCGCACACGTTAAATCCTGTTCCGCTTTTCGTAAGAGTAGGCCATCGTGTGCCGGTGGGAGCAGATGACAATATTTACAAAAAAACTGCATACACACGGGGACCGGATGAAAAAAAGCACATGATTGCTTATTCTGTTATCCTCGATATAAAAGAATAAATAAATATAAAAGAATAAAAAATAAAAAAAATAAATAAAATAAACATACACACACACATACACACACACTCATACACACACACACACACACACACACACACACACACACACACACACACACACACACACACACACACACACACACACACACACATATATACACACACATACACACACACATACACACACACAATCAGAGCTAGAGAAGAAGGAAAGAAAGAAAACTATAATAACCTCCTCATCTTGACACTATCAGGAAGACAGCTGCTTGCACTGTTCAAAGCGCAGCGTACTGCTGATGACTGTAGTCGTCACAATATCTGATTATCAGCCTCCACTTTCCCTGTGCGTGATTGCAGACACCGATAAACACACACACACACACACACACACACACACACACACACACACACACACACACACACACACACACACATACACACACACACACACACACACACACATATATATATATATATATATATATATATATATATATATATATATATATATATATATATATATATATATATATATACAAACACACACATACATTCTGAATCTGTATTACACATGCAGAGAGAGAGAGAGAGAGAGAGAGAGAGAGAGAGAGAGAGAGAGAGAGAGAGAGAGAGAGAGAGAGAGAGAGAGAGAGAGAGAGAGAGAGAGAGAGAGAGAGAGAGAGAGAGAGAGAGAGAGAGAAGGAGAGAGAGAGAG
>CM060330.1:17992563-17995063 GCA_030674155.1 Stramonita haemastoma
CTCGCAGTTCCCGTTTCCGTTTGATAAGGACCTGAATGTAGAGCTCGCTTTACCCCTGGTACATCAGAACGGGCCAGAGGATATACCACCCATCTCTAGGAATGAGAGGTAGCGGGTTCGATTCTTTCTGAAGTGGTCAAAGCTACCACCTTCCCAGGTAGTGGATATCTGGATACTAGTTTTATCGAAATAGACGATAAACTGAGGCTCGGTGCATAGCATTTATTTAGTGCACAGTAAAGAACCCATAGCAACAAGACAGTTGTCTTCGACCCAGTTTTGTATTAAAAATAACAACAACAAAACTTTCACAGAAAACGACAGTTGATACATCAGAAGACACCGAGGGATAAAAGGTATAGGTGGGGGATGTACCACAGTAAGTCAGCATATTTCTCTGTGGGGCTGCTCTCCCTGGGGAAGAGCAGAACCACCCTTTTTTCTTTTTTATTCGCTGCTGCATTTATTTCCCTATCAGAGTGGCTTTTTTATCTACATAACTTTCCTAGGGACAACTGTTTTGTTGCCGTGGGTTCTTTTACGTATACAAAAAAGTCTAACACACAGAACTTACTACTACTACTACTACTACTACTACTACTACTACTACTACTACTACTACTACTACTACTACTACTACTACTACTGCTGCTGCTGCTGCTGCTGCTGCTGCTGCTTCTGCTGCTGGAGAGAGAGAGAGAGAGAGAGAGAGAGAAGAGAGAGAGAGAGAGAGAGAGAGAGAGAGAGAGAGAGAGAGAGAGAGAGAGAGAGAGAGAGAGAGAGAGAGAGAGAGAGAGAGAGAGACTGACTCTCACATGCAGGCAGACAGACAGACAGACACACACACACACACACACACACACACACACACACACACACACACACACACACACACACACACACACACACACACAAAAAAAAAAAACCCCATAGAAACTCGGTCAAGTGGACTCACGCAGGTTTTTTTTTTATTTACCTTACTGAGAGAAAGAAAAAAAGTAAAAGAAAGCAGGAAGGAGATGAGGGTTCACATTTCGGCTAAGGAACGGGATGTGGTGACTGACCTCCACTGGCGGACATACTACCCTCTGCTCTTGTGTTTGCTTGTTTGGACTGGAACCCTGTCAGGCAAACCAAACCAAACATGTATATATCCCCCCCTCCTCCCCCCATCCCTCCTCCCCTTCTAGTCTGTGTTTCTCTGCGGTCAGCCCAATCAGAACGGATTATCAGCATTTGTTTTCCCTGGCGAGAACAGAATAATAAACTTTCTTGCAAATCTGAAAGACCACGCGGGCTGATTGAATGTTGTGGAGGGGGGGGGGGGGGGGGGGGGGGCGAGGGGGAACTTTATCGTGAACAAAATCAAGGGGGCTACTGAGGTTGGCGTAGAGAATGGTGGGTGGGTGTGGAGTTACTGGAGTCTGGTCTGGTCTTGGTGCCTTGGCCCAAGCTGAAAGCTTTGTCAGTTTATGAATGTGAGGTAAGTGCCAAGACTCACACTATGATGTTGTTATGTTGTGAAATGTTATATGGTGAGATTTTCGTCAGCCATTACAAGCTTTCAGTGTCATGATTAACTGGTAAGACTATAAACTTAGATCCCCATGTGTCAACGAACGGAGAGCGTCTTGCGCGCACGTTAAAACTAGTTCAACTACATCTGCTTATCATATTATACAACACTGAGAAATCACTAAACCTCACTGAGGTGTGTTTTCCACTACTCACCATAAGTGTCTATACAAGGTCACTTACCATAACACTGAAAGATTATGGGATGTTTTCTCCCCCTTGTTTCTTTTCCTTCTATGTCCCTTTCTCTCCTGTGCTTTGTTCTTCATTGTCATTTTTAGACAGCTTTTCTCCAAACTTTATCTGACCTCTCCATTCTTGCCACGCTCTCTCTAAAAACGATTTTTCCTAAGTGTGATAGGATTTGAAGAGATCAGTTTGAATTTAATTAATGATCATGAAAAGTATTTCGGATAAAACGTGTCATTATCCATGTGTACCAACTACCTCATGACCAAATTTATTGCTGTTGATATTGTGAATATGTATAACTTTCTTCATACAATTTTCATAAAACCATCTCTCTTGGGCCCATAGATGAGGAATGTCTGAACCAAATCCGCTGCAACCTCCTCCCCCCCTTTCTTTTTGTTGAGAAGCCACATTACAAGAAGCATTAAGTGTATTAATTTTGATTACATTTTTACAAAAAAATAACCTTTAACATGATCATAATTATCGTTTCATTTTTATAAGTGACTTACACATAAAGAAGGGCGTGAGAGAGAGAGAGAGAGAGAGAGAGAGAGAGAGCGAGAGAGAGAGAGAGAGGAGAGAGAGAGGAGAGAGAGAGAGGAGAGAGAGAGAGAGAGAGAGAGAGAGAGGAGAGAGAGAGAGAGACTCTCACATACACACAGAGAGACACACAGTAGGCCATTATGTGCTGGTGGGAACAGATGAGATTTACAAAACTGTATACACACGG
>CM060330.1:18022563-18025063 GCA_030674155.1 Stramonita haemastoma
AGAGGCACAATATCGGTAAGCTACTGGGTGACACATAATGTAGGTATGAATATTGATGAAACATAATCTAAGTATGATAGTTGATGACACATAATGTAAGTATAATTATTGATAACACATAATGTAGGTATGAGTATTAGTGACACATAATGTAGGTATGATAGTTAATGACACATAATGTAGGTATGATAATTGACAACACGTGACGTAGGTATAAGTATGATTATTTTATGACACATACTGTAGGTATGATAATTGATGACACATAATGCAGGTATGATAATTGATAACAGATAATGTAGATATGATAATTGATAACAGATAATGTAGGTATGATTAATGTAGGTGTGATATAGTAATAATGTATGTATAATAACTAATGCCACATAATGCAGGCATAATCATTGATGACACATAATGTAGGTATGATAAGTAAAGACACATAATATAGGTATGATTTTTGATGACACATAATGTAGGTATGATTTTTGATGACACATAATGTAGGTATGATTTTTGATGGCACATAATGCAGGTATGATAAGTAATGACGCATAATGTAGGTATGGTTATTGATGGCACATAATGTAGGTATGAAAACTAATGCCACATAATTATGAAAGTAGGTCTGGAATCTGTGATGTGTAACCAGTGACGTCATTCTGGTAATGTGTAATATTTCTTGCTGTTGCCCCAGGCGAAGTTTTATCGACAATTAATGCAAGCTAAGTGGCGAGCCTACATTGAACTGTTACGTTGTAAAATGTTGACGCTGATTCTGTTTTCAGCCAGGAAGAACTCCTAGACTAACGAATTGAACTCTCTTTTAAAGTAGAAAGGGTTTCTAAAGCTGGAGTATTGCGGGATAATTGAAAACTCCATACACACAATATTTTCACCCATGCATTCATGGTCTCAGACTGATTACCAGCTGGAATCAGTGGGATATAGTGCATGCATACTCTGGTTGATCCCCAGGGTTTAACGTGCAGCAGCAGCAGCAGCAACAACAACAACAACAACAACAACAACAACAACAAGATCGTCAATATAGGTCTGATAACTAGTGTCTCATGATCATAAGGAGAGTAATAGCAAGCGACCGGTGGTCTAGAGATAATGCCTTTCCTAGGAAGCTAGAAGTGTGATTTCGATGCATGTTGAGCGCAAGTTTTACTCATCCTGGAATGGTGGTCTTCAAAGCTTCAGGTACTTGGGAGCTGTAGTATCAGACAAGGGGTCCAAGCCAGAGGTAGTATGCAGGACTGCACAGACAATAACAGCACTGTCAAAACTGAACACCATATGAAAAGATGAAAATATTTCCTTCAACTCCAAGATCAGACTAATGCGCTCCCTTGTCATATCCATATTCCTGTATGCCTGTGAATCGTGGACCCTGACTGCTGATTTGGAGAGAAGAGTACAGGTGGTTGAGATGAGATGCTTCCAGAGACTCCTTGGCATCTCCTACAGAGACCACACAAGCAGCACAGAAGTGCATAACAGAATCCAGCAAACCATTGGTCCCTACGAAAATCTTCTATCAATCGTAAAGAAGCGTAAACTTAAATGGTATGGGCATGTATCAAGATCAAAAGGACTTGCAAAAACAATACTGCAAGGCACTGTCCAAGGATGAAGAAAAAGAGGCAGACCAAGGAAGAGATGGGAAGACAACAGCAGCAAATGGACAGGCCTAGAACTCAACAAAACTTTTGAGAAATGTAGAATAGAGAGGGGAATGGAAGGAACTGGTTGTCAAGTCTTCAAGGCTGCCCCCACGGTCGCCAGACTAAGGAATAGATAGATAGATAGATAGATAGATAGATAGATAGATAGATAGATGATAGATGGATAGATGGATGGATGGATGGATGGATGGATGGATGGATAGAGATAGATAGATAGATAGATAGATAGATAAGATAGATAGATAGATAGATAGATAGATAGATAGATAGATAGATAGATAGATAGATAGATTAGATAGATAGATAGATAGATAGATAGATAGATAGATAGATAGAGAGAGAGAGGGAGATAGCTAGCTAGCTAGCTAGAGATAGATCGCATTTAGCACACGTAAAATAATAACCAAAAACGAAAATTTCGCAACCTGATAGTTGTTCCTGGCAAAAATGTACAAGAAACCCACTCTTATAGGAAACATATACATCAGCAGAGAGAAAAACAGAATTCACACCCCCCCCTCCCCCAAAAACCCCCACAAAAAACAACAACATAATAATGGGTGGTGCTGCTTGCGTGGCGATGCATTTTCCTGAAGAAGAGCAAATCCAATTTCATGCAGAAAACTCTGCTGTGACTGAAAGGGGTATACAGTACGAGACAAGCCGAAGCAACATGATACGGCATGATACGGTATGATGGTTTTCTTCACTGATGTGTGCTTTGTGATATCTGCATTACATTGATCTGAAGACATTTTTGTGTTTCTCGTCCAAAAACATGTAAAAGTAAGCGTTATGTTGAATTC
>CM060330.1:18030063-18065063 GCA_030674155.1 Stramonita haemastoma
AAGAAGAAGAAGAAGAAGAAGAAGAAGAAGAAGGAGGAGGAGGAGGAGGAGGAGAGAGAAGGAAGAAGAGAAGAGAAGAGAGAGGAAGAGGAGGAAGGAGGAGGAGGAGGAAGAAGAAAGAGAGGAGGAGGAGGAGGAGGAGGAGGAGGAGGAGGAGGAGGAGGAGGAGGAGGAGGGAGAAGAAGAAGAAGAAGAAGAAGAAGAAGAAGAAGAAGAAAAGAAGAAAGAAGAAGAAGAAAGAAAAGAAGAAGAAGAATTGCAAAAAAAAGAAAAAAAGAAACAAGAATTGCGAAAAAGAAAAAAAAAAAGCACAAGGAGAGGTTCATCAACGAACGAAGAGGGTCAGGTGTGTGTTGCATGCTGTATGTCAGGGATTGTGCTGGTTTCTGTTTGCAGCGTGTGGTCTATCGGCCCGCACTCTGTTGTGTCTGTGCACTGTGGGGCTCTGCATCGCCTGTCTCTACGGGCTGGTCACCAACTGCTGCCGCACTTTCCCTGGCCCCAGGACCAGAGTTTTGGAAACGCTCAGCATCTTGTCAGGTAGTGTTGGTGTTGTTCTTCTTGTTGTTGTTGTTGATGTACTAGTTGCCGTTGTCGTCGTTGTTGTTGTTGTTATGTTTGATGTTAGTATTTTTGTCGTTTTTATATTATTGATAATGATAATTATGATGGTGATGATGACGTTGATGATGAAGTTTGGCACTATCATTCTTCTTCTTCTTCCCTTCTTCTTCTTTCTTCTTCTCTTCTTCTTCTCTTCTTCTTCTTCTTCTTCTTCTTCTTCTTCTTCTTCTTCTTCTCTTCTTCTTCCGCACTTCTTCTTTGCAATTCTTATTTTTCTCATTATCATGTTACCGTCATCCTCCTCCTCCACCACCTCCTGCTCGTCATCATCATCATCATCATCATCATCAGCAGCAGCAGCAGCAGCAGCAGCAGCAGCAGCAGCAGCATAGCAGCAGCAGCACAGCAGCAGCACAGCAGCAGCAACAGCAGCAACAGCAGCAGCAGTAGTAGCAGTAGTAGTAGTAGTAGTAGTAGTAGTAGTAGTAGTAGTAGTAGTAGTAGTAGTAGTAGTTAGTAGTAGTAGTAGTAGTTATCATCGTCGTCGTCGTCGTCGTCATAGTAGTCGTCGTCGTCGTCGTCGTCGTAGTATAGTAGTAGTAGTAGTAGTATATAAGTAGTAGTAGCAGTAGTAGTAGTAGTAGTAGTAGTAGAGAGCAGCAGAGCAGTCAGCAGCAGCAGCAGCAGCAGCAGCAGCAGCAGCAGCAGCAGTAACAGTAGTAGTAGTAGTAGTAGTTAGTAGTAGTAGTAGTAGTAGTAGTAGTAGTAGTAGTAGTAGTAGTAGTAGTAGTATCACCATTA
Organism: Stramonita haemastoma; assembly: GCA_030674155.1. NCBI lineage: Eukaryota > Metazoa > Mollusca > Gastropoda > Neogastropoda > Muricidae > Stramonita > Stramonita haemastoma. The sequence goes on from CM060330.1 coordinate 18,031,429, forward strand.
TTATTATTATTATTATTATTATTATTATTATTATTATTTATTATTATCATTTCATCATCATCATCATCATCATCATCATTATCATTATCTATTATTATTATTATTATTATTATTATTATTATTATATTATTATTATTATATTATTATTATTATTATTATATATTATTATTATTATTATTATTATTATTATTATTTTATTATGATTGTTGTGTTGTTGTGTGTGATGTGATGATGATGATGATGATGATGATGATGATGATGTGATGATGATGATGATATGATATGATGATATATTGTGTAAATATTTTGTATGAGTAGAGTAGTAGTAGTAGTAGTAGTAGTAGTAGTAGTAGTAGTAGTAGTATAGTAGTAGTAGTAGTAGTGTTGCTGTTGTTGTTGTTGTTGTTTTATTATGATTATTCTCATTACTATTACAAGAACAACAATACTACTACTGCTACTGCTACTACTACTACTACTACTACTACTACTACTACTACTACTACTACTACTACTACTACTACTACTACTACTACTACTACTACTACTACTACTACTACTACTACTACTACTACTACTGCTGCTGCTGCTGCTGCTGCTGCTGCTACTACTACTACGACTACTACTAAAATCTGCCAACATCATCATCATCAGCAGCAGCAGCAGCAGCACTCAACAATTACAGCATCCCCATCATTACTTTTATCGCTGTCATTATCATCACCATCATTGTAACAATCATCATTATCATCTTCATCATCTTCATCATGACTATCATCTTCATCATCACTATCATCTTCATCATCATCTCTGTCATCCATCCATCCATGCTCTGTTCCATCTGGCAGGACTGCTGGGCTTTGCCGGCAGCGTGTTGTACGCGGTGGAGAGAACCGGGCGACGTTAATCAGCCTGGGCTGGGCCTGCTACTTCGCCATCCTGGGCAGCGGGCTGAGCGCCGTGGCGGGTGTGCTGGTGGCGGTGACCAACAGGAAGCAGGAGGGGCACTCCGGGGGCATGGTCATGACCACCGTCACCACCCAGCCTGGCTACGCCCCCCAGCCCCAGGGGCAGGGCAACGGCCACCCCTACCCCAACAACGCCTCAGAGCCCTACAACCCTTATTCCGGCAACGTCACCCAGCCCTATGGATACTCCGGCACGGCTCCACAGCCCTACATGGCTCACCACCAGGGCTATGCCACTACTAAAGATTCGGCCCCTTACTAACCAACCAACTGACTAACTAACTAATTAACTGACTGACTGACTGACTGACTGACTGAATGACTGACTGACTGACCAACTGACTGACTGAATGACTGACTGATTAACCAACTAACCAACCAATCAACTAACTAACTAACTAAATGACTGACTGACTGATTGGCTGACTGGCTGATTGACTGACTAGCTTGTTAACTAACTAGTTTGCAAATTTAGCCCTTACTTACTGACTAACTAACTAGCTGACTAACTAGCTTGTTAACTAACTAGCTTACTAATTAAGTACCTACCTTTCTACCTACCTACCTACCTACCTACTTACTTTCCTACCTACCTAACTTCCTACCTAAGTAACTAAGTAACTGTGCAGTTCAACTAACTAATTAGCTAACTAGCTAACTGCCTACCTAACTATCTACCTAACTAACTACCTAACTAACTAACTACCTACCTAACTAACTACCTAACCACCTAACTAACTAACTAACTTACTAACTAATTAACTAACTTATTAACTAAATGTCTAACAGATTTGGGGAACAAATATTGGTGTAGACGAGGGAAAGATAAAGAAAAAAACACAACAAAAAGCAGAGCTAAAGTAAAGCAAACATAACTAATCTAGACTAAACTAAACTGAAGTCAACTTAACTAGAATAAAATAAAGTATATTAAACATAGCGAAAATAAATGTGAATAAATCAAACTTTACTACTCGGGGGCGGAATAGCTAAGTGGTCAGAGGACTCGCTTTCCCAAGTCAAAGTTAAGCAGCATCGAGCATGGTTACCCATTGGATGGGTAAACGTTTGCGTGCCTTGGCTTCAGTACAGTCCCCTCAGTTTCCCCAGCTGTCAATGGGTACCTGCCCTCTTTAGCTGAAGCTGAGGTCTCTGATGCCTCGCTCCCCAACGACCACAAAGGTTAGGAGATACCTTTACCATTTACCTTTACCTCAAACTACTCGTAAGTGGACTGAAGTAAACTAAAATAAACTAATCTCAGCCAAGCTTAAAAAGCTGAGCTCGAACTGAGTTAAACCAAGCTAGGCTAAGGAAAACCTATCATTAAACTAAGTTAAGTTGGAGACCGGATATCTTAAACCCTCTTGTTGTTGAATTCTACAGAGCTAAACTGCCTGTAGATTTTGAATTCTTTTAAAGTTTTCTACCCCAAACTGACATAGTCTACTCCTGAGACAATTGTCTGTGTGCATGACAAGCTATGAAGCTGAAATTTTGTCACAAGCTAGATATATCTTTGTACTTGCATTTTAAGGCAAGTTTACATGTCTGGTCACAAAATGTCGTGTCGTTGTCACCTTATTTGTCACCAATCACAGGTAAAAGTATGTTGTATACAATAAACCAGCAAAATATATATGGAATAGACACAAATTCATACATGTAAGTGTTGAATAAAGAACTGATGCCTAGCTAACGTGTTTATTAATGTTTGTGTGCAATTGTACTTCAAGGATGTGTCACACAATGTCCTCATAACACCTGTTGTTTTATATGTCTTGATGAGGCATACTTTTTGTTTAACTGGTTTTTTGTCTTTTGAAAACAAGGAATATTCAATCAATATCTTACCTATATACTGCATTTCAGATATCTATGTCTTACCACATGTTTGTTAAGTGCACAGAAGTGTAGTATTGTACATAAATGTCACATTGTCACCAGTGTCACCACACAGGTGTGACAAACATGAAACAACACAGAACTTCTGTAATTCTACAAAATTTCAATCGTGATAGCCTTTAAAGTAGTCATAGTGATGGCACAGGGACACATCACATCACAGAAAGCACAAAATGTGGATGTGTCGGGGGGTGTACGTATCGCTGTCACCTGTGGCACCTTGGCAGACTGGAGATCTATTTTCTTTTCCTTTTCGCTATTTTCGTCATCAGCAAATCTGTCCATTGAGTTTCAAATAAAAAGTGTGGTATTAACTAGAAAATAGACAAAAGGCGTCACATTTTCTGGCGTTTATGCTGCGGACCTCCCCCTCCCCCCCCCCCAGGTCAAATTTCTCCACAGCGTGTGGGTAGCACAGGTCGCCACGCTTGCAGGAATGTGCCGTGTAGTCGGGTTCATTCTTCTCTCTAACTGCGTTATTTCCTTTCTCTTCTCCCCCGTCAGCTTTTTATTTCTGACTCACTTAATATTTATCATTGAATTTTTTCTACTTCCAATGCAAACACGTTCATTTTATTGTCTAGTTAGATGAATCGTCTGCTACCAACGAAGACGCCATTTTTTTTCGCCACGCGCTATGAGTGAAAGGCGTTTCTATCACCAGCCTTGCTTTCTTCCTTCCCTCCCAAGTACACACTGTTAGTGGTCTAAATTTATCACTGGCACCATCTGAAACCTTCCCTGCATCGCCCCACCAAATTTCAGACACATTGTGTGAGAACCACGAGGTATGTGTGTGATGGAAAAGTACTGCCTACGTGGTCAGGACCAACGGCCGGCTACGGCCGCAACGGAATCTAGCAGCAGGTGCTGTTACGGCCGGCTGCGGCCGCAACGGGGCTAAGACGAATGGTCAGAGCACTCGCTTTCCCTCATCCAGTGTTAAGCAGCATCGAGCGTGGTTACCAGTTGGATGGGTGACAGTTTGTTTGGATGTTTTGTTTGAGATTAAAGTCCTTGGGGAATTATCCGATTTAGGGACATGCGCCTTTGCTTTAATAGAAAAATAATGAGCTTAACTAAACCAGACTGAGACAAAAGCTGGGCTAAAAGAAAGCTAAACCTTAGCTACGCAAAACAAAGCTTAACTGCATGAAACTGAAACTAAGACTAGCTAAAAAAAGAAAAACTAAGCGTACCTAAATCAAGCTGAAACCAAAGGTAAGATAAATTTAAGCTAAAATTAAACTAAACTAAACAATGTCACTTTAAAGCTTAAGCTAATTATCTAGGGGGAAAGCTAAAACAAAGCTAAGGTAAAACTTCAGCTAAACTAAGTCAAACTAAAACCTAAGCTGAGCAAAGGTAAATGAAAGCTAAAACTACACCAGCCAAATACAGCTAAACTAGGTATAAGTGAAACTAAAGCTAAGCTACGTAAATGAAAGCTAAAACTAAACTAGCCTAATAAAGCTAAACTAAGTCAAACTCATATTGAAATAAGCTGAGGTAAATGAAAGCCAAAAACTAAACTAGCCGAATAGAGCTAAACTTAGTCAACTAAAACTAAAGCTACGCTAAACTAAATGAAAGCCAAAACTGAGCTAAGCTTATCCGTACTGCACTAAACTAAGTGAAACTAAATTAAACTAAACTAAATTAAATGAAACTAAACTAAACTAAACTAAATCAAACTAAATTAAAACAAACTCAACTAAACCTTAAAAAAACATAAGTAAGACAATTTTGCTTCTAATTTGAACCAAACAACGTCAAGAAAGAAAACACCACATTATCACACAGGTTAATTTTTGAACGATAGCTACTGTTTACTGAAAACAAAGACGATAAGGCGAAGAAGCGATGGGACATTTGGTAGGGTGCCCACATACCAGCAACAAAAGGAAATACTCCAGCTCTGGTGAAGAACAAACTGTATGTGTATAGGGGATGTTGATGGGGCTCATTCACAGACATGAGGACCGGTACATACGAGTGACCGGACGAACTGAAGACGATGGCTTTTATCAGCTCATCTCTGTCTCTACAGGAGTGTAATTATTGTGATTATTTGTTGTTGTTGATTGGTTTCATCTTTATTCACGACTGGAAGATACGGACGAATCGAATACAGCAACTTTGCACATACCTTTTTGGAAACTATTCTTACAATAATCAAGGAATTGTAATCGACTACCTACACTGGGGAATAAGCCCTCAATGTTGTGATCATTTTATTTATTGTATTTTTTATTTGATTTTTATTTAATAAAATAAAATAATGTGATCATGCAGGTCTGTGTGTCATCTTGCATTTGACTAGTGCAAGCTTTACTTACTGACCAACTTGATCAAGTCAGTTTGCTGGTCATTTCTATGAGGACTAAACTTGTACTTCGTGCTTTGAAATGTATTTTTCGGCAAAGATTTTACATGAAGGAGTATGCATTTCATTGTGTGTGGGCGGGAGCGTGGGCGTGCCCCCCCCCCCCCCCCCCCCCACCACACACGCACACAAACACATACACACACAAGCACGCACGCACACATGCACACACACACACAAGCACGCACGCCCACATGCACACACACACACACACACACACACACACGCACGGGCGCACACACACACACACACACACACACACACACACACACACACACACACACACACACACACACACACACACCCTATTACACTTTCTTTCAGCAGTGGTGTACATCTGTTTAATCTTATAGGCCTTTGGTTGTGTGTGTGTGTGGGCAACCACGCGCACGCGCACACACACACACACACACACACACACACAACACACACACTTACACAACACACATACACTTACAAACACACACACACACACACACACACACACACACACACACACACACTTGCACACATATATACACACGCACGCGCGCATTGTTTACATGCATACACGTTCTCTTCTCAATGGTGTACATATTTTTGCAAACTGCTCATGTTTAGAACCATCCACAAGCATGTGTTTGTATTTTTATTAATTGGTGCATTGCTAGTAGCATACTAAACACTTGTGTGTCTACAGCACACATCTGTCTAGCTGTCTCCTGCTGTCTTTTGATACCATAGCCTCATCCTCCACATCTCGTCATCGACTTCGTCATCATCGCTCATGCTACCTTAGCTTATAGATGGCTTGATGAAAAAAAAGCAAATTTATTGCTTACTCCATGTACCATCTGGAAATAAAATGTTGACTTGACTTTGACTTGACTTGACTTAGCTTCTTGTCAGTGCTGCTAGGGATCAGTTGTGTAAACATTCACTAAATCATAGCACCTTCTCCATGAAGTCAACATGCAGCTACCTTCACGGTGGAGATAAACTGTTGCATACGCAAAAAAGTTCACCATCCGTGAACCTTGGGAGGTGTCGCCGAGGAAGGAACAAAAAATAACAGCAAAAGTGCCTGCTCAATATTATGACATATGCATGCTGACATGTGGACGATGGGTGCACGGCATGTCATTTGTCATGCCAGTGACCAAGATTATGTCTCCATGGTATGAGGGTTGTGTGCTACTACATGTTGCAGAGAAACGATTTTGGATTAGTCTGTGATCTGAATGGTTTACTGTCTTATCTTCAGCAGGGCTACACTAAGTCTTTCCGGATTTTCTCTTCATGAGAAAGTAGCGTTGCCTTGAATCTTGATCCTTAAGGTCTCGTTGGTGAAACACACTTCTTTCTTTGTTTTTTACACCAGTGCTGCATTAGCAACCATCCACCATACTGCCCTCGTCATTCTGCTGACCAAAAAATCTTAACAAGGCACGGGACTGGATGTAAACAACACATGTGCTTATCCATTATCTTCGAAATAAAGAGAACTTGATTTGATTTGATTTGACTTTCCTGTCTGAGGTGATAGAAAGCACCATGCCCTGGTCAGGTGAGGGGTAAGGGGAAATGTATTACTTGTGGTTTTTCTCTAAGTCGGATTCTGGCTGCCTGTGTGGCCCGGTGTTTGAAACCAGCCATCTGCGAAAGCTTCTTCCCCACTGAGGCGCCTGGTTTTAGGGGATTTTACACCGGAGTTAACATTGATACTGACTTTACTTCCCAAATTGTTCCTCGGATGAGACTATACACCAAGCCCCTGTGTGCGAGCGCACGTAGAACATGTGTGCACATGTTAAAAACCCGTTCTACTTTTCAAACGAGTAGGCCGTTTCGTGCCGGAAGGATTGGATGAGCAAATTCAAAAGAAAACACATGCACACTGTGGTCGTGTTCAGATACCATTCTTGAAGTCGGAATACCGTTACCTTTAATGGTGGGTAAAAATGCTCACATACGCATAATATCACAGTCACTCTAGCCGAGGAACAAAAAGAGAAAGTTGAGGAACGCCCAACGAAAGTACAGGTCCCTTGTAATCTGCAGAGACCTAGTTTTTTTCTATTGTTATGTGGGATTGTTGAGTTAAAGTTAACTGCCTTGTTGTTATGTTTTGTTTAAACTCAAAATGTGGGTTTGTATTTTCGGTAATGTGCATTTGAACGTACGCCATGTAACTTTTCTGGAGTAAACTACTTGGAAGTACAGTCGATGGTGTGTCCGAACCATTGCAAGGATCTGTCTGCAAGGAAGTTTCTTGTTGTTAAATAAAGTCGGTCTGGGAACTTAATGCCATTTTGTCAGTGAAGAAAAATGTGACTTTAATACATAACAACCAGTACAATAAACAGTAATTTGATAACTTAAGCTTCTTCATAAACATTTTGACCTTGTTAATGAACAGTGAAAGATATTTTCCTCTGGTTTCAAAGACACAGGGCCTTTAGGAAATAACACATAATTACATAACCTGAGGTTTTTTTTGGTTTTGTTTGTTTGTTTTTTGTTTTGTTGTTGACAGAATTAGTCTGAACTCCCAGGCAGTGAAAAGGAGAGAGATCCCCAAAAGGAAAGGTAGTGTCGGCTTTGTCAGTTTTGACTTTTCATCAAAAATGGAATCTGTGGGAATGATATTTCCCAACTGCGGAATTGAAAAGGTTAGATTCGATTAAAAATGTTTTTTTAAAGCGTTTTTAGCTACCTGCTAAGGTGGTAGTTAGAGTTGTGAAAACTTTCAACCCCATTTTTTTTTCAGAATGTGAAATTGCTATGTTGCCCATTTCAAAACACCCATCAGTTTTGGAGGTAGAACAATGAATCATACATCGAAAGAAAGGTAGTGATATGTAGATTTCAGAAAAAAATAAAACAACTCAATTTGACCCATTTATACCTCAAGACTCCTTTTGTAAAAACCAGGTTACATATGCACGCATACAGACAAGCACACTACATACGCCATGCTTGGAAAGAATAGACTGGTCCGCATAGACCTCTTCACTACAAATCAGCCGCTGACTAGTGAATAGTATGTTGTATTGATGAATTATGTTGAATTTATTTTGTTGTGTCAATAAGTCCATGTGACATTTATGGCAATAAATAATTTCTGATTCTGATTCTGATTCCCCCCACCACTGACCCCACCCATCAAGCGGGAAAACCCGATCCCATGGATTGTGTCCCTAGTGCAGTAAGCGTAGGCATTGATTAACTTCGCTTATCGTATCGTAGTGTTTTTGTGCTTAGTTTGAAATATACTTTGCCCACTGTCATCTCTTTTGTTTTTGTTGTTGATGCAAATGGTTGTGGTAAGATGAAAAAACATTATTGCAATAAAACTGAATGTGAAATCATGTTTTAATCTCGTAATGTTTTAAATAAAAATAATTTTACGCATGTAATCACTGTTGTGCTTTATTCACTATTAACATTAAAAAAAAAAAAGAAATACACAAAGTAAGCAAAAGTGTTATTATATATGTGATTATACTATCATTATCATCATCATTCTTCTTACTATTATCATGATTCGTATTGTTATCAATATTATTATTATTATTATTATTATTATTATTATTATTATTATTATTATTATTATTATTATGTCAAAAAAGCAAAATACACTAACTTCTCACGCGGCCTTTCAGTTTGGTAACATTATCATTATTCCAAGAGCTTCACCTCTGCTCGTTCAAGTTCCAATTGTGACGCTCCACCACATAATGAGACGGAGTGCACATGAGGTCAATTTTTAGTTATTTACATGTTATTAATGTGCAATAATGTGGCTATCAAATACAAAAAACAGATTGAAAATCGGACAATTTTGTGCAACATTATTACAAATTGAAATGATACACTGCAGGATGTGACAAAATGAGAAACGGGCAAGTTTATTTTAGTAACAGGTTGTCAGAATGAGTGCTTTGGTATTTTCAAAACACATTTAAAAGCAAAAGGAATAAAAATTATTCCTTGATATTTCATTATAAGATAAATAAACAGATCTAGTTTAATGATCAATCAAAATCACAAAATTGACAACTTGACCCCCACCTGCCTTTAAAGGCTCCTAGCGCAAAATTAGATAATGTGCTAAGCGACTCATTTCGTGGTGGAGCGCCACAATTGTACTTTCTCTCCAGAAACCTCAGCAGCTACATTTTTTCCATGTAAAATATTATCATAAAAGTGAGAACAAGGTATGAGGTTTTTCTCTGCAGCAAATTATTGAGCCTTGTAGGCTACTTTCCTTTTGGTGCGTGAGAAATGTGTGATTATTTGACAACTGACAGTCAGCCTTACTTCCTAGTGTCAAGCTGTCCTTAACTGCTAAGGAGATGGAACCTGTGTGTTTACAACAGCCCTCACCACCGCTTCATACAAACGACCATACAACATAATAATAATAATAATAATAATAATAATAATAATAATAATAATAATAATAATAATAATAATAATAATAATAATAATAATTTATATAGCGCTAATATCTTGCAAAAACAAATCAAAGCACTTGCATTCGACCTATGCAACGCACAAGCAATCAATTACGATTAATAGTTTAAGCAAATTCGAATGCACACACACACACACACACACAACACACACACACACACACACACAGAGAGAGAGAAGAGAGAGAGAGAGAGAGAGAGAGAGAGAGAGAGAGAGAGAGAGAGAGAGAGAGATGTGTTCAACACCAGCACCAGGCCCCCAGAGGGCAGGGTGGGGAGATGAAGAGCTAGGCGTGTGTGTGTATGACTTCCATCAGCGGCAGTACAGTGTCCACCCTCCCTCAGTCTGTAGGGTTTGAGCTCCCTCGTCTTGTTGGGGAAGGGAGATAATTCGATTTTTTTTTATATAGTAAAATGATATGAAATTAGAATTTCTTTTGCACTCTATGCAAAAGCACGTCTAAATTGCATAGAGGGTTCACTCACAAAAAGCAAGAGAGGATAACAATGTGTACAAAGTGCAGAGCAGATAAAAAGTGTTGTTTTTTTTATATATAAAAGTGGTTGCAAGTGATGAGATTCTGGTCTAAACCAACAGCTCTGTGTTTTGTTGATCGCATATTCACTTTCAAAATACTTTATCATCTCTGAAACAGAGAACATGGAAAATATCGGAGCACTGTACGGCTCAGGCCTACATCAAAATGTCATGTTTTACAACAGTATGCTGCTGAGGTTGTCTCCATCCCCAACAAGCTCCTACCATGCATGATGTATAATGTGTGTGTGTGCGTGTCTGCGAGTGTGTGTGTGTGTGTGTGTGTGTGTGTGTGTGTGTGTGTGTGTTGCGTGTGTGCTGTGTGTGTGTGTGTGTGTTGTGTGTGTTATTGTAGTTGTTCTTCAGTTTAACGTCCTTCCACTAAATGGTGACATCAGACAAAGAAGTGTGTGTGTGTGCGCGCGCGCGCGCGCGTGTGTGTGTGTGTGTGGTATGTGTGTGTGTGTGTGTGAGAGAGAGAGAGAGTGTGTGTGTGTGTGTGTGGTGCGTGCGTGCGTGCGTGCGTGCGTGCGTGCGTGCGTGTGGTGTGTGTGGTGTGTGTTCTAATGTATGTATGTGTATGTGTGCATGTATTAATAGTGTCTTACACACACGCGCACCCACACACACACATATACGCACACATAAGCGCGCGTGCGCGCGGCATTCAAGACCTTTCTCTGATAAGTCATATGACTGTCTAGCAATGGCAAGAATTTTTTTTATTCCATAATTCTTGTTGCATTTCAATTGTATTACTGCACATTTATTTTTCTTGCAAAAAAAAGCACAAAACAAAAAGAAGCAAAACAAATTTTAAAGAAATAAAACACCCCTTACCCAGTAAGTACAGGACGTGGTGATGTCAACTTTTAACACATTAGCGCCAGCGTGGTTTAGTTCCACAGTTAGCAGGTCTGCAGGAGGCAAACACATCTGAACATGCAGATTCCTGTGGAGAATTGTCCTGTAACTGATGTACCCTCCCCTCTCTCTCCCCCCCCCCCCCCCCCCCCCACTGCCTTCCTGCCACACATAGGCATATATTATAAAGCAAACACTGTCCAGTGCAAGATGTCGTCCACTTTCCTTATGGCAGAGAACAGAGATAAGTAGAATGACAGATCAGTACCAGCAGATAATTGTTAACACTACCTTTATTTTGGTGTGTTATTCGGATACATACCATGCTACGATTTGCGTTGGCACAAGGGAAGAAGCCTCAAGCTTCTTTATTTTGGTGTGTTATTCTGATATATACCATGCTACAATTTGCATTGGCGCACGGGAAGAAGCTTCAAGCTGGAATGTTGTGAAGTGTGGTGGTTGCTCTTGTCCTTTGACAACACTTAGCCTCCCGCAGCTGTTTCTGTGTGATGAAGAGAAAGGTACACTACACATAACCTAGCACACAGAAACAGCATTCTTGTCTTGTTGCTCACATTGCTGGTTTTAAATCACCGACACAAGCAAAGGAAAGGCTTGCTAGGCTTACTGAAGTGATGAAGCTCTGCGCATAGCTCTGCCCATAACTGATGAGTGCATCAGCAGTCTAAACGATAAAAAGGTAAAGGTGTCCCATGACCTATGTGATCGTAAAGAAGCGAGAAATCAGACACCTCAGCTTCTCTAGCTAGGGGCCAGCATATTGAGGACGGCGCCCATTTCCTCTCCCTCGCTGCTTTACATTACTAAAGAGGGCAGGTACCCATTTATGGCTGGGTGAACTGGGGGACTGTACTGAAGCCAAAGTGTGCAAACGGTCACCCACCCATTTAGTAACCGCGCTCAATGCTGTTTAATCTTGGCTGGGGGAAAGCAGGTGCTCTGACCACTGAGCTATCCCGTCCCCTATAAGCATAGTAAGGCTTTTCCCCTAGCATGCATGGCAGATAACATGTATACAAACCATGCAAGTACTTCATTTCTAAAGATGCAAATGCAGCTCCCCGCACATACAGCACTGCAGTTCTCAACAGAGGGACTGAGAACTGGAAGAAGTGAACAGTATAACCCTCTCCCCCCTCCCCAAACCTAACCCTAGCACCCTGCATACTGCTCCTTAGGGAAGCAGAGAGACTGAAACCCTCATCATGAGGGAAGAAGGGACACAGGCACCACACAGCTCCAGATATGGAACATTGCTGAGAGTCCACAATTCGCATTAAAGCTGATTTAACAAGAGGAGGAAGCTATAAATGTACTATCCATGCTCTCCCAACAATTCTGGGAGACTAGAGATCAGGTCTGTGCGTGGATTCAGCCTCCAAGAGAAGGAAATTTGAACCCTGCCAGAACTATAGAACAATCCACTGAATCAACCACGCCACCCAAAATATGTTGCGAATAACCCTAGAGCTTTTAAAGTCTGCCAAAATGCTAACTACTCACTGTCAGTCTCGGTTGAGACAAATGCCTTTGAAACCAACATCATTTGTAACTTCATCAACTCTAAAAAAAAAAAAAAAAAAGAGAGAGAGAGAGAGAAGCATTTGACTATGTACTGCATGATGGTTTGTGGCAACTAATGCCTTTTTTGGTTTTGAAAAAGTGTGATTTTGTCTATGTCAATCGAGTCACTATATACAATCTCAAGCAGCACTGTGATTTTCAGTCGAGACACTGGCAAGCCTTTTAACACAAGCAGTTAGCATACCACAGGGTTGTTTACTGAGCCATGTCCTTTCCAACATCTTCCAGAAGCAAACCATACTGGGAGTGGGCAAACTGCGGGCAGCCACACTATACCACGCCTTTGCTTTACTAGTGATACGGATCTCAAGGCTGACAGTCTGGTTTGTAGGGCCTTATAAACAGGCTGACCAAATGCTATTTCACATGCACAGAAAGGAAAAGGAGGAAAGTGTGGTCAACATGATAACTAGTATAAATGCAAACACATAAGAAAATTGACGAAAATGACTTGAGAATGTAAAGTCCTTCAAATATCTTGAAGCAATCTTGTCCAAAGATGGCACCACTTAGGAAATAAAAATCAGATTTATTCAGGCACAGATGCAATGATTAGACCCAACGGAATAATGGCAAGTAAAACCACTAGATTCCAACCCAAATACAAACTCTACCAACCAATGGTCATTTCTATTCTTGTTATGCTTCTTAAAATCTAGATCTTGCATGCAGAAACAGAAAAATCCCAGAACATTGAGAATAAACAGAAAGGCACAGAAAATGTATGTACATCTCCTTCTTGTGAACACAGAACAAAATTATGATTATGTCCAGGACAAGATCAGTGACACAGTTGGCCCACAAAAACACTAGTGGAAATAGTGAACAGATGAAAGCTTGTTTAGTTTGGCCACACAATCTGCCATAAACAGCTTGTGGAAACCAATCCTACAGGCAACAGGAGAAAGAGGCCAATGCAACAGACACCAAACAGGGAACTGGGCTTGCGACGTGAAGGAATGAACAGACCTGTGCATGAAGGAAATGCTTGCAGCAGCACCTAACAGGCAAACGGCGAGCATTCTCTACATCCATGCAGTACTTCAGCCTCCCCTATGATCAACATCATGGTTAAGGGTCCAAAAGTACAATACAGAGTAAGGTTGCTACACATTGGACTAACGAAAGCTTGGGTCAAGCAGAAAATCAACAAGAAACTCTCATGGTGTTCATTAAAGCTGTTGCAGTAAAGTTCTTTTGTGTGAAAGAAAAGGTGCAGGTTACGTGAAGTAGGGCTTCATGCGGAAGTAGCAGTAGCTGTTTGTCCTCCCTTGTTCTCCGATTGCTTTGTGCCTGGCTAGATTTTCCTGAAGCACACAGCTGAACTGTATCACTATCATATGAATGTGAAATGAGCGTGATGATGTTATGTGTGTAATCATGTCGAACATCTCCCAACAAATGGATACACTTCTCCTTCAGTCAGCTAAAAGTGTTGGTCCTCTTCACGTTGAAAAACAGTTCAGATGTATTATTCCAGGGGTAAGGTGAAATACGAAAAGATAACAAGGATATAAAACCATTGGATACGTTACTAATGAAGTGCTGATTGCATGGATTTAAGTAGTTTGATGCACTTGGTTTGGCAGCTCTGAAGTTAAATTTTTATGTTTGAATATTCTCTATTCTTGGAAACATTTCATGTTTGCACGCAGAACTATTTGTTTGAAATAAAGAGAGAGAGAGAGAGAGAGAGAGAGAGAGAGAGAGAGAGAGAGAGAGAGAGAGAGAGAGAGAGAGAGAGAGAGAGAGAGAGAGAGAGAGAGAGGTTGTGGGGGGGGGGGGGGGGTAGGAGGCGGTAAAGAAAACAAAAAAAAACCCAAATATCACTTTCAGATGGAAGGGCCGCCCTGTTGCTATGAAACACTCAGTCAACTTCCTGATTTTTTTTTTTTTTTTTAAACCCAAAACATAATTGTTCAGCTCACTCAATATTTTTTTACGAAACACTTATATCAGAGATCACTGATATGTCTTTGGCCTCATAGTCAAAATCACAGCCATGCTTATCCTTATGTCCTGTGTGTTGCCGTGGTTGGGGTTTTTCTTCATTTTTTACCATCTACATCTGTCTGCAGGAAGTAATTTGCTGTGCACATTATTTTTTTTGGAAGAGTAGGCCAATGTGTGCCGGAGGGAAGGGATGACAATATTGACAAAACTGCACACACACGGGGACTGCATGCAAAAAGCACATGAATTCTTATTCCATTATCCTAGAAAGAAAAGAATTAAATAAAAAAATAAATGGAAATAAATGTTAGCTTTCGATGAGCTTAGGACATGCACTACACTGCACTTCTGTATCTCTGAAGTCGAGTGTCCATTGCTCATTTGGGTGTACATTTTGATAAACACATGTAACTATTGTTGCTGTCTCCAGAGTTTGCCAGGAGCCTGGCAATGCACGAGTTAGAGAAAGAAAAGATTTGCTAGAGTGGACAAAATTAATTCATTTGGAGAAAATGAATTTTTCTGTATGGAATTTAAAATCTAGAGTTCCCAGTTGTTTATCGAAAGTAAATAAGTGATCACTATATCTTTAATAACTACTGCCATTACTCAACATTTGCCGTTCACCACATAACTGCACTCTTTCCCTCAAATGGCATAAATAAGATAACAATCATATATCAAGAGAAGTTGTCTAATGTCCTAGGTGTGGAGTTACTTGTAGTGTTCTTCTGTCCACGAGCCACAGCCAAAGCAGAAAGCTTGGTGTTAGGCCTGTCTGCCCTGCTTGGATAACTCCTTGCTTTGTGTGGCGGCAGGGACTGTGGCACTTCCAGCCCCAGGCCTTCCAGTTCATTCCGCAGGGAACTGCCGGCAGTGGCGGCGGTGGCCGGTCGTGGGCAGAGGGCTCTGCCCCTGCTGTCTGCTGCAGCTGAGGACTTGGGCCTGGCGCTGGTCACTCTGCTTTTGGAGCCTCGGGCAAAGACACTGTAGGACTTGGAGCAAGGGGGCGAGGAGATGGCCGCCTGGGGTTCTCCACAGTCCTGGTTGTCCTGTCTGAGAACGCAGCTCTTTTTCTGCTGGCGGCTCTCCGGGCGTGACCAGGCACAGCAGTCTCCCTGACAAGAGGGCTGGAGGCAGTAGTGGCACAGAAGCTTCCTGTCTCTGTGACGGCTGTTGGACGAAGCAGAACTGGCGTTGCTGGGCGCCCCTTTCTCTGACCGACGATGGCGACCTGGTGCTTTTCTGGACTCCCAGTTCTCTGTCCGCAGCTGCATCCTCTCCAGCTCCACCAGACGGTTCACCAGTTGCTTCACCTCGCTCTCCAGTCTGTAGCGGGAGTTGACCAAATCTTGCCACCGGCGTTTCTCCAGTGCGCAGCGTCGGAGATTGATTTTACAGAGGCAGTCCGGCAAAGGGCTTTTAAACTCGTAACTACGCACAGCAGTTTTACTGGCTTCCAAGTCAGAATGTCTGGCATCTCCTAAGCCCTTGAAGCTACTACCCACATCCACCTTTTCTGGAGGCAACGCGAACATCTTCTCGGGCTGAGGCAGTTGGTTTTGGATATCCTCCAGGAGAAGCTGTAAGTCTCTGATATCCGAGTCCGTGGTGTCCCCCTCCTCATTGTCCTCCTCGTCGCTGAGCTCTGCACTGCCTTCACTGCTGCCGCCACTCTCAGCGCCACTGACTTTGCTGAGGTCGCCACTGATGGAGATGGAACTGCAGCCATCGCCTTTATCCTTCTCCTTCCCGGTCTGCTCTGGCCCTTTCCCTGGCCAGTCTCCGTCAGGCGTGGAGAGGGGCCGGTAGCTGGCCTCTTTCAGCACACTGCAGATGATTTGGGAGCTCAGCGCACTGAAGTGGCTGTTCTCCATTGGAGCATTCTCCAGCCTGGGGGGAGGGGGGATGGGGGTGAGGAGGGGTCTGTCTGCCGACGTGTGCAGGTCCTGACGACTTCCCCTGAGGCCTGTAGCGGACTTTGTGCTGGCGTCAGTGACGGAGCCACGGGATGCCAGAAGCCTGCTGAAAGACAGACAGACAGAAAGTGTGACAGCCAGCCTGCTGAAAGACAGACAGAAAGAAAGTGTCACAGCCAGCCTGCTGAAAGACAGACAGAAAGAAAGTGTCACAGCCAGCCTGCTGAAAGACAGACAGAAAGAAAGTGTCACAGCCAGCCTGCTGAAAGACAGACAGAAAGAAAGCGTCACAGCCAGCCTGCTGAAAGACAGACAGAAAGAAAGTGTCACAGCCAGCCTGCTGAAGGACAGACAGAAAGAAAGTGTCACAGCCAGCCTGCTGAAGGAAAGACAGACAGAAAGAAAGCGACTCCACAGCCAGCTGCGAAGACAGACAGAAAGAAAGTGTCAAGCCAGCTGCTGAAGAAGACAAAGAAGTTCACAGCACCAAAAGACAGAAGAAAGAAAGCGTCACAGCCACCTGCGAAAGAAAAACAGAAAGTGTAACCCCAAATAGTTATCAGCTGCTTCTCTCTCTCTCTCTCTCTCTCTCTCTCTCTCTCTCTCTCTCTCTCTCTCTCTCTCTCTCTCTCTCTTCCTGGAGTTAACATCAGTGCTGACTCCACTCTCCCCACCAGTCCTTCGGACGAGACTGTAAACCGAGGACCCGTGTGCGAACGCACGCAGAACATCTTGCGCACACGTTAAATCCTGTTCCGCTTTTCGTAAGAGTAGGCCATCGTGTGTCGGTGGGAACAGATGACATTTACAAAACTGCATACGCACTGGTACTGGACGTAAAAAAGCACAAGAGTGCTTATTCAATTATCCTCGATATAAAAGAATAAATCAATCAAATCAATCTCTACCGAGGCCCCGTGTGCAAACGCACGCAGAACATCTTGCGCACTCGTTAAAACCCGTTCCACTTTTCATCATGTGCTGGTAGAAACGGATGACAAAATTTACAAAACTGCATACACACGGAGACTGGATGTAAAAAAAACCCCAACATAACTGTTTATTCCATTATCCTCGAAATAAAAAAAATAACACACACACACACACACAAACACACACACATACGCACGCACGCTCGTGCGCGTGTACGCGCACGCACACACACACACACACACACACACACACACACACACACACACACACACACACACACACACACACACACTACGGGATAGCCTAGTGGTCAGAACATTGCGCTCGCAATTTGACGGTTCGATTCCCGATGAGACTATAAACCGAGACCCCGTGTGTGAACTCACGCAGAACTTCTAGCACACAGGTTAAATCCTGTTCCGCTTTTCGTAAGAGTAGGCCATCGTGTGCCGGGTGGGAACATATGACATTTACAAAACTGCATATACACGGGGACTGGACGTAAAAAAGCACAAGAATGCTTATTTCATTATCCTCGATATAAAAGAATATTTTTTTTAATTAAAAAAAATTGAAACACACACACGCACGCACGCACGCACGCACACACACACAACTCCAGTCATTCAGTTGGGTAGGGAACAGCCACCCCCCCCCCCTCCTCCCCCCCCCCTACCTGTATAACGCAGGCCGTCCCCGCGCAGCTTTGCCCTCAGGCCGACTGTCATGTTGCAAGGGAAGCCACCGCCGCACGTAGAAAGGGAGACGACTGCTATCTAAGTGACTCGACGAGGACCTGGCGTCTTCATTTCTCGATTCATAGGAAGCAACTGCTGCCGGCTTGGGGCATTTCTGAGGAAATAGTGGTTACTTCCCTTTAATAGTGTGTGTGTGTGTGTGTGTGTGTGTGTGTGTGTGTGTGTGTGTGTGTGTGTGTGTGTGTGTGTGTGTGTGGTGTGGATGTGGATGATTGTGTATTTAAATTCTCTGAAGTGATTTTAATTCGTTCTTGGATACAGACAGGTCAACACTATACATATGCATGCATACACGTGTACATCCGCTTGCATGCCCATATGCACACACACACACACACACACACACACACACACACACACACACACACCACCGCGCGCCGCGCGCGCGCGCGTGCGGGACGGGATAGCCTATGGTCAGAACATTGCGCTCGCAATCTGACGACCCGGGGTTCGATTCCCGTTCAAGGGGATTTTTCAGTGCTGATTCCGCTCTCCCCAAAAGTCTTTCGGATGAGACTATAACCGAGGCCCCGTTTGCGAACGCACACAGAACATCTTGCGCACACATTAAATCTTGTTCCGCCTTTCGTAAGAGAAGGCCATTGTGCGCCGATGAGAACAGATAACAAAATTTACAAAACTGCATACACATGGGGACTGGCTGTAAAAAAAAAGCACATGAGTGCTTTTTCCACTATCCTCAGTATAAAAATAGATAAATAAAATAAATAAATAAATAAACACACACACACACACACACACACACACACACACACACACACACACACACACACACACACACACAAAAGACCCTCCACCTCCCACCTCCCCGACCAATTACTTTCATTAGTGATTGGAACCACATTGTCCACTTTGTAGAGTTGCCTTGTACAAGCTTAAAAGACAACTTTCAATATAGTACTCTTACGATGCTAGTCCTTCGGATGAGACTATAACCGAGGTCCCGTTTGATCATCTTGCGCACACGTTAAAATCTGTTCCACTTTTCGAAAGAGTAGGTGTTTGTATGCCGGTGGGAACAGATGACAAAATTTACAACACCGCATACACACAGGGACTGGATGCAAAAAAGTACATGAGTGCTTATTCCATTATCCTTGAAATAAATAAAATAAAATAACACCCCTTCCAATTTCTCTCTCTCTCTCTCTCTCTCTCTCCTCCTCTCTCTCTCTCTCTCTCTCTCTCTCTCTCTCTCTCTCTCTCTCTCTCTCTCCTCCATCAATTGCGCTGGCAATTTGAAGACCCGGGTTCGAGTCCGGTCGAGGAAATTTTCTTCCTGGAGTTAACATCAGTACTTACTCCACTCTCCCCACCAGTCCTTCAGATGAGACTTTAAACCGAGGCCCCGTGTGTGAACGCACGCAGAACATCTTGCGCACACGTTAAATCCTGTTCCGCTTTTCGAAAGTGTAGGCCATCGTGTGCCGGTGGGAACAAATGACAATATTTACAAAACTGCATACACACGGGGACCGGATGAAAAAAAGCACATTATTGCTTATTCTCTTATCCTCGATATAAAAGAATAAATAAATAAATAAATAAATAAATTCCCCCCTCTTTCTCATTCCCCTCTCTCTCTTCTTTCTCCCCCCCCCCCCCCCTCTCTCTCTCATTCTGTCTCTCTTACTCTTCTCTCTCTCTCTCTCCCCTACTCTCATCACCCCCCTACCCTCTCTTTCTGTCTTTCTCTCTCCTCTCTCCCCCTCTCCCTCTGGAGGTAATCAGCTTGTTAGGCCAACTCAAGTGGTGGACGGAAGGCAGTACTTAGCAGATCAGTGCCGAAAAGATGATGATGGCTGTGCCACAGCCATAAATCTGCAGTCACCACGTTCGTATCGGATCTCAGCCCCTACCCCCCCCCCCCCCAAACATCCTGCCCCTCTATTTGTCTGTTTGTCTGTCTCTCCTTTTGGCAGACACATACATGCAGAGTGCTCAGTGTGTGTGTGTGTGTGTGTGTGTGTGTGTGTGTGTGTGTGTGTGTGTGTGTGTGTGTGTGTGTGTGTGTGGTGTGCGGTGTGTGTGTGTGTGTGTGTGTGTGTGTGTGTGTGTGTGTGTGTGTGTGTGTGTGTGTGTGTGTGTGGTGTGTGTGAGTGAGTGTGAGAGAGAGAGACAGAGAGACAGAGAAAGAGAGAGAGACAGGAGAGAGAGAGAGACAGATAGTGTGTGTGTGGCTTGTGCGTGCGTGCGTGCGTGCTGTGCGTGGTGTGTGTGTGTGTGTGTGTGTGTGTGTGTGTGTGTGTGTGTGTGTGTGTGTGTGTGTGTGTGTGCGTGTGTGCTTGTATGTTTGGGAACATGCGCGCACGTCTCTGTGTGTGATTGTTGTTGTTGTCTTTAATTTACGTCTGTTCACTCTAGTGATATTAGAGAGATTGACGTGTGTGTGATTGTGTGTGTGTGTGTGCGTGTGTATGTGTGTCGTGTGTGTGTGTAGTGTGTGCGCACGCGCGCTTGTGTGCTCGTGTTGTGTATGTGTGTATGTGTGTGTGCGCGCGCGCGCACGCGTGCGTGTATTGCGCGCGTGTATGTGCGTGTACGTGTGTGTGTGTGTGTCTGCGCGTGCCGCCATGCTTGCTTACTCTGTTCATATGCATGCCCGTTCAGTTATGTGGACTCTGTTTTAAAATCTGGTTTTGTTAGCATATATATAACTACAGAACTACAGATGGTACCATTTCCATTTCCACTGCTCGTAAGATCATCACGGAGAGAGAGGAGAGAGAGAGAGAGAGAGAGAGAGAGGGAGAGAGAGAGAGAGAGAGAGAGAGAGAGAAGAGAGAGAGAGAGAGAAGAGAGAGAGACGAGAAGGAGAGAGAGAAGAGAAGCAGAAGACAGAGACAGGACAGACAGACAGAGACAGACAGACAGACAAACAGACAAACAGACAAACAGACAAACGACAGAGAGACAGAGAGACAAGAGAGACAGAGACAGAGGACAGAAACAGAGACACACACATAGCGACACAGAGAGACAGATGGAGAGAGACAGAGAGACCCCCCCCCCCACACACACACACACACACACAACACACACACACACACACACACACACCGCGCACGCGCAGAGACACACCAACTATTACAAAAACAAAAAAAAAAAAAAACAAAGCAGCAGCAAAAAAAAGGTCACACTCCCACGGTCTCCCTTTAGAAAAAAAAGAAGAAAAACAAAGAATAGCGTTTAGGTGTTGAGTTGCAATAAAAGACACCAGGGGCTGAGTGAGGGGGGTGGGGTGAGGGGGGTGGGTAGGTGGAGGGGGGGGGGTCGTTGGGGGGCAAAGGGACCTGAACTAATCGATAGAGCCCTGTGTCTCTTGTTATTCAGCCACCCCTACACTCAGGTCCATAGAGGTGCAGCAGCAGCAGCAGCAGACATGCGGGAGGGGGGTGGGGGGGGGAGGGGAAGGGGAGGGGGGAGTGGGAGGTGTTGGGGGGGGAAGGATAAGGTTGTCATCGAGAAGAAGAGAAGAGAGAGAGAGAGAGAGAGAGAGAGAGAGAGAGAGAGAGAGAGAGAGAGAGAGAGAGAGAGAGAGAGAGAGAGAGGAGAGAGAGAGAGAGAGAGAGAGAGAGTCAAATAAAATCACCATTCTTGGTTTAATGCTACCCTAGAGAAAAAGAAGAAAACGAGCTCGACAACTTAAATGCCCAAATACAGTGATATGCGGACACCACATCCCTGCTCTTCAAACTACTGTACAATGATGTACGATGTTTGTAAGTGTCCATAACTCACAATGGAAATGGACACAGGCAATACGCGAGAACTACCTCCAGTCTCTGTAATCTGTAACCTGCTAGATCAGTACAGGAGATGTTTGTAGTTTTGTACTTGTTCACACACACACACACACACACACACACACACACACACACACACACACACACACACACACACGATGCGGGCATATACAGGCGCAGAGTGAGAGAGAGAGAGATGGAGAGAGAGAGAGAGAGAGAGAGAGGAGAGAGAGAGAGAGAGGAGAGAGAGAGAGGAGAGAGAGAGAGAGAGAGAGAGAGAGAGAGGAGGAGAGAAGAGGAGAGAGAGAGAGAGAGAGAGAGAGAGAGAGAGAGGAGAGAAGAGAGAAGAAGACAGACAGGAAGAGACAGACAGACAGACAGACAGAAGACAGACAGACAGACAGACAGACAGACAGACAGAACGACAGACAGAGCAGAAGAGAGACAGAGAGAAGAGAAGAAGAAGAGAGAGAGAGAGAGAGAGAGAGAGAGAGAGAGAGGAGAGAGAGAGAGAGAGAGAGAGAGAGAGAGAGAGAGAGAGAGACGACGAGACGAGAGAGACGAGAAGAGACAGACAGACAGACAGCAGACAGACAGACAGACAGACAGACAGAACAGACAGACGACAGGACAGAACAGACAGAAGACAGACAGACAGACAGAGAAGAGAGACAGACAAAGCAGAAGACAGACGACAGACAGACATGACGGTCAGATCCAAGAACAGACTGCAACGAAACAGGGTTCACTTTTCTCCTCCCCCCCCCCCCCCCCCCCTCCGTCCCCTCTTAGAAGACAGAAAATGTGCAGCGGTGTTGGGTTGCAGTCAGAGGCACAGAGGGAGGAGGAGGGGAAGAAGAAAATGAAGCGATCGATACAGCGCTCTGTTCCCCTGTTGTCAAATCACTCCCCCATACAAATGGCTTCCTGCACACCAGGGAAGGGAGGGGGGAGAGGAATAGGAGGAGGGGGAGGAGGAAGAGGAGTGAGGGGGTCGGAGAGGCAGCCCAGGGTCAGCCCTGCAAACCTTCAGGAAATTACCATCCATTACTGTTGCCACCCCCGGGGAAAAGTGGACACAGCTACTGAAACATTTTGAACATGAACTGCATGATTTATCGTTTCCACCTCCCAAACAAAAGAACCCAGAGAGAGAGAGAGAGAGAAAGAGAGAAAGAAATAAAAAGAAAGAAAGAAGAAAGAAAGAAAGAAAGAAAGAAAGAAAGAAAGAAAAGAAAGAAAAAGAAAGAAAAAAGAAAGAAAAAAGAGAAAGAAGAAAGAAAGAAAAGAGAAAAAGAAAGAAAGAAAGAAGGAAAGAAAAAGGAAGAAAAAAGAGAAAAAAGAAGAGAAAAGAAAAGAAAAGAAAGAAAGAAAGAAAGAAGAAAGAAAGAAAGAAAGAAAAGAAAGAAAGAAGAAAGAAAGAAAGAAAGAAAAAAGAATCAGTTAATGAATCTTTCTATTACACACCTTTTCTGAAAGGTGAACATGATTAGACGGGGAAAACAAACAGCAATAAGAACGAAATCAGCCATCACAACTTCACATCAAATCACAAGTCTACTAACAGGCCTCGATAACATTCCACAACTACTGAAGGAGAGGGTGGGCTGAGAGCCATGCGTTACCCATGGTGTAAGATCTGGAGGACCGCTCAGTGGCCAGCACACTGGAAGTCACCAGAATTTGTCATGCTCCACAAGAATGGAAATATGAAATACTGAAGTCACTACACAAAAATAGCCCTTATCCGTCATGCAAACAAGGTCTTGTTGGTCATAATCTTAAAAAAAAAGAAGAAGTATAAAACAAAAAGTAGAGTTTGAACTATCATACCGCCAGGCAGGCTACAGGAAAAAAACTAACAGGAGCAACAGACATGTTCGTCGTGCTCCAAAACATCATCGTATAGGTGAAAATTTCAAATGAAAAACTTTTATTACCCTCATAAACTACAACAAAGCCTTTGACAGTGTGATTCACCAGCATCTTTTTGACACAACGTCCAAAATGGGCTTTTAAAAAGAAGTGCTCTCCTTATGTTTTTGTATTTTATGAAGACCACAAGGGCACTATCAGGTGAGGCAACCAAAAATGTAACATCTCAAAAGGAGTTTAACAAGGGTGCTTCCTCTCACCTCACCTTTTCAATATATACACCGAGCAAAACACGGGAGAGTCTGATATTGAAGACAAGGGGCTCAAAATAAGGTGGCAGAAGCATAATAGATAATTATGCGCTACGCTGATGATACAGCGCTGCTAGCCAATAACATCACCAGCATGGAGAGTATTACACAGAGTAGGTGCAACAGGAAGATGAGCTGGTCTCAAGCTCAACGTCAAAAATAAGTGCTGCATGTTGCAGAACTAGTTGTAGAACAAAGCGTGAAATAAAGATTGACAAAACTTCTTTAGGAAATATCAAAGACTAGATATCTCCGCTCAGTCAAAACAAATGACGGATCATTTAGCAAGGACATAACAAGAATAGGTATGGCTAAAAGGGGAATGATCTAAATGAATAACATCTGGGAAGATCTCAGCTGAAAATGGAAATAAGGAAGTGCTTCATATGACCCAGTCATGCTGTGCGGCTGTGGAACCTAGACACAAAGGAAAAAAAAGATGAAAAAAAGAATCGAATCAGGTGAGATGAGTTTTTATTCAGAAGACTTCGCGGGTTTGTTGAACGAATAAAAGAGCAAATGGAAGCACATCAAACGAACTGGGAACATCGAGAAAATGTCTTACATTGATAAACGAAAGGAAACTTAAGATAATGTCGGCCGTGCAGTACAAAACAAGATACAAACCTCATGAAAACTGTCTTTCAAGGCAAGGCTGAGGGGAAAAGAAACAAAGGCAGACCACCAGCTTCTCTCATTGTCAACTTCACCGAATCCTTATGTCAGCAGGGTCAGTGAAGACCAGAGCAAAGTAGAGAAGGAGGATCATGTCACTATCACTGGGTGCGGCGGTTAACGCTGAGTTCCCTGATGCTGACAGGTGAGACCAACTGGTGACACTTTGTATCATTTTTATGATAACAGTCAAATAAGTATCTTTGATTTTCAAAATGTTCCTAGCATTACTGAATGTTTTGATGAAATCTAATAATTTCCCCCCATACTTAATGAGTAGTAAAAGACTCCCAAAACACAGGTGACGGATAGAAGCTACATTACTACGCAAACAAAATGC
Source organism: Stramonita haemastoma (assembly GCA_030674155.1). Lineage (NCBI taxonomy): Eukaryota > Metazoa > Mollusca > Gastropoda > Neogastropoda > Muricidae > Stramonita > Stramonita haemastoma. The sequence continues at coordinate 18,056,686 of CM060330.1, forward strand.
TTTTATCAAATATGCTGTTTTCCACAAATTGAGTCTTAGTCTTCTAAAGATTAAAGATTGCAAGCAGGAATGGCATTACCTGAATATATGAGGGACATAGGTTTTTATAAATGTCATGAGTTCATAATTTCAAATTGCATGAAAAATAGCATAATACAAAGAGAACAAGAGACAAAAAGACCTTTAAACAAAAGAGAGAGAGAGAGAGAGAGAGAGGAGAGAGAGAGAGAGAGAGAGAGAGAAGAGAGAGAGAGAGAGAGGAGAGAGAGGAGAGAGAGAGAGGGGAGAGAGAGAGAGGAGCGCTATGTTTGCCTGTAGAATCTATGGGTTCCTAAAGTGAATTTGCTGGCAGACGTGAGTTCACTGTAAACAGTCTACTGTGTCTGTGTTCCCCTGAGCCTGTACAGACTGTCTCAGCCTTCAGCTGTCTTGTTCATCCCCCAATTAAATGAGCCTTCAGCTGTCTTGTTCATCCCCCCAATTAAATGAGCCTTCAGCTGTCTTGTTCACCCCCCAACTAAATAAGCCTTCAGCTGTCTTGTTCATCCCCCAACTAAATAAGCCTTCAGCTGTCTTGTTCACCCCCCAACTAATAAGCCTTCAGCTGTCTTGTTCACCCCTCAATTAAATGACCTTTAGCTGTCTTTTTCACACACAATACACCCCAAACCAAATTTGTAATGAGCCTTCAGCTGTCTTGTTCACCCCCCAACTAAATGAGCCTTCAGCTGTCTTGTTCACCCCCCAACTAAATGAGCCTTCAGCTGTCTTGTTCACCCCCCAACTAAATGAGCCTTCAGCTGTCTTGTTCATCCCCCAACTAAATGAGCCTTCAGCTGTCTTGTTCACCCCTCAACTAAATGAGCCTTCAGCTGTCTTATTCTTGGTGACGTAACTGAACCGATGCCAAACTGAACCTTTGGCTCTTTCTCTGTATGTTAAATCCTATTATACTTTTACTAACAGATTTTCTCTATGTCTAAAACGTTATTTTGTCAAACGGATCTTTTCAATGTCTTAATAGTACCTGGATTGACGGATCTCCTTTCAGGCTATATGATGTTCTGGTTAACAGATCTTTTATGTCTTAAAGAATCCCTGGCTGTCTAGTCTAAGTGATATGCTAGCTGTCCGTCTAGGGTTAACAGCCAGGTAATTTGCTTGCCGTCAATTAAAAAAGGAAGAATCAACTGATTTCAGGAGAGGTTCATTTTGTTGGACACTCCCAAGCTGGAGGTCAGCAAACGCAAAGCTCTACTTCACTCATCACACCGGGGAGTCACTGTCAGAGCAAAAGTACACACTGGATGAGAAGTTTGAGTGCATGACACTTTTCGTCTATCTCGCCATATAGACAGCCACGCACCGAGCTCTCAGAACGATATTGTTCCTTGAAAAGACAGTGCAAACTGTTGTTATGCTAAGGTAAGAGCTCACCATGAAGAATGGCAACCCCAATACAGCTATTTTCAAGCATAACAACACTTTGATGTAGTCCTTGGTACTGAGGTGACATCACTAACTGATCAAGCTTTCTGCCTAGAACAAAGCGCCGGTTGTCAAGGCAAGAGTGGGATGGATCACTGCAGCATTCTGCACCGTCTCCACAATTAAACAGACCGTCAACTGCCCAGCGAGAACTGACGGCAAGTTGTTCCGGCAATGCACTTCACAGTGGGGCGATCCTGGTCGTTTTTCCTCGTTTATATTACCGGCTGTCAAGGCATTTTCCCTCTGAGCTGCATCCTAACTGCCGCCCTGCTTAATTTTCCGTTGAAAACTCATTCGTGCTTCTGTAAATTATTGTCGGACAGCTCAGTTTCCCTGCCCGCTTCCTTTCCTCTTAAAATTTTCAGCACTTTTTATTTTTCATTAATTTTTTTTTTTTTTGGGGGGGGTATTTTACACAACACAATGGCTGGAGTCATTGTATTTGTATTGTGTTGTGTTATACTATTTCTTATTGCATTGCATTGAATATGGCTTTTACTCAAAACAGATTTCTCTGCGTGAAATTCGGTTGCTGTCCACAAGGAGATAGCGTGGCCATCAAAGGAGCACCACACATTAATCATTTTCTTTTTCCCTGTATGTATGCGTACTTGTTTCCCTACCCGAGACTTTCTTCTACAGAAGTATGCCGGGGACAACTTTCTTGTTACCGTGGGTTCTTTCTTTAGTTTCTTTTCTAAGTGCGAGAAATGTCTGTAGCACACGATAACTCCGTTTAAGAACTCAGCCGAAAGACTAGCACCAACATAACCACTCAAGAATTAGTGGATAGGAAAACATACTGGTTTCAAACGGAAGTCAAACCCACGATTGCTCGTTTTCAAGGCGTGTGTACTACCTCTAGACCACCGATCCACATCAGTAACTTACATAAGAAACGTCACTGCACTACTACTGTGGACAGTAAAATACGACGAAGAAACTGTTAGCAAGCTTCTAAACTGAGAGCCACAAACCACCTTATCTGCCTATCAGAGTCAGAAAGGAAACAGATATGTCCATAATGCACACGTGGTTACCGTATATAGCACACACTTTCGGTCTTTTTTAATACTGCAATAGTAGCCCAGGTCAAAAGCTGTGTCAGCTTTTCATATAAACAAAGTGCTGAGGCGCATATACAAATATTGGTTGCCTTAAAATATCATGTAATAAAAACCTACATTCTCCTTTGAAGAAGAAAAAAATCCTCTGAAGTCGGAGTAGAGATGCCTATCTGATGAGGAACATAGAAAGAGCTATACATGGAACCTTTTCATCCTTACCACATCTCCAGTCTCACAGTGATTCCCAGGTGGGATGAGTGAGTCAGAAGTGTGTATTCTGAGTGACCCCCAGGGTGTTCAGCTGATGAAAGTGCAACAAACAAACAAACAACAGCAACAACACAATTATTGCAATGAAAAATGTTTCAAAGGTCTACGAGGTTGAAGAATCGAAAATGGTCATTTAGTGCATCTATGGATATTGACAAAAACCTTGTAAATCACAAACACCACTTTGAACCTTTCGCTGCGTTAAAATACCAGTTAGCAAAAAGCAAAGCGCCATCTCTACCACCACCACACACCATCACTGACCGGTCCCCAATCCACAGAGAATAAAAGAACCAGAAAAAAGGAACTGTATGTTATCATACTGTTTGAATCAAAAGATCAATCACAGAGCAGTCTGATTACATGTAGATGGCAGTTCGCGCTCGCGCGCGCGCCGTGCACGCACCACACACACACACAACACACACACACCACACACACACACACACACACACACACACACACACACACACACACACACACACACACACAAAACGTGAAGTATGTAAGCAAAAACTGTAACATCTTATGCAAGCAACACAATGTAACAGGAAACCTACTTAGCAAGCTTAAGAAAAAAGCCAGTTGCCCATGTTTCCATTTTTGCCAACCTGTCGTGAAACCTTTTATGAACCAGCTGCTGCCAAGTAGTCTGTTCAGCTGGCAGATTAAAAAAATGAATATGTATGCAATCCAAAGGGGAAAAAAACATGAAGATGAATATGCCCACAACTGCACCATTTGACAGGAAACTGTCGTGTTCCAGAGATTTGTTTTTTTCATAAAAAAACACTTTCCTTTAGGAAAGATACTCAGCAGATGTTATTCTTGTACTGAGAAAGCCGAGGCAAATCTGACCCACTTCTGATGGTAATATTCGTGAACTTGTTGCTGTTGTTTGCTGTTGTTGCCATTGTTGCTCTTTCTCTAGCCTGAGTCACTTTTGGGCCGGCTTAATGAAAGCATGGCTGCACCATTGTCTGTGGACTGACTGTCGGGTTGAACGACATTTATAATCTGTCTAACAGAGTAATTGGCGTTTAAAGTGTTCAGGACTGGCAAACGTCACCGTCCACCCAACTGCAGTGTTAATTAACGTCAATCTTAGGTCACAAATCACTTCCCATGAATCTTTTTTCAAGCTAAACATGGTTTTCTTGTGTGGGAGAACATCAAGGGAGTTCATCTTAATCCAGATCTGTTTCTTTGTACCATAAATCGTGTACGAATCGAGAGGCTGGCTATGCTACTATTCCTATTATACATACATACATACATACATACATACATACATACATACATACATACATACATACATACATACATACATACATACATACATACATACATACATACATACATACATACATACATACATACATACATACATACATACATACATACATACATACATACAATATCGACGACAGTGAAGAAAAATAAAAGCGGGTAACCATTACAACTTATCAATATATAATATGTATATTAATATATATATATATATATATATATATATATATATATATATATATATATATATATATATTTTTTTTATTTTTTTTATTTTTTTTTTTACACACAGTGGTGTGTAGGGTAGCAACAAAGACTTTCCACCCCTGCTATCCTGGGCCAGCCTGGTCAATGAACTCCAAGAGTGTTGCATGGCTTCCATCTCACCTTCCTTCTCACCTTCACCTATATATATATATATATGGGTGAAATTAGGGCCAGTCTCCCCGGGAAGAGCGCACTGCTTCAACAACAGCCTAATCCATGTTCTTTTAGTTTCCCTGTCTCAAGTGTGTGTTCTCTTGCCCTACCAGCGTGGTCTTTTCTCAGAACAGTAGCACAGACAAATTTCTTGTTGCTTTTGGTTCTTTTACGTGCGATGAATGCATGTTGCACAAATGTGTGTTGACTTCATTGGTTTTTTTTCACTGCTAGGTTGCTTTCGTTTTAGAAGGGAGAACAAAACCAGCTTATGATAATGCAAAAAAACATTATAAATCCCCAAACCCAGCTACTTCCTATGAAAAACACGAACAAAACTAAACAGAGAAAAACACCCATCATCAATATCCACCCTGAAAAAAGTCTGGGCCGGGGCAAACAAACAAAACACCTGCATCCTGTCCAATGAATTGATCATTCGAAAAGCAAATGTCACAGTGGAACCAATTATTATATTTTCTCCTTCTTTTGTTCTGTTTTCGTTTTATTTATTAGCATCTCCATCATTCACTCTTTATGATTTCATTCGTTCAATAGAACTCCGTAGAGGTTGAATTTGATACCTCGTCACAAAAATCTGCGTCTGAAGACAAGATAATGAAATATTCTCGCTTCAAAATATCATCAAGAGAGAGAGAGAGAGAGAGAGAGAGAGAGAGAGAGAGAGAGAGAGAGAGAGAGAGAGAGAGAGAAGAGAGAGAGAGAGAGAGAGAGAGAGAGAGAGAGAGAGAAGCAAGCACGTGCGCATGCGCGCTCGCATGCACACACACACACACGCACGACGCACACACACACACACACACACACACACACACACACCACACACCACACACCACACACACACGTACACACACACACACACACACACACACACACACACGCACACACAACACACACACACACACACACGCACACACACACACACACACACACACACATACACACAACATCACACACACACACGCACATTGAGATCTGAAACATTCAACCCCAAAACCTTTTTGTCACGATTGTATGAGACGAAAAACTACCCCGTTCTCTCAGAAAATTGAAAACGGTGTCTGGTGACCTGCCAAAAAAAGAAAAAAAGAAGTCAACAACAACGATCCCAAGGTCTTGAAGAAATGGGCTGTGTATTAATCACGTCTGAGTCTGACCATGCTGATAGCCGAGAAGCAGAAAACTGAGAGGTCTTTCTTTATCACAAATCACAATTTCTTTGATAGTTAGCATGTCATTAAAAGTTCCACAGTTTGAAGCAGTTTCGATTTGAACTTTTAGCTCCAGGAGGGGTGTAAGCTATGAACTTTCATCGTCTCTTTTCTGGCCCTACCCTCTGCCAGGAAAAACAATAACAACCAAATATGGCGAAAACCACAGCAGTTTACCTTACTCATATCAGCCAAACACAAATCTAGTACCAGTATACCCCCCCCCCCCCCCACCTCTCCGCCCCATATGTAGAATTATGACAATGTAACATTATCGGACAATGGTATTGGAATTGAATCAACTCATAACAATGATTTATGTGAACATTAAGTTGAATCATGACCAAAAATTTCAATGAAACGGAAAATAATAACATTTTTTGTTTATTCTTTTAAACATGTTTTAATTTACGCTTTGTCTTCAAGAAAAGGCTCAGTTTCACAGCGGCTGGATGATACAGAACACATTCCTGCAAAGAACTACAGGTGTTGTGTTAGAAACTGAGTGAACTTTTCAATAGGTAATCAAATCCTCTTTCTTTTAGCTTAACTTCTCAAAACTACTTGTGCGCGCGCGCACGTGTGTGTGTATGTGTGTGCGTGTGTGCGTGTGTGCGTGTATCTTGTGTGTGTGTGTATGATGTGTGTGTGTGTGTGTGTGTGTGTGTGTGTGTGTGTGTGTGTGTGTGTGTGTGTGTGTGTGTGTGTGTGTGTGTGTGTTACATTGATATCTTATTTTATTCACGGATGATTGTATGAGTGTAAGTGATTTGAATGTGAGCGCTTTGATTTGTTGCTATACAAGATTCAGCGCTTAGTATAGTCCATACAATATTACTATTATCATAATATTTACATATTTCTTCTGTCTTGTTCTTCTTGTTCTTGTTGTTGTTTGTTGTTGTTGTTGTTGTGTTGTTCTTCTTCTTCTTCTTCTTCTTCTTCTTCTTCTTCTTCTTCTTCTTCTTCTCTTCTCCTTCTTCCTCTTCTTCTTCTTCTCCTTCCTCTTCTTCGACTTCATCTTCCTGTTCTTTTTTTCATGATTATTGTTACTATTATTATTGCTATTGTTATCAAAACTGTACCTATCTTGTTATTCATGTGAAAGGAACACTACAAGTTTGAAAGTACACTAAATGAAAAACACGGCTTTAAACTTCGTAGCATATCACTGTATAGCTGTTTAATGTCATCAGACACAAACTCATCAGATACTGTGGCCGGCACCTGCTGCCAGTCATATTGCTATCTGCCACTGATGGAAACAGTAGAAACCTACTCAGAGATGAGAACACTTCCATGCACAGCAGCTGGACTGCAGCTGTACAGTTAGAAAAAAAAGATTAGCTACAAAATCAATCCGCGCCGCACACACACCATTGACTTATATTAGATTACAACTGGAAATATAATTTTGCATTTCACACACACACACACACACACACACACACACACACACACACACACACACACACACAAAACTAAACCTCTTCCTTTCCAACAACTACCCCCACCACACCTCTCCCCTAAACCTCCTTCTTCTTACCTACACACAACCCCAAATAATCCTCCCTTTAAATCTCCTCCTTCTTCCTACACCTACCCTACCACATCTCCCATTAAACTCATCATCCCCAACAACCCCCCCCCCTAATTTCCCTCTTTCCCTATCACCTACCCCCATCATAGTCCCCCTAAACCTCCCCCCCTCTCTCCCTACACCTACTCCCCTCCACCTACCCCATCAAACTCCTCCCCCTAAACCTACCCCCCTTCACACTCCTCCCCCTAAACCTCTTCCCTATACCTACCCCCTCAAACTTCCCCCCTAAACCTCCTCATTTCCTACATCTCCCTCACCATAAATCTCCTGCTCCTTCCCTACTCTACCCCATCATACTCCCCCCTCTACACCACCTACCCCCATCATACTCCCCTAAACCATCTCCCTCCCTACACCTACCCCACCATACTCACCCTAAATCTCCTCCTTCCCTGCCCCCACCATATTTCTCCACCCTAAACTCATCCCCTTCCTACACTTACTCCCACTATACTCTCCCTAAACTCTTTCCTCCTATACCTGCCCCCACCATATTTCTCCCGCTAAACATCATCCCCCTTCCCCTACATTACCCCCACCATACTTCTCCCCCTTAACCTCCTCCTTACCTATCTCCCTCCCTCCCTCCCTTCACTTACCCTCACCATACTCCTCTCCCTCCTGAAACCTACCCCCCATCATACTCCTCCCTAAACTATGACTTTACCCTTCCCACACCACACTTCCCCCTACATCTCCTCTTTCCTACCCTACCTCTATCATACTCCTACTCCCGATGAATCTTCTCCTCCCAACACCTGTCACCTTCCTCCCCCCTGCATCTACACATAAATCTCTACCTCCCATACTCCACCCCCTACCATACTCTCTTTTCTCCCTAAGACTTCCCACCCTCCTTCCACCATCATGCTTCCCCCTCCCATCCTCCTTCCATCTACTCCCCCTAACTGTCCTCCACCCTCTATGTACAATTAGTTTTTTTTTTTTTATCATTTTTTTTAGTGCATAATTTTGACAACTACTAGGAAGACAGTAAAATTCCCA
>CM060330.1:18070063-18072563 GCA_030674155.1 Stramonita haemastoma
GCCAGGCCTGAAAACAAACAAGACAGTTGTAATAGTAAAAGCACACACAAAAAAACACAGGAAAAAAAAACGTGCATAACCCGCTTAAACCCATAGCAAAACGCAAATCGTGCATCTCTTTATACCATACCTACGAACTTTTTTTCTTTATTTTGTGCAAAAAGACAGAAAGTTATACCAAAACAATGCAACATGATGGTAAAAACGCACGAGACATAACACAAAACAGGTGTAAATGAAACTTCACACACAGTTAATTTGACAACAGCAAAAAAATCATATAGCCTGCTATAAGAAAGCAAGTTATTGATAAAATTGTACAATGAAGGTTCCAAAAGTTTTTAAGAAGCAGACCTTCTCTAAAAGAACATTTTACATGTCTGTACGATAAATGCTGTAATGAAGGCTGCTATAAAAATCTTTTACGATAAAAGTTTTCAAAATAGATACAACATTGGATTACAAAATAAAAACAATGAAAAGCCAAGAATGATGATTTATAAAATTTTAAAAAATGACCCAGTTTCATCTGCAGACATGTTCAAAAGGAAAAAAAGGCTTTAAAAGCTTCAGGAAAAAGATGTTTTTAAAGAAAATGAACTTTTAAAAACTGCATAGAAAATACGATTTGAAAAAAGGTACTGACAAGAAGCTATAAGTAAAGGCTTATCAGAAGAATAAAAAACGCTTTTGAAAAGCCACAAGAAAAACGCCTCCAATCAACACAGGCTATTGTAATGGTGAAGGAAATGGCTATGAAAAGGGCTACGACAAACTTAAAAGTTGCTTATCAGAAAAGGTATAGGAAAAAAAAACATACAAAACAATGCTGCAAAGTAAATGATACCATAAGTAAAAAAAATAATAATAAAAAAAAGGGCTGGGGGGTAAGGTAAATGCTCTAAAAAAGAAGTTTCAAGAAAAAATCAATACCAATGAAGACTCGCAATTCTTATTTAAAAACTAAATGAAACCTTCACGATAATTCGATTCGCCTTATGACTGCTAGACTACTTTCAAAGCATTGATCGGTAAACGAACCTAAAAAAGACAAAAACTAGAATTCAAAACAAAAAAGGAGGGGACAAAACATTGCTATGGTGGTAAAGCCACAGCCACCCTGCCATACTAACAGGGGCCAGTGACCACTGTCATTTCCTAATGTGACCAAGGCGGTGAGTTAATGAAGATTTCAACAGTACCGCCTGTCTTATCAGCAGGGTCACACACACACCACTGGACACAACTACTGATCGGTCACCCCGTCTGCTTTAACCTAGGGGTAGGTAGGTAATTGTCTTTACCATGTTTTTTGTTTTGTTTTGTTTTGTTTTTTTACATTTGCAGGAAGAGAGAGCCTGGGAGGCTATATTATATAATTAATGAATTTACCTTTATCTACTTTATTTAGTCTTTAATTTTAAGGACGATGGAATAAGCACTTGTGTGCTCTTTTAAAATCTAGTCTCCGTGAGTATGCAATTTTGTGAATTCTGTTGTCCGTTCCCACCGGCACACAATGGCCTACTCTCCGAAAATAGGAGTTTTAACGTGTGCGCATGTTGTTCTGCGTGCGTGTGTTCGCACACGGGACCTCGATTTATAGTCTCGTCCGAAGGACTTTAGGGAGGAGTCGAGGAGCGCTGATGTTACCTCCTGGGAGAAAATAGCCCCTTGAACCGGAATCGAACCTGGGCCAGAGATCACGAGCGCAAAGCGCAACTCTCTCATCAACCAGGCTATCCCGTAGCCCCTTGGTTTGTGGTGTACAGGTGTATCAAAATCTCTACGCTCATAGCCGTGATCCCAGCGCCTAGGGTAGAAAAAGAAACTTGATAAGGTGGTGGAGGGATGGGGAGGGGTGGGAAAAGACAATGGTGTACAAACACACATGCTGAAGCACAGGAAAATGTATATTTCTTATGTGTGTGTGCGTGCGTGCGCATGCGTGCGTGCGTGCGTGCGTGCGTGCGTGAGTACGTGTGTGTATTTGTGTGTGTGTGTGTGTGTGTGTGTGTGTGTGTGTGTGTGAGAGAGAGAGGGGAGAGAGAGAGAGAGAGAGAGAGAGAGAGAGAGAGAGAGAGAGAGAGAGAGAGAGAGAGAGAGAGAGAGAGAGAGAGAGAGAGAGAGAACATAAGAGGAAGAAACAATAACATCCTTTACTGCCATAGAAGCCCAGAAGGCTGGTAGACACAAATATCTACAAACGAGTTTATAAAGGAAAAAGTCACCAAATATGCATACAATCAAAAAACGTACTTTGCTAATAGTTTTTGGAACTGATCAAACTGTAATGCAATGCTTGTGTGTGTGTGTGTGTGTGTGTGTGTGTGTGTGTGTGTGTGTGTGTGTGTGTGTGTGTGTGTGTGTGTGTGTGTGTGTATGTGCGCGCGCGTGTGTGTATGTGTGTGTGAGTGTGTGTGAGTGTGTGTGTGTGTGTGTGTGTGTGTGTGTGTGTGTGTGTGTGTGTGTGTGTGTGTGTGTGTGTGTAAGTGTATGT
>CM060330.1:18075063-18085063 GCA_030674155.1 Stramonita haemastoma
CTTCTGGGGGTCACCCAGAGAGTGCACTCTGACTCACTCATCCCACCTGGGAATCACTGTGAGATTGAAAGTGCACACTGAATGAGCAGTTTGCATGTATGACTGTTTCCATGTACCTCACCATATAAGCAGCAATACTGCAACTTCAGAGGAATTTTTCTCTTTTAATTACAGGAGAGTGCATGTTGTTATTAAGAGCTTGTCATGGCTGAAGGCAATCTCAAAACAACATTTTACAACATTACAACATTCTAGTGTAGGCCTTGGCAATTAGCTGACATCAATACCCCACACAGCTTTTGGCCTGGGCCAAACCCACTGCCTTACTAAACATAAACAAATTAAATTGTCTTTATCGATTAAAAAAAATTCCAGTCAGTTAATCATCTTTTTATATCTGAACTACTTGTTGATTTGTCTTGATTTTATTGCTTTTGTATGATTCATGTCAGTTCACCATGTTTTATACATGAAGAAAGGTTTTGTTTTCTTTCTTTATATTTCTTTGTTTTTCTGAACCATGTACACAAGCAAATGAAAGTTTTTTTTATCATAATTCTTGTTAGTTACTGTTCATGACCATGTAATCATCAATTCTGTAATAAAAGTATTGTTGTACATCAACAGTTTGCTTTGTTTTTTATTCAAATGTCATAATTGGTGTCACCTGTAATGTTACGACGCAAACTTTAAAGGCCCATATCAGAGTTGTGTTTTGCACAATCTGTTTTTCATTCCATGGCTTTAATCTACATGCAATAACTAATGATGCTGAGGTATCCATTGAATACTGGTCCAGAATGTCTTGGCTGTGTGATATTGTCATGACCCCCTGGTAACATGCATTACGGTGTCACACTTATTGCCGGTACCTACTCCCATAATTAAAAAAATGTTTTTGGTTTCTTTGTGTCTAATGGTTGGTACTAAGTAGTAACTTCACTTCTGAATACTGTTTGTTGTAAATACATGTTTTCATTTAAAGTTATAGGCACAACAGTGTCACAGTGAAATGCTGTTACATTTTTTGGAACAGGTGACTTCATTTGCATATATCTGAAGATAGGAACCACCTGCTGCTGTTTTGATAATGGCTACAAAATCTTTAACCATTTGGCTTTTCAAAATTAACAGAATAAAGCCTTTATCACAATATTTAGAAATTGAGCCATTTTCCTGTTTTTGTTGCCAACAGTGGAGAAATAGTCATATACGTTTATATATATAATGTATATGTGTGTGTTATTTATCTATTTATTCTTTTATATCGAGGATAATGCAATAAGCACTCACATGCTTTTTTAAAAATCCAGTCCCTGTGTGTATGCAGTTTTGTAAATGTCATCTGTTCCCACCGGCACACGATGGCATACTCTTACGAAGAGCGGAACAGGATTTAACATGTGCGCAAGATGTTCTGCGTGCGTTCGCACACGGGGCCTCGGTTTATGTCTCATCCGAAGGACTTTGGGGGAGAGTGGAGTCAGCACTTATGTTCTGACCACTAGGCTATCCGTCCCCCCCCTCCCGTGTGTGTGTGTGTGTGTGTGTGTGGTGTGTGTTGTGTGGTTTTTTTGTGCTTTTCCTTTGTTACTAGGCTACAGCTCCAAGGTTCACCTATTATGAAATTTCGATTATGCTTGCAACCATTTTGTTCACCATGATGTAGCTGCATTCCGACTTCGGTGATGTATATATACACACGCACTCGCTAGCGTGCACACACACAGTACGCACGCACGCACGCACACACACATATGTGTGTGAATATATATATATATATATATATATATATATAATGTATATATATATATAGTAAGTGTCTAATATCACTTATGTGAACAGACATTAAACTGAAGAACAATATATATATTATAATTATATATAATATATATGGACGGACGCACGCACGCAATCACGCACACACTCACCTCATCAACAGCAGCATATTTACGACCACCATCATCACTAACAGTGTCACCGCCACAATAACAATATTTACGACAACGCAACAAAACTTGTAACGGCAAGGACTGCAAAGATTACTGTAAGAGCGTGACATGTGGATGTCCCATTTCTGCACAAACGGAAGGCACCTATCAATATTACATGGGCTCAACAAGGTTCCATGTTTTCACTTGACGAACGTAATGCACTAAAGGGGACACAAAACAGTAAAGAGCATCGCAATTCACAGAAATGAACCGACGGGGAAGCGGGCAGGGAGGAAAATTCGCACCATTATGTTATAAGCGAGAAGGGTATAACAGGTAGAGGATAAAATCAACAGGCTACAGCCCAGGGTTTTCAGCAATGAGGCAGTAACATGGAGAGAACGAAACACAGTAACAAGAGCAAAGACACAGTAACGAGGAAGTGAGAGAAAAGAGTACAGAAAAGAATACAAAGAGAGAGTAAACACAACACACAGACACAGCAACACAAACAAGCACACACACACACACACACACCACCACGCCCCACACGCACGCACCACGCACCACGCACGACACACACACACACACACACACACACACACACACACACACACACACACCAAACACACACCACACACTCAAGTCCCAGCTTTATAGATATAGGGATCCCCCAAGAATCAGTAGAAGTGGGCAGTGCCTATGCTGTTCGATATTTTAGCACGATTTCATCAATGCAGTGTCATAAATATTGAATTGGTCCAATATCTACTAACATTAATTTATTATTTTCATATTCATTTCCAAAGTTAACAGATCAGTATTGATAGATTTTTTTTTCTTTCTTCGGCTCTTGAGAGAGAGAGGAGAGAGAGAGAGAGAGAGAGAGAGAGAGAGAGAGAGAGAGAGAGAGAGAGAGAGAGAGAGAGAGAGAGAGAGAGAGAGAGAGAGAGAGAGCTCTTATTAAGCCTCAAATGAGTCATGCAATTACAAAGCCTTTACTTGGTTCCTTTACTGGATAGCGTAAGTTCGAAATAGGCCTACACTTTACCTGGTAACGGCATTTGATCCCGAAGCACACGATTTTCAAAATGCATTAAGAGCTGGAGGGAAAAAACTCTGACACAAGGATGGTGATGTCTGACTCTGGTGCTTAGATAGCCAGGCTGAGAATTTAGAATAAAGGCCTGACGTCATACTCTGACGAAAGTTGTGACCTAACTTTTTTTTTTCTTTTTGTACAGCCGAAAGTGGTCTTCTGTTGGAACAACAAGCCTACGAGGTACCTCTTTATTAACAAATAACAAAAACAGTCAACAGCATAATCATTTTGCAAAATGTAAACTTAATAAACTGCCTGGACTGAATGAATTGTAAATTAAAGACATTTTGCTTCTATCCAGTTATGCTGTTAAACAGGAAAAAAGTGGGTTTAAAAACAACTTTGGACAATGAGTTACTGTGGTTTACTGTGTAAGATAGAGCTGTTTCAGATGATGGCAAACTCTGCCTACTGAGAACTCGATTTTCTTCCGATAGGCTAACTCTACTCGTCTCATTCTTTTTAAGATTTACTTAAATCTTGAACTTTTGAGTGTTTTTTTTTTTAAGAGTACTTGATCGTAAACTGTTAGCCTAATTGGATTTTAGGCTTAGATTTAGATCTAGATCCTAAGCTATGGTTCTACCATACAAAGAACTATTATCAGTCAAGAAATCTATCGATTAATCAATCAGGATGGCTTCAGCAAGGGTGATTATATACCACTGATATACCACATGTAGGTTGTCATCTGGCTTACAAAAAGTAAAATAAAGATGAACACAATTATCTAGTCTTTGTATTTATAAGATTAGTCAATTCTCAAAACCTAAGATAAAGCGTTGTGTCTCTGTTTATCCTTCTGCCTGTGTCTGTCTCACACACTCTGGCATGTATGTACACACACACACACACACACACACACACACACACACACACACACACACACACACATTTACCGTCAGGTGAAGGTAGAACAACGCTGGCAGCATTTTTGGGCGGAGCACTGCGCGACCTCTGACCCCGTCCGACATGTTGCCGTTGTGACGTCACAGGATTACACACCCACCCTATCCGGGACAGAGTCGCCTGAAGAATAAGGGAAGAATGATTCAGTTTGGTTTAAAAAAAAGAAAAACAATCAAAATCTTATTCTGAGGATAAGGAATATACTTGGTACTGGTGTGCTGTTTTGTCTTTTTTACATTCAGTCCCCATGTGCATGCGCTTTCGTAAATGGTGTCATCTTTTCTCCCTGGCACATATTGGCCTACTTTTTCAAACGGCAGAACGGGTTATAACGTGTTGGCAAGATGTGTTTGGGGCGTTCTAACAGGGGGTACATCGGTTGATAGACTCGGCAGAAGAAATATTCCCCTTAAAAGGGAGACGGTGGTGTCTCAAACCCGGGATGTATCACAAACACAACGCTCTGGCCACATGGTTAAAACCCTCCCCCTCTCCCTCTAGATAGTTGAATGTGGTGCCAACACAGAAAGTTCTTGTTCAGTTGTACCCCTATAACCACTGAACAAGAACTTTCTGTGTTGCATTGATCAGTTCTAAGCTCAAAGCTGGGTTGATGCATGCTCTGTGTCATCGCTTTGTGTTGTTCTAGTGTACAATTGTCTTTTTTTGAGAACAAGGTCATGGTGGGGACGGGATAGCTCAGTGGTCAGAGCACTCGCTTTCCCCATGCCAAGGTTAAGCAGTATCGAGCGTGGTTAGCAATGGCATGGGTGACCGTTTGCGTACCTTGGCTTCGGTATAGTCCCCTAGTTCACCCAGCTGTAAATGGGGACCTGCCCTCTTTAGGGTTTGGCAAGGTAAAGCAACGAGGGAGAAGAGATGGGCGCCGCCCTCAAGACGATGCCCCCTAGAGAAGCTGAGGTCTCTGATGCCTCGCTCCCCTACGACCACACAGGTTATGGGACACCTTTACCTTTTGTACCTAAGTTCATAATGAAAACAGCTCACCGTGTCTATCGTAGCGAAGCTGGTGCCAGACAAGCCCCTGGCCTCCTCCCCTCTTCTGGCAGGATGCGCTGTGGTTCTGGTGGCATCTCTCTGTGGGTCAGCTTCCGCATCACTGTCCTCTTCATCCCTGTCGTTGCTTTGGCCTGGGTCTTTGGGGCCACTGCTCCACACACAGACATCGTGTAGATGTTAGCTACTGAGTGAGTGCTGGAGCGGTGTGTGTGTGTGTGTGTGTGTGTGTGTGTGTGTGTGTGTGTGTGTGTGTGGTGTGTGTGTGTGTGTGTGTGTGTGAAAGGGGGCGAAGAGGTGACAGCCCCGATATGGCATGTGTGGTGTGTGTGATCTGCGGGGCTATAAAAAACATGATTGGATTGGTGTGTGGTGTGTGTGTGTGTGTGTGTGTGTGTGTGTGTGTGTGTGTGTGTGTGTGTGTGTGTGGAGAGAGAGAGAGAGAGAGAGAGAGAGAGAGAGGAGAGAGAGAGAGAGAGAGAGAGAGAGAGAGAGAGCAATGCAATGTTTTATTCAAAAGGCCTTAGTGACCTTTGAAGGAAAAAACACAAGGCACACATTATCATGCAAGTAATAAAAAAAATCAGTTCACCAAGAGATTTGCAAAAGAGAGAGAGAGAGAGAGAGAGAGAGAGAGAGAGAGAGAGAGAGAGAGAGAGAGAGAGAGAGGAGAGAGAGAGAGAGAGAGAGAGAGAAGGAAGGAGAGGGAGGCTGCTTAAATCAATAGACAATGTAAAAATGCTTTATTTGTTTTTGCTTGTTGTTATGAAAATGTACGAAAATAATTTTTCTGTGAATGTTTTTTGCAATCAATAATATTTTCGCATTAAAGAACTAGCCCATATGAAAAACAACAACATACAGTAGTCATATTTAATTTGTCTGCATTGATGTTTGTGTTCTCTGTGTTATGTGTGTTCCGTCCTCGACTAGATGGTGAGATTTTTGCGTACGCAATCGTTTCTGCACACTATTAAGGTAGCTGTGTCCGACTTCGGGGATGTTGTCTAAACACAACACCAGTGCACTTGCGCTTTTTGAAATGACGTCGTCCGTTCTTACCTGGCACAAATGGCCTAATCTTCCGAAAAGCAGAACGGGTTTTCACGTGTGCGTAAGATGTTCTGCATGCGTTCGTACGTGGGGCCTCGATTTAAAGTTTTATCCTAAAGGATTTTCGGGGAGTGGATTCAGCACTGATATCGACTCCAGGGGAAAATCCCCATGACGGTAGTGGCTGAAAACCAGGTTTGATCCCGGGGCGTTAGCCTGCCCTCTGTTTGTCTGTCTGTCTGTCTGTCTATTTGTCTGTCTATTTGTCTGTCTGTCTTTCTGTCTCTCGTCTCTGTCTCTGTCTCTCTCTAATCAGGGCAGGGGCTGGGTGAAAAAAAAAGTATGTGAATACTTATTCTGTAACCCTTGGAAAATAAGCACCATTCATTCATTCATTCATTCATTCATTCATTCATTCATTCATTCATTCATTCATTTCATTCATCTATCCATCCATCCATTTGTTCATTCATTTATACATTTATTCAGAGTGTGTGTGTGTGTGGAGGGGGGAGGAGGGGGGGGGTCTGCACCCTCTCAACTTCCCTCCCCTCATCACTCCGTTGTTTTCTTCTTCTCTACGTATATAAGCAAACTCTCAATCTACATTTGGTTTGCATGCTTTGGTTTCGTGTTGATTTTTGGGGGAGTTGTACATATGAATATATGCATGAATATTTTTTCCCATGTGGATACGGTTTGTGTATGTGTGCCTTTTTATTTCAGTTCGGATATTTCTCTAACAGTGTGTGTGTGTGTGTGTGTGTGTGTGTGTGTGTGTGTGTGTGTGTGTGTGTGTGTGTGTGTGTTACATTTTATGTCTGTTCACTTAATGTGATATTAGACGAGTGTGTGTGTGTGTGTGTGTGTGTGTGTGTGTGTGTGTGTGTGTGTGTGTGTGTGTGTGTGTGTGTGTGTGTGTGTGTGTGTGTGTGTGTGTGTGTGTGTGTGTGAGAGTTTTGTGTGTGTGTATTTATTTGTTCTTTTTTTAGAGGATGATGGAATAAGCACTCATGTGCTTTTTTACATCCAGTCCCGTGTGTATGCAGTTTTGTGTGTGTGTGTGTGCGTACGTACGTGCTTGCGCGCGCTCGCGCGCGCGCGTATGTGTTTCTGTGTGCGTGCGTGCGTGTGCGTACGATACGAGAGTACTCGTGTGCATGTGTGCACGTTTGCGTAAATTTCTGCGTGTGAACTGAGGACGACAGACGCTATAGCCGACTGGTTAAGGCCGTCCGACTTCAATCCAGTGGGTCCATGCAGTTGTGGGGTTGAATCTTGGTGGCGTCTGGTGAATAAAAGTGAAGGCTTTCACGACCCCCCAGGTCAATTTCAAGTGCAGCCCGCCAGTGCCTTAATTGCTTTATATATTACCCCACACACAACATCCTACACATAACCACACATTCACACTAGACCATTAAAGCACAAGGGCAATATGCATATTTGATAGATTATTAAATATATCATTATCTATATAGGAAATTCAAATCAAATTGCTAAATAAAATCCTACTTCATGTCAGCGCTTTGGTGTTAAAACTCAATTCTCCAGCATTTCCGCAGCCAGCAATGTCACTCAACTTTCCTAGAGTGATCAAATCGGTTTCTATGCAAAAGCCCTTATTGGTATAACTCTCAGCTCACTAAAAATGACAATCCTAGTAATGCCTATTATGTGGGCGTCACATTCAAATAAAATACTTTGTATAAATATAATATAGTCATTATACTATTTATATAATAGAAACTGAATCTTATCTATCTTCTGCGAATTTATGATGTAATATAGCTTTTCCATAGTTAAAGTGTTAAACTCATCTATTGTAAAAAATCGCGTATAGCATGCACAGAAGAGTATCAAAGATCAAAGATCTAAAAAAGATTTCCCGTTATTCTTCCTCACTTAGGGACGGACCAACATACCAGTCATGACATCCGAAGCCGAATCGCTACCTTCATAGTGAATGTCGGTTGCGTAGCATGTACCATTGGAATTCATTGAGCCGAGAATGCAAAAATCTTAATTTTTTTCGACATGCAGAACAAGCCCCTGTGTGACAGATAAGACTAGTGTATTATGTGGCATCTAAGGCATTAGAATGACATCTTTTGTTCTTCCTTGACAAGATCCGCTTGAAATTCACTCCGTCTATTTATGTCATTTGGCTTTCAGGACTTTTGCGTTTTTTACCTTCCTGCAATTGACTTTTCAATGAGTATGTAGCCGATTCCCACAAACCCCCTAGCCACGACATCATGCAGGCAAGGAATGTTGACTGATTAACCTATCTTTTCTTCAGGCTTTGCGCCTGTCTAGCATATTTCAGTCTTGTAGGCGTGAGATGCCTCCATCCTGTTCTCATATGGAACAGTCAGCTCTATCATGATCAGCTGCTTGGTTGAGTGGGAGTTGACTACTATGTCAGGTCTCATACCACTCTTGCTGATGATCTTGGGGTGGTTGTTCCATTCTGGGAGGTCTGCAGTGCACACCCAGTCGTCTGCTCCATCCAGCAGACTCTGCTTGCAGGTTCTGAATGGCACTGATGTTCGTGGCCATGAGTCTTTTCCTCCTGCCGTGAAGAAGGTTGCGGGAGCTTTTTGTGTCCTGATGTTGCCAATTGTGGAGCAGGTACTGAACCAGACTGCTTCTACAATCTCTTTTAGCACCTGGTTGTACACTGCATCATATTCTATTTTAATATTTGTAATGTTAACATATTTTGCTATTAGATTTCGTTCCAAGACTTTTTTCTTGCGTTTTACTTCAGTACAATTTTCCTCAAAGTAGAAAACCGTCAACCTTTCTGCCGTTTATCCCTACAAACACACACCTTACACACCAGCCATCATGGCGCAGTGGACTGGAAGGTTGCGGGTTCTAATCCCATAAGAGTCGTAGGGTTTTCTTCGGACTCCGTCCTGCTCCTACCCAGAGCGATGTGCTGTGGGCTCACTTGGAAGATTGAGATCGCACAGTGGAGCTTCATACACTTTATGGATGCAAGTTTGAGAGTGTTGCGCAAATTACCTAACCAACACTGCAGGTGTCTGTATCTCTCGGGCCCGTTGGATGTCGGGATATATTATGATAGTTAGCGTAGAATACAACCCAGTCAAATAGTCTCAAAGTATTGCACTTTATAGCAGCATCATTACGTCATTCTCATTATCACTGATCATTATGCAATAATAAAGATTTTTTTAATGATTGCCTCTGATTCGTGGTCACAGCTGCTCTGGCCTCATGGTGACCTCATATTCTGTTTCCCTATACCTCTCTGTGCCTGTGGTGAGTTTGTGTCAAAGTCTTTGGGGTTGGAGGTTCACGGGGACGATCGTTGGAGGGACGTTGCTGTGGTCGCCACTTCGGGTGGGCAACTCACTCAGTCTGGCTTCGCGACTGAGCTAATTCTGTCGTTAGTAAGGGGCTTAGTAGGTGGTGTCCTGCGTATGTCAGCTCAAAACAGACACCACCGAACACCACCAAAATGATCCAGCTGCAGTGCAGGGCCCCTTTGGCTGGTATCCCCTCAGCGGTCTGATATTGATGAGCTCCATGCGGATTTCCTACCCTGGGAGTGAGACATAACGAATCTGAATATGGCTGTGGTGGGAGATTGAAATGAGCGGCGAGGGAACAGCAGGACTGGAACGTCACCGAAGATGAGGCAGCAGCAAAAAAATTGTGACTGTTGCACCAAATTTAATTAATAAAAGTAAATGTCATTTTGACTAACGGAATAGGCAACATAGAACTGACAGCGGTTTTCTGTCATTAAATGACATGATGTCACGCCACACCATGGCAGTTAAGTGTACACAGCATCATGTTCTTCCTTTAAGTAATATTAACACATATTGTAATTAGATTTCCTTTGATTACATTGTGTTAAATCAATAGAACTTTCCACAATGTAAAAAATTGTCTTCCTTTCTGTTCTTCACCCCTACAAGCACACATCTAACACATAGGTACAGAC
>CM060330.1:18090063-18095063 GCA_030674155.1 Stramonita haemastoma
CAGGGACTGGATGTAAAAATAAAAGCACATGAGTGCTCATTCCATTATCCTCGATATATAAAATAAATTAAAAAAAAAAATTCTGGATGACTCTCAGGGTGTTTTTTTCAGGGGGATACGCGACAACAGGCAAGTAGGAATGTAGGCAGTGTAGACATATAGGAAGCATACAATTTTAGGAAAATATAACAAAACAAAACAAAAAAAGAAGTCATCTGAAGTTGGAGGCATGGCTGAAAAAAATGACTAGTTATTTGAAAACAATCATGAAGATAAACATGTAATCTTGTTTGTGTTTTAACTGAGATAAGAAAAAAGTGTCTTCCCTGGATATCCCGGGGGCCTGTTAGAATGGATAGCATCCCAACTTCTTTTTGAAATGTTGTGTTGTGGATTTCTCTTTTCTATCCCTCTCACCGCTTTTGCCTTGTTTCTTTTCTTCCTGTCACCATATTCTTGCCAATTTTCTACCTTCTTGGTCCATTCTCTTGCCTTTCCCCAGAAAGACTTAAAAAGACAATAGTTCTCCCCCACACCAAATGGACCTGACTTTTCAATCGCTTAACGGCAGCGCAATGCATTATTTGGCCATATGACAGACACCAGTAGTTTGCTCTCTGAATGTTTGCCGAAGAAGACGAATAAACGTGTTAATTGTGCGGAACACATTTCGAGCATGTTGCTTTCTCCTATCAATCTTCTATATTTCTTACTATTGGTAGCTTAAAATGCTGTCGTTGTAACCCCCTCCCCACCCCCACCCCAGTCCATCAAGCTTATCCTTCTTTACTCGCCACACCCCCTCCCCTCCCTTGGAAGAAACAAACCAGACAGACAGTTAAACCTCACCACTTTGTTCAACCACAATGTTTTGTTTATAATCGCTAGTTTTTGAGGAGGCAACGTGACAGTTATTTGTTTGTTTGTTTGTTTGGGAGGGTTTTGGCTATAAAACCAGAAAAAAATCGTTTATTGACAAAATGAATATGCGGCTTTTAATGTAATTGATTTAAACAAGCACATACGTGCTTTTATTGCAAATGACACAGAATTCTAGAAAAAAAGAGCGACAAAAACATCATAATCGACAATTGCCGTTAGTTTGACGGCTTCATTTTAAGACAACTCGATGTTTTTTTAGAAAAAAAATGTTTTGCTTTTCTCTTTGGTTTGTTTTGCTTTGGTTTTTTTTTTTTAGCGAATTTTGACAGATTGAATAATTTGTTTTGAAAAATCCAAAACATTGTTGAACGTAATGAAAATGAAAAAAACAACAAAAAGCTAAAACACCATGGAAATGATGCAATGCGTGTATGTGTATGTATGCATGTATGTGTGTATGTGTGTGTTATATATATGTATGTATGTATGTATGTATGTATGTATGTATGTATGTATGTATGTATGTATGTATGTATGTATGTATGTATGTATGTATGTATGTATGTATGTCCTAATCCTAAAACAAGGGAAGAAGAAGAGCAACAACAACAACAGAAATACTAACAAGACGACAAAATAACATCATAATCCGAAAATTGTTTTAAAAAGGATTAAACAAAAGTCGAAAAGAGAGGAAAAAGAATACAGAAGGAAGGGAAGAAGTAGAAAAGAGAAGAGACTAAAAAGAACGAATCAAGAAAAAAAAAACAGGAAAAGAAGGTGAACATTTTTATGTAAGTGTCATCTAAAAAGGAATATCACAATCTATTTACGAAGCTGTATAATTTTCATATTTATCAAACAGAAGAAAGTCACCAGTAGCAATCTACCATATTACATGCACGCATGCACGCACGCACGCACGCACGCACTCACGCACGCACGCACGCACACACACAGCGCGCACGCACACACACACACACACACACACACACACACACACACACACACACACACACACACACACACACTATTGTGTGCCTGTGGGAACAGATGAAAAAATTTATAAAACTGCCTACACATTGGAACTGAATGTAAAAAAGCACACAAGTGCTTATTCTGCTATCCTCGATGGACTAGAATAAAAACATAGATGAAAAAGAATAATAAATAACACACACAATACGGACAGACAGCACCACAGCCGAAGCAGACGTTTTGCCATTTTCACCAAAAGATGATGGTGGGAATACAGACCAGTGTTTTCTCCCTTTGTTTTCTTGTTTTTCCCTTTTAATTCCAGGACCGTCTGTCATTCAACACACTTATTGAAGTTAAAAGGTAAAGATGGAAAGGTGTCCCATAACCTATGTGGTCGTAGGGGAGGCAGGTATCAGAGACCTCAGATTCTCTAGGGGCCAGCATGTTGAGGGCAGCGGCACCCATCTCCTCTCCTTCACTGTTTTACCTTCCCTGACCCTAAAGAAGGCAGGTACCCACTTACAGCTGGGTGAACTGGGGGACGGTGCTGATGCCAAGGCGCGCAAACGGTCACCCATCCAATTGGTAACCACGCTCGATGCTGCTTAACCTTGGCTGGGGGAAAGTGAGTGCTCTGACCACTAAGCTATCCCATCGTTATATGTATTGTCTTAAGTCACTTAAGACAAACTACTATTGTCTTTCTCAACAACAAAAAAGGAAGAAAAGATATTGGCATTCTTTTTTGCCAGAGCCCCTACGATTTTGTGACCATTTTACGTACGATTAAAATATAATCAAGAGAGAGAGAGAGAGAGAGAGAGAGAGAGAGAGAGAGAGAGAGAGAGAGAGAGAGAGAGAGAGAGAGGAGGAGATGCGACGAGAGAGCAGAGAGAGAGAGAGAAGAAAGTAGAAGAGAGAGAGAGAGAGAGAGAGAGAGGAGAGAGAGAGGATTAGAGAGAAGAGAATGAGAGAGAGAGAGGAGAGAGAGAGAGAGAGAGAGAGAGAGAGAGAGAAGGGCCTACGTGGATTGTGGTTACCTTAACTGTCTACAAACAGTTGCAGAGGCAAAGTTTCACCAGAGCTGGAGCTGGGAAAAACAGGAAGGAACATATACAAAAAAACAAAACCAAAACCCAACTGTGAACAGTAACTTTGGAGATATAAAACGGTGCTTTCTTGCTATTTCAAAATCATTATAAAAAGAACCATTTTTAACCAAACAATATGGGATTTTTTGGTAAATCGAATTAAACAAGAATTGATCCGGCACGAACTCACTTCCAAGAGAGGTGCATTACGGCTAGGCCACAGATCTCTGCTGTAAAAAAAAAAGTCATAAAAAGATGTGCTATTGACAAAATTAGGAAAGCTGTTTCCTCTAATCAATTTAAATGCTGGGAGTCTGGCACGCACATGTTTATCAAGCAAATAAGGTCGTGTCCTTTTACGAAAATAAAATAAAAATCTGGAAAAACAAAAATAAATACTGATGAATGCTGTTAATTTGAAAACTGCATTTACAGGAAGAAGAGGTTAGAAATAGAAAATGTTAATGTGGCTTCTTTTTTACACACCAAAAGCAAAAAGGATTGATGATGGCTACAGAAATGAAATACCAATAACCCATCCAAGAGACACTGTCAGAAGTGTGTTGCCTCCGCTCTTGCGTGAATATGTGCTCTGTGTTGTGTGTGTGTGTGTGTGTGTGTGTGTGTGTGTGTGTGTGTGTGTGTGTGTGTGTGTGTGTGTGTGTGTGTGTGTGTGGAGTGTGTGTGTGCGTTTGTGTGTGTGTGTTTAGTGATAGTGATAGATAGATAGATAGATAGATAGATAATAGATAGATAGATAGTATAGATAGATAGATATGATAGATAGATAGATAGATAGCATTAGTAAAAAAAAAAAAAAAAAAAGAAGAAAAAAAAAAGGAGAAAAGAAGAGAGAGAGAGAGAGAGAGAGAGAGAGAGAGAGAGAGAGAGAGAGAGAGAGAGAGAGAGAGAGAGAGAGGAGCACACGCGCGCATGTGTGTGTGTGTGTGTGTGTGTGTGTTTTGGGCGACAATTAGATTATCTCCCATGCGATCAGTCCTGTTGCAGCGTTGCGTTTCTAAATCCGGACAATGTATTGTGCGACACCTTTAACATGAAAACTGCTCTACCTAGGGACACCAAACGTTCAACAAAAAGACAAGAAAAGCAACAGAAAAACGTCAGACAAAAGATAACACATGTTTTGTTAAAATTTTATAACGCAATAACCAAACACACTAAAAAAAAATCCAGCTTAGAACAAAATCTACATGGCCAAATGAAGAGTATAAAAAATACAAAAAAGTCGTTTGATATAGATGCGATGAAAGAAATAATGCTTAGTATGTATACAGATCTACATGTATGACTGTCGTTGAGTACCTTCATTATTATCGGCTATAGACTGTTGGGTCTAGGATAGGCTATCTGTGTCAATTTGTTTGACGCAGTGTGGCGTAGATAGTTTTATTTTACGTCATTTGAGTCGTTAAACTAGCAAACACAGTTCATTTTCGTCATACGCTGCAAACCATATTTGAAAAGAGCGCCTTTACTGATCGGTAGGCCTACGGTTTTAGTCGAAATACTTGAGAGACTATCGTAGTGTATTGTATAGCATTTTAAGTCAGGGCAGAATTTCCAGCGTGAAAATCGGTCTGTTCTCCCCTGCATGATGTGTAACTACCAAATTTTCTGACATAATTATTGTTAAATGATCTATCAATGTTAAAATATATGCAGTTTTGATATAGACAGAACTGAAATCTAAGAATTTTCATCCCCTAGAGCATATCCATCCGAGGATGGATCGGTGGTCTAGGTGGTCACGCGCCTTGCCTAGAAAGCAAAAAGTCCGGGTCGGAGTGTGCGGGGTTCGTACCCCGTTTGGACCCAAAACTTTTTCCCCATCCATTAGACCCTGAGTGGTGGTCTGGGCGCTAGTCTTTCGGATGAGACGATAAACCGAGGTCCCGTGTGTTACACATCACTATTTAGCGCACGTAAAAGAACCCACGGCAACAAGGGGGTTGTCCCTGGCAAAATTCTGTAGAAAGAAGCCACTCTGATAGGGAAACAAATACACTTGCATGCAGGAAAAAGAAA
>CM060330.1:18100063-18115063 GCA_030674155.1 Stramonita haemastoma
ACACACACACAACACACACACACACACACACACACACACACACACACACACACACACACACACACACACACACCCACCACCTCCTCCCATCCCCCGCCCTCACTTCCCCCCACTCCCACCCCACATACGTACGCATGCACTAATTAATGGTGAAAACAGTGAAAGGAACCGGAGCGATAGACCAATCGGACACAGTTGAGCAATACAATAGGTGTCAGGTATACATGAACACTGTGTTGACATAAGGGCCTACACAAAACTGTGCTGTGCTGTGCTGTGCTGTTTTGTGCTGTGCTGTAGCATGACAACCGACTATGGCAGCAAGAGAGAAAGCAAATGGAAAGGTGAACAAGTGTAAGAAAATGCCAGAGAGAGAGGAGAGAGAGAGAGAGAGAGAGAGAGAGAGAGAGAGAGAGAGAGAGAGAGAGAGAGAGAGAGAGGAGAGAGAGAGAGGAGAGAACAAACATTGAACACTTTCACATCGGCCTTAGGCTACAATACACTTTGAGGGCAAAATGGAAAAATGCCCCCCCCAAAAATCAAAAAAAGAAATATCATGACAATTCGTAAACTTTGATAAGGCTTTGCCATAATACCTTGGCGTGTACTCAAAACTGTACACTCTTGAATATGTATATTCCCAAATCATGACTAAACAAATAAAGCCTGAAAATGTCTAACATACAAAATACAAATACCAGGCACATTATACATTATGACATTTGAAATCCTTTTACCCACAGACTTCCATTGACAAAACAGTTACAATACTCATAAACTCTTTCATTCCGAAAACATTTACAACACCAGAAAAATGTGCCCACCAGATATAACCAAGTCATTTCTAGCCTAATGCAATGTATACACAATGTTGTATGCAAAAAATTTGTATTACACTGTGCTTATCCATATCGTGCAGCATTTCATGTCAAAAAAAGAGAACTGGACGGTAATCAATATCCTGCAAGACATCACTTCAAAAACAATATTCACTCATCCCCTCAAGCAAATTGTCATCCGACGGTTCTGTGTGTATCTTGTGTGTGCATATGAGCATGCGCGCGCAAGCGTATATTATGTGGTTGTGTGAGTGAATTTGGGGGTGAGGGGAGGTGGGTTTAAGTGTGGGCGCACGCACATGTATGTGTTTGCGTTCGTGCGTGCGTGCGTGCGTGCATGCGTGGTGTGTTTGTGTGTGGTGTGTGTGTTGTGGTGTGGGTGTGTGTGTGTGTGTGTGTGTGTGTGGGGTGTTAGAGAGAGAGAGTGACACAGACAGACAGACAGACAGACAGAGAAAGAGAAAGCTGCAGCAGAAGTATAGAGATAATATTGAAACCTAAACCGAGAGATTGATGGAAAGACACACAGCTGGCAAAGAAGAGATGGTGGGATAAGGCAGAAACAAGAGAGACAAAGATAGAGGAAGAAGAATTGCAAAGAGAAGAAGAAGAAGAAAGAAGAAGAAGAAGAAGAAGAAGAAAATTGCGAAAAAAGATGCGAAAAAGAATTGCGAAGAAGAAGAATTGCAAAGAAGAGTTGCAAAGAAGAAAAATTGCGAAGAAGAATCGCACGAAAACGAAGAAGAAGAAGAGAAGAAGAAGAAGAAGAAGAAAGAAGAAGAAGAAGAAGAAGAAGAAACAACAACAACAACAAACAAAACAGCAAGAACAAGAACAAGAAGATGAAGCCAAACACTATAGCAAGGCTAAACCACTGCTTGGTTCCTCTTGAAAATCACCACATTAATTGGGTGGTTTTACTGTTGTACACCCCTACCTGTGCTGGAGCAGCCTCAGCCTGTGCTGTGTCTGTTGCTGACCCCATTCCTGGTCCGGTATCCTCCAGTACTTCATCACGCTGCTTGTCAGCAGTTCTCTCCCTTCTTCTGCCAGCAACACGTGACCCATATACATGGATCCCATTGATTCGCTCATAGAAAAAAGTCTCTGTTGGATTAGAACAGCTTAGAAGTGTAAAATGTAGAAATGGTCTGTTGTTTTTCCCATTTTTCCGATGGTACATGCTTCTGTGGTAGTGTATACGGTTTCTATACCATCGTATGTTTTATCCACAAAGCTGTTTTATATTTTAAAAGTTCCTTTCTTAATTCAAAGTTGAATATGTCAAATGGTTGTTTATGTTGTTTTTATGCTCGCTGTGGCGGTACAGGAGATATTTAACTTTTAATAGCCGTTCTGTTCGTTTGCTATTGTTTCAATGTTTCATATCTACCTACATGTTCGTTGCCCATTTTTTTACGGCTTATATCTACTTTTTATCCTGTTCTTCCTCATATTTGTTTCGTATCACCATCCGTTGTTATAACACTTGATCACTACCAGTCTAACACTTCCCTAACAGGCAACTTCTGTCACAGGTATTCCCACAGAACGCACTGACGTCTGCAGCCAGAGGCTGATGACAGTCCTTATCAGAAACAGGGCAGGTGTTTTCTGTTTTTATTCCACTCCCCCACTCCCCACACCCCCCAACTCTCTCTACCCTCACAGCCCTGCCAGCAGATTTTGCACACAGGCATCAGGCGCTGGTTACAGGTAGTTATGGCACATGTGAGAGATCTGGACAGTTCTTGCAAAAGCCAGGTTCCTTGGTACACATGGACATGTTGGAAGGTAGACTGCACTGATCTGTTGGTGTTGCTGCAGGGAAAAACACAAGCCTGGTACAAAGAAGTAGGTCTAGTAGAAGGTCACAGGAAAGTAGACATCTTGTCTGTCATAGATTCTGGATAGAGGAAAAACATTACAGGAGAGTAGGTATCTTGTATGCAATATTTACATTTATTGTTTCATTTATTCTTTGATATCGAGGATAATGGAATAAGCACTCATGTGCTTTTTTACATCCAGTCATCGTGTTTATGCAGTTTCGTAAACTTAATCATCCATTCCCACTAGCCCACAATGGCCTACTCTTTCAAAAAACGGAACAGATTTAACGTATGCGCAAGATGTTCTGTATGCGTTCCGCACACGGGGCCTCAGTTCTTATCCGAAGGATTTTTGGGGGAGTGGAGTCAGCACTGGCGTTACCACCAGTGGAAAAAATATATCCCTGGAAAGGGATTCGAACCTGGGTCATCAGATTGCAAGCCAATGTTTTGACAACCAAGCTATCCCGTACTTGTCCCATAGAGTGTGGGTAGAAGGAAAACCATTACAGGAGAGTGGACACATTGTATATGATAGTCTGGGTGGAAGGGAAAGTGTCCGTGATGCAAAGAGACACCGGGAGTGGTGGACACTGTGTACTCAACCGTGCAATAGAAATTCAGCAGCATTGGTATATTTTTTATGTTGTGGATAGATGGTAGTAGATAGATAGATAGGTAGATAGGTAGATAGATAGATAATAGATAGATGATAGATAGATAGATAGATAGATGACAGATAGATAGATAGATAGATAGATAGATAGATAGATAGATAGATAGATAGATAGATAGATAGATAGATAGATAGATAGATAGATAGACAGACATGCAGACAGACAGACAGACAGACAGACAATAGATAGATAGATAGATAGATAGATAGATAGATAGATAGATAGATAGAAAATAGATAGATAGATAGATAATAGATGATGATGGATGGATGGATGGATGGATGGATGGTGGATGGATGGATGGATGGATAGGTGGGTGGGGGAGAGGAGAGGAGAGAGAGAGAGAGAGAGAGAGAGAGAGAGAGAGAGAGAGAGAGAGAGAGAGAGAGAGAGAGAGAGAGAGAGGAGAGAAGAGAGAGAGAGAGAGAGAGAGAGAGAGAGAGAGAGAGAGAGTTAAAGAAAGAGGTAAAGGCTAAATTAGTAAAGAACACGTTGTACCTCCTTGAGGAGAAGACAACATGAAGTCAGTAATATCCCATCGTCATGACTGCACAGTGGCAGTTTCAACCTCCGTTGTATCCGTTGACGACGGGCAGGTAGCCTCCCTTACTTCATCACACTGCTTGTCTGCAGTTCTCTCCCTTTCTTTTGCCAACACCACGTGGCCCATATACATGGACCCCATTGACCCACTCAGAGAAGACTGTCTCCGTTGATTAAATTGTTCACACGTGTGCACTCCAGAATGGCTGTTGTTTTCCCTTTCTCCATTTACAGACCTCTTCTGCCACAGTGTGTGAAGTTTCTTTGCCATCTTTTTTCTGTTGACAGTCATTTTTTTTCTTTAATTGATTCTTTTACATTGTCTTCCGCTTCTATTCATCAGTTAGCTATTTTATGTTGTTGTTAAACGATTCTGAGCGTTGAGGCTATTATTGTTTTATGGGTAGCAGAATTTGTTCCCCTATCATTGCATTGTACCATTTTCTTGTGGATTATTTATTGCTCTTTGTCGGGGGCGGAATGCCTAGTGGTTCAGAACATTGCGCTGGCAATTTGAAGACCCGGTTCGAGTCGGTCGAGGAAATTTTCTTCTGGATTAATTCAGTGCTGACTCCACTCTCCCCAAAAGTCTTCGGATGAGACTTTTAAACGAGGCCCCGTGTACGAACGCACGCAGAACATCTTGCGCACACGTTAAATCCTGTTCCGCTTTGTAAGATGTAGGCCATCGTGTGCCGGTGGAACAGATGACATGATTTACAACTGCATCACACGGGACGGATGAAAAAAGCATATGATTGCTTATTTGTTATCCTCGATATAAAGATAAATAAATAAATAAAAAATTTTTGTCCTAATTTACTTTAGTTTTTCTTTCTGTCTTTTTTCACTCTTAACTACAACCCGTTTCTGTGTCTACACAAGTAGCCTCTGTTACAGAAGTTCCATCAGAAAACATTGACATCAGCAGCCAAGAGAACATCTTGCACACATGTTAAGCCCCGTTCCGCTTTTCGGAAGAGTAGGCCATCGTATGCCGGTGGAAACGGATGACACAATTTACCACACAGCAAACACACGGGGACGAGATGTAAAAAAGTACCTGCGCGATTATTCCATTATCCTCGATATAAAAGAATTAAAGAAAAAAGAGGCTGATGACCTTCCTTATCAGACATAGTTGCAGATATGTTCCATGTTTATACGACTTTTTCTTGTCCTCCTTCCTATTTTCACTCAGACTCCACTCTCCTTTTTAAATCTCTCTTCTCTCCTCTCCTCCCCTCCGTCGTCAGATCTTCCTAGGCAGTTACCATGGTATGGACGCTCCACTGCAGAAATCAGTTGGGGAAAATGATAGCAGCAATGTGAGGTGGCGAGAGAGAGAGAGGAGAGAGAGAGAGAGAGAGAGAGAGAGAGAGAGAGAGAGAGAGAGAGAGAGAGAGAGAGAGAGAGAGAGAGAGAGAGAGAGAGAGAGAGAGAGAGAGAGAGGAGAGAGAAGAGAGAGAGAGAGAGAGAGAAGTGAGAGAGAGAGAGAGAGAGAGAGAGAAGAGAGAGAGAGAGAGAGAGAGAGAGAGAGAGAGAGAGAGAGAGAGAGAGAGAGAGAGAGAGGCAATTGCCAAAGGAAAGTCCTGTTAGACTAATGAACCTGTGAACCAATTATTCTGATAGGAGTGCATTGCTGCTGAATGGAGAGTTAGTGGAGAAGGTGTACATTGCTCTGCTAAAGAGAGAGAGACAAGGCAAGGCAAGGCAAGGCAAAGTATTTTATTCGAGGATAATAGATAAGCACTCGTGTGCTTTTTTACATCCAGTCCCCGCCCTTTTCAGGGATACATCAAATTGAGAAGATACTAAACAATAAAACTTTACGCAATACCAAACAACACCCAAGAATAAGGACACTATATATGATAAGGTAATAAAAAAAATGCACTCGTTCAGAAAACAACAATCTGAAGTCACAATAAAGGATTTTGATTATGGAAGAGAAGAAAGCGTTAATAGATAAAGAGCAAACAAGAGAACAAAATGAAATAAACAACTAAAAAAACATCAATCCACCACCATCTGTCAATTATTATACATGTGAGAGAGAGAGAGAGAGAGAGAGAGAGAGAGAGAGAGAGAGAGAGAGAGAGAGAGAGAGAGAGAGAGAGAGAGAGAGAGAGAGAGAGAGAGAGAGAGAGAGAGAGAGAGAGAGAGAGAGAGGAGAGAGCGAGCGAGCGAGCGTTATTTACATACCTTTTATGTGAATGGTCCCTTGATAACATCGTTGTTTTAAAAGTCGTTAAAAACACTACAACATAGAGACAATGTTGACATTTAAAAAAAAATTCTAGTTTATTGTCATATAGCCAAAGTCATCATGATCACAACATTATGCTCTTGACAGCTATCAGCCTGTTTAAACGGGACAATGTGCACAGGCCTTTGATTTTGCAAAACAAAGAATTGAAGACATTAAACTTCATTTTACTGCTGTTATGGTTATTGTTGTCGTTGATGTTGTTGATAAACGTTTCTTATCTTGAGCATCATGGCAGTGATATTCGATATACATTCTGCATCACTCATTACAATTAGAGATTACTGTAATGCTGTAAGTATACATGGGGTATAGAATCTGCACGTTTTATAACATCAGTCATACTCGGATTTCAAAGTCTTCTACTTGTTGAAAAGAACTATCACAGGTCAGCACTCTTTCATTTCAACAATTTCATGGTTTTGTTTAAACCATTATACTGTCAGAATACGAGGTGTAAAAGTAGAAAAAAGTCGATGATTTCCTTAAATCACCTCTCTCGCAAATGTCATTTTCAATTATGTTGCAACTGATTTCACGGCTGACAGGTTCATGAAGAGGAATAGCAAGAAAAGAAATGGCTTTGTTTTGGCCACGAAACCATATTCAAACTATCATCATCATCATCATCATCATCATCATCATCATCATCATCATCTCATCATCATCATCATCATCATCATCATCATACATGGAATTTATATAGCGCTATCTCTTGCGAAAAAACAAATCAAAGCGCTTGCTTTCGACCTATACAACACAAAAACAATCAATAACATTTAAGAGTTTTAGCAAATTCGAATTTACGCACACTCGCCACACACACACACACACACACACACACACACACACACACACACACACCACACACACACACACACACACACACACACACACACACAACACACACACACACACACACACACACACACACACACACAAACACACAAGTCCTTCGGATGAGACTATAACCGAGGCCCCGTGTGTGAACGCGCGCAGAACATCTTGCGCACACGTTAAATCCTGTTCTGCTTTTCGTAAGAGTAGGCTATCGTGTGCCGGTGGGAACAGATGACATTTACAAAACTGCATACACACGGGGACTGGATGTAAAAATGCACAAGAGTGCTTATCCCATTATCCTCGATATAAAAGAATAAATAAATGAATAAAAAAAATAAATAAACATACACACACACACACACACACACACACACACACACACACACACACACACACACACACACACACACACACACACACACACACACACACACACACAGCAAGCGCGCGCACACACACACACACACACTTATAAAGGTTATACACTTCGGCAGGGGGAAGGGGATTTCAGATGTTGAAGGCAGGGACAGAAGAAGATGGAAACAGAAGGCGAAAATCTTAGGTTTGAAATAAATGTGTCTTGAGGTTGAATGAACGCCAGTCCTCAACAGTCTTTGCTGGCAATAAGCACCACCTAGTGACAGGGGACAATGTAGCCTGGTGGCTAGAGCAGTGTGCTTGTAATCTGGCGGCCCAGGATCCATCATTATTTGGAACTACCACTGAGGCATCAATTCAAGGGAATTTTCCCCCTGCAGTTAACAAAAGTGCCGACACCATCCACTCCCCATTCCCCCATCATAGAAGTCCTTTAGATTAGACTTAAAACTGTTGTCCCGTGTGGGATCGCACGCATGCGCACACGTTATAAACCATTCCTCCTTTCGGAAGAGTAGAATGACAACATGTCAAACGTACAACCCACAGGAGTCGTATTTAGGCATCGTCCCGAAAGTTGGAGTGTGGCCAAAAAGTTGCATACACAAAATGTCACCATTGGTGAATCTTGGAAGTGTAGCCAGGAAACACTGACAGGAAATGGCTATTAGCCTATCAGCAGACAATTGCAGACAACGGAAATCGATTTCTTCTTCGTGCAAAGTTTGACAAATGTTGCAGGTAAGCAATAACAAAAAAGAAAGGTACAGACTATATCTTTAAACACGGAAAATGCCTCAGTATGTATACAACTGTGCAAGCATTGCAATAAAAACGTCTCAAAAAAGGTCACATGTGCATGTAAATATCACACACATGCATTAATGTCTTCTTTGTCTTTTTCTGTGTGTTTTTTAAAAATAAAAAATGCATGATATCTTCTTGGAGATAGCAGTCGTATAGATAGAAGTTACACAGTAACTTCATTTTGAAATGTGTCTAGTTGATCTTGTGTTTGATCCCTCGCTTCAATAGAAACACAGTCTTTGCTTTCAAATCTGTTTTGTCAAGAAAGTTTTTATTCATACCTTTTTGCCAAAGATAATGATTTGAGAACAAAAAAAAATTCTCAAAACTTTCAAAAAATTATTATAATTTTATGATGTTTTGCCATGCGAGGCTTTTGCATGTTTGAATGCAAATTTAGTGACAAAAGCACAACAAAGGAGTGTCAATTTCAGAAAAAAAGACACAAGAGAAACAAAAGACGATCCGAGAGTTAACAAGAAAAGCAAAATAAACAAGGGAAAAGAAAGAAAGAGAGAAAGGAATGCAGGTAACTGTTTGTCTAAAGGTGTAAGTAGCCACACGCATGGCTGGGTGTTACTTCTTTTTGAAAGCAGTTGTTACGTCGACATGTTACAGACACATATGTATGTTACTACCCTGGGTTATTGTCGTTACTTCCAATTTCTGTCCACAGTCAGTCCGTCACGAAAACACGTAGACTAACTGATAGTGTTTGTAGAACTGAAAGAAATCTTCATATCTAGGTATAAACTATGCTTCATTCTCATTTTCTGCAGGCATTTATGGCAAATATAAAGTGCTACGAACATAAATCCTGGTAATGAATTTTTAGTTCTTATTGTGTGCCTGTCCCGTCTGTCTGTGTGTGTATATATATGTCTGTCCCTCTCTCTCTGTGTATCTCCCTGTCATTACCTCGCTGCCTGCCTACCTGTCCGTCTGCCTAGTTGTCTGTCTTTGACTGCCTGTCTCTGTCTACATCTGTCTTTCTCTAACTCGTTCCGAATTTGTCTACTGTATACCTCCTGTTAATGCCATATACAGTCACATCTCCATTCCTTTATGTTTTCTCCCTGTTGTGGGGTTGTCAACAACTCAGGGGGATTTATGGCCATGAGTCCACAGGGATGTGAGGGAATGGACAGGAGGTGCAGAGAGCAGTGCTAATAGCTGGGGAGGGATTAAGTCCTCAGACACGGCAAATGTCTCCAACACCTTTGGTGAGAGTTCTGAGTAAACTAAAAGAAGGTCAGAGAAAGTAGAGCAAAGAGAAATCCCCCCCCCCTTCCCATCCAAACAACAACAACACGACAACAGCAAAAACAACAACCACCACCACCACCAAAAAAGCAAAAGACTGACACAGAAAAGAAGACCAAAGTAACTCCCAAAGCTATGAGATCAATAAAAAAAAAATCTTGCAGGAAAAAAGTAATCAAACTTTACCAAGAAAAAACACAAACACTGAACAAAACCAAAAGAGAAATTCTACGACAAAAAAAGAGAAAAAAGTGATCGATACTGCAAGGAACTACAACAACTATCTCTTCTGCTGCTTATGCTCTTACTACTACTACTACTACTACTACTACTACTACTACTACTACTACTACTACTACTACTACTACTACTACTACTACTACTACTACTACTACTACTAGCTGCGTGCTGCTGCTGCTGCTACTACTACTACTATACTACTCTACTATTGCTGCTGCTGCTGCTCTGCTCTGCTGCTGACTGCTGCTGCTGCTGCTGCTGCTGCTGCTGCTGCTGTGCTACTACTACTAGTACTGCTACTGCTGCTGCTGCTGCTGCTACTGCTGCTGCTGCTACCTTTATTACTAACACCACTACTGCTGTTTATGTGGCTGCTGTTGCTGCTGGTGCAGTATAATAGCATCCCCACCTTCTAGAACTTCTGTGCCTAGAACTCATTTTTTCTATCCCCCCGTTGTTTCTCTTTGTTCTTCCTGTCACCTCCGTATTGTCCTTTTTTGTTGCCTTTTGGTCCATTTTTGGACCATTTTCCTGCCTCTTTTTCCAAAAAGACTTAAAAGATAACAATTTTCTCCTGCTCCAAAGTCGGAGGTGGTGTTACGAATTTTTCAGATGTTTAGTCTTAGCGCAACGCATTTTCGCTCATAAAAGACAACAGTAGTTGCTGTCCGAGCGTTCGCCGAAGATGAAACAAGGTAACACATATGGTTTGTCTGTTCGTCACAGCAAGCAAACAGGAAACAACAATACCACTGACATTGTTGACTCTTTAAAAGTAAAGTACACGTTAGTTGGTTGGGTTTTTTTGTGAGCAACTAATAGTGAGAACAACAACAAAAAAGCAAAGAAACGAAGACACACGAAAAGAGGGAAAAAAGATAGAGAGAGACTAGCAAGACAGTACAAGACAAAAAAGATAGAGAGAGACTAGCAAGACAGTAAAGACAAAAAGAGACACGTTGTAATGAGTGACTTGCACTGCTGATGCTTGCTTTTTATAGTTTTCTTGAAGAGGGCGGGGGAGTAGTATTGGAGGAGAGAGAACAAGCTGGAAACATAGTTTTAAAAAGACATTTCAGGAAAGAAACAGTCACAAAAGAAAAAAAAAAATCATACTAGAAAATGAAAGTGCAAGGCAGGCACACAGATTTCTGTCATGACAAGACAAGGTTAGAGAAATAGACACAAATAACTGAACACATGGATCTTTTGAACAAAGCAAAGTAATTTACAGAAAATTTGATCTCGATTTTCCGACCTGTTTAGTTTGTTGGATCCATGTCCAAAATAGCCACTAACAGTTTCGGGTTCAAATGAATCAGAAGCTAATGCAACAGAGAAAAAAGTCAAATTAGTTCTCTATCATTGAGACGGTGCTTGGGACTTTATTTTTCTTGCACACTTCTCAGGAACGTTTGTAGAAGCGCCTTTAAAAGGATGAGAAAAAAATCATGAAGAGAGAGAGAGAGAGAGAGAGAGAGAGAGAGAGAGAGAGAGAGAGAGAGAGAGAGAGAGAGAGAGAGACAGAGAGACAGAGAGACAGAGAGACAGAGACAGAGACAGAGACACAGAGACATAGAGAGACAGAGACAGAGAGAGACACAGACAGAGAGAGAGAGAGAGAGAGAGAAGAGAGAGAGAGAGAGAGAGAGAGAGAGAGAGAGAGAGAGAGACAGAGAGACAGAGAGACAGAGAGACAGAGAGACAGAGAACTCGGAACTCGGAACTCGGATGTTTATTGTACATCGGCCACAGGCCATTATACAAACAAATGAAAAAAAAAAATGGAGGGGGGGGGGGGGGGGGGGAGGGGCTGCAGGAGACATGCTTGTCAGTAATGTCAAATTTACAACAAAATTTAAGCTTACAAAACATGGTGTGATAAAGAAAACATCTAATAATATAACATAATTATTCAAATATACTGACATTCAATGTTCACGATGTCTTAAAGATGTCAAACAATTGAGAGGGAGAGAGACAGAGAGACAGAGACACAGAGAGAAAGGGTGTGTGTTGTGTGTGTGTGTGTGTGTGTGTGTGTGTGTGTGTGTGTGTGTGTGTGTGTGTGTGTGTGTGTGTGTGTGTGTGTGTGTGTGTGTGTGTACAGCTCATCATCAGTAATTGCATCGCCTCTGGTATCATAGACATCCAATTGCAGATCTGCAAGGGTGTTGGCAATGTGAAAACTTTTTTTAATATGTTCAAACAGCGTCTGATTGACATGTTCATACAGGAATGGTCTGGTGCATTAAGAGACAGAGATACATACAGGCAGTACCGATCATTCAAAACAGTGTTTGAGAGGGAGAAGTATCTTATGACTACTGATGTTTACTGCTTTAGAGTTGCACTTGCACAGATAAGATGTGGTGTTCTACCCCTTAACAATAACATGCATCGCTATAGTGAATCAAATCAAAGAAAATCATGTCCCTTTTGCACATCCAAAATTGAAAATGAAAAGCATTTTCTGTATGAATGCCTTATGTACTCTGATATACGGTCAAAATTTTTAAGAGACTCAGTTTATTTACCATTATAAATACTGCTTCAGTTACAAAGTGAGCAGCACAAAGAGAATTTGTCTAGATTTATTTTCCATGGCATTAAAAAACGATCTAGAATTGTGATAGGTGAGGTTTGATATGAAAGTTATTCAGTATGACTCAATGATTTCCCAACGAACTCATCCTGCGTCTTTTGTTTGGTTGTATAGACGTCACAAGTAATATTGTAATTGTAATGACAGTATGATCTCTGATCGAAATGAAGTGATTGAGGTTTGACGTTCCGACTCATTAACGCAATCCCATGGTTGACTTGTTTGTACTATGATACTTCTTCCCGTTTTTTTGTTAGATTTTTTTGATGTGTTATTAATTGTGTTATTGTGTTATTATTTTGCAGAGAGACAGAGAGAGACAGAGAGAGAGAGTGGGTGGGGGGTACATTAGTCTCCAAGACGTTACAGTCCTCATTTACACATGCAGGGGAATTCTCCTAGGTGTAAGAGATTAAAAATTGGGCTCTGCAATAATTTGAAGAACTGAGGAATAAATTTAAAAGAAAAAATGCTGAACTTGAATATCTGTACAAATTGTAGCTTAAACGACACATTACTGCTTTAGGCAGAGTTGCAGTTTTCAAATCGTTGATTTTATCCAAGATTGTGCATTTGTTGATGTTCTTGCATATCAACTTCAATGATACATTAGTCATTAAGATCCAGAAAACTGTGTATCAGTTTAAATGGAATAAGAAACAGGACATAGTAGAAAAAACAGTTGTTTCAGCTATTAGGGAAGGTGGACTTGGAATTCCAGATAAAAAAAAATACATTAACGCTCCAAAACTGCTTTGGATAAGATGATTACCAAAAAAAAATCATATGTGTAAAAACATAATCTTGACAATAAACCCTAGACTAGCTGAACTTGAACGTCTGGACACTGATCTCCCATGTGACAGACATTATGACCATTATCACTTTTGGAACAGTGTCCTAACATCGTATACAGAAGTTGGAGAGAAAATTTCTGTATCAACATCAGAAAAAATCATAGAACCTTTATTTTTTAATGACAACACTCACATTGGGTACATGAATATTTTTTTTAAAGAAATGGTTTGAAAAAGGTGTATGTTTCATTCATAATTTTCTAGATGAGAATGGCCTTTTTCTGACAGTCTAAGAGATCAGTGGTAAATACAATCTACACGCTGATTATATTACATACATGGGATGTGTACAAACTGTTAAGAGTTATGTAAGAAAACAACACACATAATTACATTTGTGATAACATAACACTGAACTGCCCCAAGGCTCTTAATGCTTTTGCGTCATCTCCTAAAGGGGACTGGATTGTTTTACGATATTGTAGAATATGCACTCTTTCCAGATCAAAATGAGCCTGTAGTTTTATTTGGCACATCAGACAAGCGTATGCCGAAGTCACGTGATCGTACTGTCTTGTAACGTAATAGATTGAACACACTTGCTCTACATCTCCCTTCTCAAGGGAACAAATCAAGGTAGAAAAATAAAGCTATAAAACTAAACTGCAATTGTTCAATGCATGTTCCTTGCATCACAGGTAACCTGCACACCATTTTGTGTGAGTCTTCCACAAAAAGTTAAAATGAAATGTCAGAACTCTTTTAGATAAAACAAGGACATCATCAATTTATGAGCCTGTTTTTTCCGCCTTTTCCTGAAAAAACAACAACGGAATAGTGAAATGTGTCCCATAAACCTATGTAGTCCTAGGGGAACCAGGTGTCAGAAACCTCAGTCCCCAAGGGCCAACATATTGATGGTGGCACTGATCTCCTCTTCATCACTGTCTTACCTTCAGTGACCCTGAAGAGGGCAGGTGCCCATTTTCAGGTGGGTGAACTAGGGGACTATACTGAAGCCAAGGAATACAAACGGTTACCCATCCACTTGTGGTAGCCATGCTCGTTGCTGCTCAGCTTTGGCTTGGGGAAAGTGAGTGCTCTGACCACTGAGCTATCGCGTCCCCTGCATGCATTGATACCAGCTGTAATAAATCAGCTTTGGACTGCTGCAGCCTTGCACTGTGGTCTGCCCCCATCCCACACTCCCCATCATTTCTCCGGCAGCAAATGAAGTTGTCAGGACAGCAGACATTGCTCCTGCCTGCACTGATCCGTTCGCAGCCTGCTGTCTGCCTCTCTGCACGCTCTGAGGACATCAGGGAGGTCTGCTGACAAACGGCACAGGGCTGAAGGAGGAAGTGTCTCTGACATATTTCTGGTGGAAACAAGCCTCTATCTTTATACGGTTTTTGGTGTCCATTGATGATAAAACTGTGACCTGGTTGTCTAATTAGGTTGAGCGTGTGTGTGTGTGTGTGTGTGTGTGTGTGTGTGTGTGTGTGTGTGTGTGTGTGTGTGTGTGTGTGTGTGTGTGTGTGTGTGTGGTGTGGTGTCTGTCTGTCTGTCTGTCTGTCTGTCTGTCTGTCTGTCTGTGCGCGCGTGTTTATCTCCATGGGGGATGGAAAAAGAGGCTCTGTTAGTAGAAAGAGCAGAGCAGCCTTCCGGAAACTGTGTATCAGAAATTCCTATTTTTCCTATCATTTTTTGTTTCTGTTTTTTTCTGACCTCTCAGTAACCTCTCTCTCTATCCCTCCCTCCCTCTCTTGCTCTCTCTGTCTCTGTGTGTTTCTCTATCGCTCTTTCTCTCTCAATTTCTGTCTCCACACACACACACACACACACACACACACACACACACACACACACACACACACACACACACACACACACACACACACACACAC
>CM060330.1:18120063-18135063 GCA_030674155.1 Stramonita haemastoma
TTGGTATCTGGGCGTAGTGGGTAGTTGTACAATCCCTCACAGTATTCTGTCCAGCGTTGGAGGATGGCATTGTTTTCCGTTAAAAGATTTCCTTCTTTGTCTTCAATAACAGAGGCTTTAGGCTGTGTGGTTTTCGTTAGTGCTTTCAAGTGTCGTAAGCTGTTTTGCTGTTTCCCTTGGTCATTCCAGCTTCGATGTTGTTGCATTGTTCTTCTATCCACGCTTCTTTGGCTTCTCTCATCTTTTTCCTCACTTCTCTGTGGCTATCCATGTACTTCTTGTAAGCTTCTTGACTTGTGAACTTTTGTTTCTTAAGTTCTCTTCTTTTGTCGCAGAGGTCAAGAACCTCATTTGTCACCCAAGGTTGTTTCTTTGTTCTGCTTCTTCCTAATGTTTCTTCTGCTGCTGTCTTCTGCTGCTGACAACATCACGTGACCCATATACATGGGTCCCATTGATCCAATCAGAGAAGACTGTCTCTCTGTGGTTGGAACTGTTTACACGTGTGCACTCCAGAAATGGCCTGTTGTTTTCCCCTTTCTCCATTTACAGACCTCTTCTACCACAGTGTGTGCTGTTTCTTTGCCGTCTTTTGTCTGTTTATAAAACTGCTGTGTAGTATTCTTTGACATTGTCTCTCACCTCAACGGCTACTATTGTTTTGGGGAAGCAGAAGTCTTTTTTCTCTCCATCATTACTTAGGTTGTATTATTTACTAGTGAATTATTATTTACGTTTTTTTATGTCCTTCTAGATCTTTTTTCTATCCTTCTTTTACTCTTAACAACAAACCGTTGATGTTTCTTTTGGAATAGCTCCTGTCACAATAACTCTACAAAAAAACAACCCAAACCCACCGACAGCTGCAGGCAGAGAGGCTGATGACCTTCCTTATCAGGCAAATATGCAAGTGTTCTCCATTTTTACCACCTTTCTCTACTCTTCCCCCCTCCCCTCCACCAAGACCCTCTTCTCCCCTCCCCATCCCCTCATATGAACGTATCAATGGGGTTAACAATTATGGATAACATTAACTGCAATAAATCTAGAAAATTGTTACAAAAACTGCCTGTAAGATTTATGGACATTTGAAACTAGTCTGGTGATCAGAGTGCTTTCATGCTAAATGGAGAATTTGTGGAGAATGGGGTGTATGTTGCTTCATTTGGAAAGAGAGAGAGAGAGAGAGAGAGAGAGAGAGAGAGAGAGAGAGAGAGAGAGAGAGAGAGAGAGAGAGAGAGAGAGAGAGAGAGAGAGAGAGACAGACAGACAGACAGACAGACAGACAGACAGACAGACAGACAGACAGACAGACAGACAGACAGACAGACAGACAGACAGGTCTGTTAACATGGAGTTAACATCAGTGCTGACTCCACTCTCCCCAAAAGTCCTTCGGATGAGACTTTAAACCGAGGCCCCGTGTGCGAACGCACGCAGAACATCTTGCGCACACGTTAAATCCTGTTCCGCTTTTCGTAAGAGTAGGCCATCGTGTGCCGGTGGGAACAGATGACAATATTTACAAAAACTGCATACACACGGGGACCGGATGAAAAAAAGCACATGTTGCTTATTCTGTTATCCTCGATATAAAAGAATAAATAAATAAATAAATAAATTAAAAAAATAAACAGACAGACATACAGACAGACAGACAGACAGACAGACAGAAGAAAAGAAAGAAAGAAGAAAAGAAAGAAAGAAGACAGAAAGAGAGAGAGAGAGAGGAGAGAGAGAGAGAGAGAGAGAGAGAGAGAGAGAGAGAGAGAGAGAGAGAGAGAGAGAGAGAGAGAGGAGAGAGAGAGAGAGAGAGAGAGAGAGAGAGAGAGAGAGAGTACCGCTTTCAAGTGTTTCATCGGAATCATTCTTTAAACAACAGTATATCTTTAAAGTCAATTACACAAAAAACATTGAAGCAGAGCTAGAAGTATCGTCACCAGCTATTTCTCCTTGTTCATGTTAATAACATGACCTCCATCCTTCACTGATAACAGGATGCTCTCACAGCTATCACGATGCAGGCTGGCCATCTTTGCACTAATGGCGGCATCAAGAATGCTGTTCTGTGTTCTTCTGTATGACCATGTGACTCTTAGAAGACGCCGAAGAATGGCACTTAGGAGCCAAAACTACTTTGGCACTGTACGCTCCCACTCCTACTGGTGATCGGTGGTCTAGAGGTAATGCACCTGCCTAGAAAGGGAAAAGTCCGGATTGGAAGAGTGCAGTAGTTTCATCCCCATTTGGGTCCGAAGCTTTTCCACCATTCATTAGACCAGGAGTGGTGGTCTGGGTGCTAGTCTTGAGGGTGATGCAATAAACCGAGATCCTGTGTGTTACACATAACTATTTAGTACACGTAAAAAAAAAACCCACGGCAACAAAAGAGTTGTTCCTGGCAAAATTATATAGGACAAATCCACTCTGATAGAGAAACAAATACTGTTGCAGACAGGAAAAGAAAAGAAAAATAAAGTGTGGTGCTGCTTTTGTGACGACGTGATCTCCTTGGGAAGAGCAGCCCGAATATTCACGCAGAGAAATCTCCCGTGGCTTAAAGTGGTATGAACATGAAAAAAAAAGAAAGACGTCCGCGTGGTGTCACCAGGGTAACACTAACAGGATCAGAGGACTAGTATCAAAAGGCAATGGCAAACCACTGAAATCGATTTCCTTGTTCAAAGCTGTACAAAATGTTGCAGGTAAAAAATCAAAAAGGCACAGACTATAACTTTAAACATGGAAAATGCTTCAGTATGTATACAACTGCGCAAACATTGCAAAAAAAAAGTCTCAAAGAAAGGCCACAGGTGCATGTGAATATCGCATACACATATTACTGTACTTTTGTGTGTTTTTTCTGTGTGTCCTTAAAGCATGCAACTTAATACCTTTACGGTTATAGAAAAACACGGTAACTTTATAGTCAAAAGTGTTCAGAGGACTTTGTGTTTGATCCCACGCTTCCATAGAGACAGAGTCTTTACTTTGAAATCTTTTGTCTAAGAGATTTATAATTATGTACCTACATTAAAAAAAAAAAGATTTTACGGACAAACAACAAAAAGAGATTTCCTCATTAGCTTGAAAAAGCATATATACTGGTGTTTTTTTGTACCGTACAGTGCTTTTATTGTCAAAATCCAAATGTTATGACAAATACTCAACATAGAAGTATTGCAGGAAAAAAACCACAGAAACGTAAAATAGGCTTTAACCCCCCCTCTCCTCCCCTCCCCCTCGTAAAGATTA
The DNA here is from genome assembly GCA_030674155.1 of Stramonita haemastoma. Classification (NCBI taxonomy): domain Eukaryota; kingdom Metazoa; phylum Mollusca; class Gastropoda; order Neogastropoda; family Muricidae; genus Stramonita; species Stramonita haemastoma. The sequence goes on from CM060330.1 coordinate 18,123,319, forward strand.
AGAAAAGAATAAACTGGAATGGAAAACAGGCTGACTAAGTGGTTGTGTGAAGGTGTAAGTAGCTGCATGTAGGACTGTACACTACTTCTTTATGGAAGCAGGCAAGAGAACCGATGTGTGTGGATGCTATCACCATGACTCACTGTCGTTACTTTCAGTGTCTGTCCACAGTCTGTCCGTCTCTAAAACACGTAGTTACATATTGTCTGCCTAACCTGAAAGCGGTTTTGATAATAACAATGATTGAAAAATGTTTCATGCATCAGTTTCTGAGGTATTACATGGCATACATGAAGTAATAGAAACATAAGTCGTCGTAATCACGGACTTTCAGGTCTGTTTGTCTGTCCGTCTGCCTGCTTGCCTGCCAGTTTACACGTCTGTCTGTATGTCTGTGAGTGTGTATATCTGTAATATTTTATTTTGTCTGTCTGGCTGTCTGTCTGTCTGTCTGTCTGTCTGTCTGTCTGTCTGTCTGTCTGTCTGTCTGTCTGTCTGTCTGTCTCGTCTGTCTGTCTGTCTCTCTCTCTCTCTCTCTCTCTCTCTCTCTTCTCTCTCTCTCTCTCTCTCTCTCTCTCTCAGTATGTGTGTTTGCCTTCCTGTCTGTCTGCCTCTTGCTCACTCTGAAGTTTTGCAGCCACATCCACCTGCTAGTGCAAATACTGTCACACCTTTATTTTTAACGTCTTTTCTCCTGGTAGTGGGATTTTCCATAGCTCAGGGGGATTTTTGGCCATGAGACCAAAGGGATGGGGAGAATGGATAGGAGATGCAGGGAGCAGTGCTTATAGCTAGAGAGGGATTAAGTCCCTAGACAGGGCAAGTCTGTAACAACTTTGCCACTAGTCCAGGCTAAAGATTAAAGAGGAAAGGAAATGGGGTACAGATAAACAACAACACCCCAAAAACAAACAAACAAACAAAGAAACACCTCCCAAACAAAGCAAACAATAGCAAACACATCAATATCCAGACTAACAAAAGAAGAATAGAAATAAATCCAATACAAAGGGATGGGGAAGTTCTGGAAAGAAGTTTTAAACTTTACAAGTCAAAGGCAAAACAAAAAAGAAAGAAAGAAAGAAAAGCGAGATGCAGAGACAAACGAACAGAAACAGTGAGAAATGCTGCAGCAAATTGCAATAGCTATATCGACTACTACTATTAATGATACTAGTGCTGCTGCTACTGCTACTGCTGCTGCTATTACTGTCGCTGCTGCAGCTGCTGCTATTAACTACCGCTGCTAATACTTCTGCAACTGCTGATGCTGCTGTTACTACTACTACTACTACTACTACTACTACTACTACTACTACTAACTACTACTACTACTACTACTGCTGCTGCTGCTGCTGCTGCTATTACTACTACTAACTACTACTACTACTACTACTACTACTACTACTACTACTACTACTACTACTACTACTGCTACTACTACTACTACTACTACTACTACTACTACTGTGCTGCTGCTGCTGCTGCTGCTGTGCTGCTGCTGTTGCTGCTGCTGCTGCTGCTAATACTACTACCACTGCTGCCGCCGCCGCCGCCGCTGCTGCTGCTGCTGCTGCTGCTGCTGCTGCTGCTGCTGCTGCTGCTACTACTACTACTACTACTACTACTACCGCTGCTGCTCCTGCTGCTGCTACTGCTGCTGCTGCTGCTGCTGCTGCTGCTGTGAAAATAAAACCTAAGAAATGCAACATGCTACGCAAATCTTATGGTTTTATCTTGTCAAAGCAAGCAAACAACAAAGACTAGTATCAGTAACATGTTTGACTCTTTTAACAAAAAAGCTAATCATGAATCTTTATGTTTTCCGTGGGCAACTAATTGCAAGAAAGAAAAAGAAAAAAAAGAGAAAACTTCTAGAAGAAGCAAATAAAAGGACCAAAAAGAAGCGACAGAGAGAACAGCTAGACAGCTTAAAAGGTAGGTAGTAAAACAAAAAACAAAAAAAGGGAAACAAGTCGTACTGAGTAAAGTTGATGCTACAGCCATCTTTTCTTTAAGGCAGTGACAGATTAGGGTTGAGGAGGGAAGAAAGGATGAAGATGTAAAATACATAAAAGGTCATTTAAGAGAGAAAAACCAACTAAAAAAACAAAAGAAAGTCATGGAAGATAAGAAAGAAGTAATTGCCGTAAAAAGGAAGAAAAAAGACTGACAGACAGTTAAAAAGTTTTGTGTAATGATCACAAAGAAAAGATATCAGAGAGACAGACAGATCGACAGACAGACAAACAGACAGGCCGGCAGCCGAATAGATAAATCAATGAAAACGACACTGTAATTCAGCATGAAATTGACTGTCATATTCAAATTTATTTGACAACTTTTTTTTTAGTTTGTTATGCAATTGCGTTGATTTGGAGAAAAGAGTACAGGCAGTAGAGATGAGAAGCTTCCGGAGACTCTTTGGCATCTCCTGCAGAGACCACATAAGCAGCAAAGATGTGCATAACAGAATCCAGCAAAACATTGGTCCCTTCGAAAATCTATCAATCTAAAAAAGAGCGTTAACTTAAATGGTACAGGCATGTCACAAGATCAAATAGACTTGCTAAAACAATACTGCAAGGCACTGTCCAAGGAGGAAGAAAAAGAGGCAGACCAAGGAAGAGATGGGAGGACAACATCAGCGAATGGACAGGCCTAGAACTTAACACAATTTTGAGATAGGCAGAACAGCCTTCAGGGGTACAAAACACTGGCAAAATATGATACCGTTATAGTAATGCTGGTGTTTTTCGATTGTGGCCATCTTTTCAGCTGTGACTGGATATTTCCTGGTATTACTGGGATACAGGAAGGAAAGCAGTGTGTGTGTGTGTGTGTGTGTGTGTGTGTGTGTGTGTGTGTGTGTGTGTGTGTGTGTGTGTGTGTGTGTGTAAGCGCATTGATACCAGCTGTAATAAATCAGAACTGGACTGCTGCAGCCTTGCACGGTGACCTGCCCCCATCCCACACCCCCCATCATTTCTCCGGCAGCAAATGAAGTTGTCAGGACAGCAGACATTGCTCCTGCCTGCACTGATCCGTTTGCAGCCTGCTGTCTGCCTCTCTGCACGCTCTGAGGACATCAGGGAGGTCTGCTGACAAACGGCACAGGGCTGAAGGAGGAAGTGTCTCTGACACATTCGGTGGAAATGTACAGTATTTGCTTTGTTTGTCTTGATTTTTTTGTAGACATTACTGAAAAATTATGTACCTGGCTGTGTACTTTGATTAGCTGAGGACTGCATGGTTGATATGAGTAATAATAATAATAATAATAATAATAATAATAATAATAATAATAATAATAATAATAATAATGATAATAATACATGGAATTTATATAGTGCTTTATCCAGTAAAAACAAATCAAATCGCTTGCATTTGACCCTTGCAATACACAAGCAATCAACAACAATTTATAGTTTTAACAAATTTGAATGTTTTATTTGTCACTGGTAAAGAACAACGTATTGATTCCTTCATGTTCTAAAATGCATCCTATGGCAAACCGTAGCAAAACATGCAGAAATGAAACCGTGTGTGTGCCCTTAGAGCCCATTTAATTCAACTGAACAATTAAAATTTGAAGTGCTTTAAAATTCTGAAAAAGGGAGGCTTGTTTGGTATATAATCTCTGTCAACTTACATGCACTTTCACACACGCACAGAAAGAATGTCGCTGAGGCCACGCAAACTGCACTGTGTATGACATTCTCTGTCCTATGTCTTTCGCATATTAAATGTGAGGATGGTTCAGTTTGTACAATGTTCGTTTTTTTGTTCAGGCCGACAGAGAATGACTGTTGATATGGCAAGGTAATTGAAACCAGAAACACAAACATCTAACTAAGCAAGCGTGAACTTAAATCACTCACACAGTTTTTCGTAAGCAGGGTGAGTGTAAACAGGGTAATCAGGGTGTATATTCCGGGTAATACCCAGTATTTTAACATACAGGGGGACATACAAGGGAAGTCAAGCCAAATCAAATCAAAAATACTTCAATCTTCCCAGGAAGGACATTTATAACTCTGTAATAAAGGTAACGTTAAAGGTGTCTCATAACCCGTGTCGTTGTAGGGGAGCGAGGCATCAGAGACCTCAGCTTCTCTAGGGGTCAGCATATTGAGGGTGGCGCCCATCTGTCCCTCGCTGCTTTACTTTTCCTGACCCTACTGAAGGCAGATACCCATTTACAGTTGGGTGGACTGGGGAACTGACCTAAAGCCAAGACGTACAAAAACATTCTAACAACCGTAAAGAAGCGTAAACTTAAGAATTAATGGTATGGGCATGTAACAGGATCAAAAAAGATTTGCAAAAACAATACTGCAAGGCACTGTCCAAGGAGGAAAGAAAATGAGGCAGACCAAGGAAGAGATGAGGGGGACAATATCAGCGAATGGAGAGGCCTAGAACTCAACATTACCCCGAGAAATGCAGAACAGAGAGAGGAATGGCGGGGTGCTGGTTGTCAAGTCTTCAGGAGTGCTCCCAAGGTATGCCAGACTAAGGGATGGATAGACAGACAGACAGACAGACAGACAGACAGACAGACAGAGACTAGATAGATAGACAGATAGATAGGTAGGTAGGTAGATAGACAGAAGACAGACAGACAGACAGACAGACAGACAGATAGAAAGACAGACAAGACAGACAGACAGACAGACAGACAGACAGAAGACAGACAGACAGACAGACAGACAGACAGACCAGACGATCGATCGATCGATCGATCGATAAATAGATAGATAGAAAATACATTTTGTAAATTACAGTGGTCTAGATATGAACTGTGTCAAGTACTAATCTACGGCTAACCTGATATTTTATTATTTTTATTTGCATTTTTCAAAGCAAATGAAAAACCACATAATCGCCCTCCCCCTTGCCTGTCTGTCTGTCTGTCTGTCTGTCTGTCTGTCTCTCCCTCTCCGTCTCTCTCTCTCTGTCTCTCTCTGTCTCTCTCTCTTTCTTTCTTTCTGTCTGTCTGTCTGCCTCTCTCTCTTTCTCTCTCTCTCCCTCTGTCTATCTTTCTGTGTCTGTCTGTCTGTCTGTCTCTATCTCTGTCTCTGTCTCTGTCTCTGTTCTCTCTCTCTCTCTCTCTCTCTCTCTCTCTCTCTCTCTCTCCTTAGAGAACACTAACGTCTTTCTCTATGCCTCTCTCTAACCCTCTGTATTGTCAGAAAAGGCTCATTGCCTTCCTTCAAAAAGCCCTGTACAAGTTTTGCCTCATTTCGGAAAAGCTGCAGGGTAATTACGTAAAACAAGCACATCCTTTGCAGCTATTAACAGTTCTCATTGGTCTGCATTAACTAAGCCCTGCGCACCACACATTATGGGAATTTTTTTTCTTTTTTCTTTCTATAAAAATCAGCTCACCTTTTAAACAACTAACGATGCAGAAACGGCGCAGCACACAACGCATGCTTACCCCCCCCCCCCCCCCTCCCCTTCCCCAACGTTCTGTGTTTCTGTATAACAGAAAAAGTAGGTGAGATTCTTTAAACGGGAAGTAGGATGTTCGGCAGATAATTAATGTGCTAATGGAAAATCGAACTAGCATCTATCGTGAAGAATTAAGAAAGTACACATACTTTGCCACAATCAAGACATATGCTTTTAGTTTGTTGTTTCTTTCAATGTGCTGTGTATGTATAGTGACTATTTTTTTCGGAATAAAAATCTATTCAAATCTAAATAATTATGGTGCAACCCCCCACCCCCCTCTCTTCTTCCTCCCTCGACAACTTGGAAATAAGTAACGTTCACTGACAACAAAACAGAAGAAACATGTCCAAAGCACAACAACCACCACAATAACAACACAACAACAACACCAACTAAACAGAAAACAGAGACAATCCTTGGCAATTACGAAGAACAAAAATTGTAAAAAGAAAACATCCCATGCAAATCCCAAACAAGGTCGTTATCACATTAAAAACAATCCAGATTGTGTTTGCCACGTAACTGTGAAGAAAAAAAAAGACAGAATAGGATGAAATTGGTAAAAGGTGAAAGCAATAAAACACAAAGAACAAATAAACTGTAAGAAGAAACCAGATACTACTTCAACAACAAAGAGAAGGAAATGTCCCCAAAGAAACGAACAAATGAGACTTCTTAATCCTAAAGGCAGTGTACATTATGCATTATGCATTATACATTATACATTATACTTGAAACACAGACACTGACAACCAAAGAAAGCAGACGGATTAATCAATACCAAGGGAAGAACACCGCAAGACCTTGAACGAATAATGCTGTATGAAAAGTTGAGGTACTGAAAGCACACCTTGTTTTTTATATTTTTAGTTGGTCGGCTGGCTGGTTGGTCGGCTGGCTGGTTGGTCGGCTGGCTTGTTGGTTGGATGAATTGATAAGTGTTTGGTTGGTTGTTTGGTTGGATGGCTGGTTGAATGGTTAGTTGTTTGGTTTGTTAGTTTTTTGTTTTGTTGGTTGGTTGGTTGGTTGGTTGGTTGGTTTTGGTTGGTCGGATGGCTTTTATTGGTTGTTTGGTTAGTTGGTTGGTTGATTTAGTGGTTGGTTGGTTGATTGGTTGGTTGGTTGACTGGTTGACTGGTTGACTGGTTGGTGGGTTGGTTGGTTGGTTAGTTGGTCGGTTGGCTGGTTTGATTTGGTTGGATGATTGGCTGTTTGCTTTCTCGCTTATTTGATTTGTATGTGTGCTTAGAATATTTCAGACATTGTGACGTTCTCCTCTACTTGAAAAAAAGATGAACTCCATCAGTGGTGCAATTAGCAGCGAAGTCATGAGAGACTAATTCTAGAATGAGAGAAGTGGACATAACCCTAGTCATAAACAGACACTCTTCAAATACAGAGCAATGTATTAATGCTGACCATGGATTCACTCTGTGAAGCGTTAATGCATAAAATTATCATTATTCCCGTCAAAAATAGTATGTTAGGATCAGTGCAATCGGTGTCTGTCAAAATTACTTTGTGTAGCTTAAATTGAACAATATTGATCGGTAATGTGATCCATAAGTGTGTGTATGTTTGATTGTTTGTTTGTTTTGTTTGTGTGTGTGTGTGTGTGTGTGTGTGTGTGTGTGTGTGTGTGTGTGTGTGTGTGTGTGTGTGTGTGTGTGTGTGTGTGTGTGTGTGTGTGTGTGTGTGTGTGTGTGTGTGTGTGTGTGTGTGTGTGTGTACATGTGTATGTTTCTTTATTTTTTTTATATTCTTTTATATAGGGGATAATCGAATAAGCACTCATGTGCTTTTTTTTACATCCAGTCCCAGTGTGTGCGGTTTTATAAATCTTGTCACCTGATCCCAAAGGCACAAGACGGCCTACTATTACGTAAAGCGGAACAATATTTAACGTGTGCACAAGATGTTCTGCGAGCGTTCACATACAGGGCCTCTGTTTAAAGTCTCATTCGAAGGACTTTTGGGGAGAGTGGAGTCAGCGCTAATGTTAACTCCAGGGGAGAGAGAGAGAGAGAGAGAGAGAGAAGAGAGAGAGAGAGAGAGAGAGAGAGAGAGAGAGAGAGAGAGAGAGAGAGAGAGACAGAGACAGAGACAGAGACAGAGACAGAGACACAGAGAGACAGAGACAGAGACAGAGAGAGACAGAGACACAGAGACACAGAGAGAGAGACAGAGACACAGAGACAGAGAGAGAGACACACAGAGAGAGTGTGTGTATGTGTGGTGTGTGTGTGTGTGTGTGTGGTGTGTTGTGTGTGTGTGTGTGTGGTGTGTGTGTGGCGGTGGTGTGGTGTGTGTGTGTGTGGTGTGGGTGCTGTGCGTGTGTGGTGTGGTGTGTGTGTGTGTGTGTGTGTGTGTGTGGTGTGTGTGTGTGTGTGTGTGTGTGTGTTGTGTGTGTGTTACAGAGTGCGTGCGTGTGTACACGTGTGCAAATGTTGCGCAACTCAGTAATTAAAGTTTCGTTGTTTTTATAACTAGTTTTTTTTTTCTCTTCTAAGGCAATTTTAGGTTGACATCTCACATTCTAACATGATATAACAAACCTTAGGAGATCCTGACTAAAAGAAATGTCGAGCTCTGTAACGAAAAAAATGGTAACTTTTATAGAAGAAAAAAAGAGAAAGGTTTTATATTCCGCTGTCATCACATTAACTAATATCACCCAAATCTTACGTAAGAGCGAGAGCGAGATAAGGAGTGAGAGAGAGAGAGAGAGAGAGAGAGAGAGAGAGAGAGAGAGAGAGAAGGAGAGAGAGAGAGAGAGAGAGAGAGAGAGAGAGAGAGAGAGAGAGAGAGAGAGAGAGAGAGAGAGAGTGAGTGAGTGAGTGAGTGAGTGAGTGAGTGAGTGAGTGAGTGAGTGAGAGTGAGAGACAGACACACAGACAGACACACAGACAGGCAGACAGACAGAGAGACAGACACACAGACAGACAGACAGACACACACACACACACACACACACACACACACACCCGACACACACACACACACACACACACACACACACAACTATAAAGAGAGAGAGAAAGAGAGGGCCTACAGAGTGAGAATACGAAAGACAGATTCTGAAAGAGAGACAGAGAGAGTCAAGTCAAGTCAAATTATTTTATTTCGAGGATAATGGAGAAGCACTCATGAGCTTTTTTTTTTTTTTTGCTTTTTTTTTTTTTTACATCAGATCTACGTCATTATCAGGATTACATCAATATGTAAAACACCTCTAACTAACAACAACAATAATATAATATTTATTTTAATATTATAAAATAACAAAATCAAGATAACAAGACAACAAGAACAGTAACAAACAGAAGACAAGAAGCAAGGACAGAAGATAATAACAAAATAAAAGCACTAACACAGAGAACTAAAATTAGAAATAAACAATCGAATGATCATTGTAATAAAAGGCACAAAAAAACAAAACAAGAAAAATAATCAATAAGAGAGAGAGAGAGAGAGAGAGAGAGAGAGAGAGAGAGAGAGGAGAGAGAGAGAGAGAGAGGAGAGAGAGAGACGAGACAGACGACAGAACAGACAGACAGACAGACAGACAGACAGACAGACAGACAGACAGACAGACAGACAGACAGACAGACAGACAGACAGAAGAAACAAAAAGGAGACAGAGAGGGAGACAAAAACAGAGGGCACCCACTTTCAAGCTGCGAACGCACAGACAGACAGAGACTGCAGACAGAACTTTCACATCAGCAAGTGACAAAAAATGGCTGGAGGGCAACGGAAGCAAAGATGGGAACAGTGTAAGAGGAGAAACATCCGGAGGGCAAAAAAAATCTGAAGTCAGAAACCTGTGTTGAGAGAGTGAGTGCATTAGCAGGCTGAGGCTGTTTGTCACTTCAGTTTGGGACCTCATGTCCAGCACAACCTCAACATGAAGACCCACTCTCACAAAATAAAATGATAGCATGTGCAGGCTCTAGCCTCCCTCCTATTTTCCATGTTTTTTTTTTTCTCCCATCCTAACCAATGAAAGTGGTCCCGTTCTTTTTTTCTATTTGCATCTTACATCATTGTACTATGCACTTTGTGTCAGCTCAAGATTTTTTTTTTTATCTCTTTGTGCAGAGCAAGTATAGGGGTTAAAGATTACAACAGTATGTCAGGGGTTTTAGGGTCAAAGAATTTCAAGTGCTCTTATCTGATTTGCGTATTAGATTTGTGTGTGATCTTGGTGCAGACAATATTTTTTTGGTTTTGATTTTGTTGATTATTCTATATAAATATATTTACAATAGACTCTGAGAACTAAGTTGAAAAAAAACAACCCTGACTTGTACTGATCCCATACTCGTTTGTCCCTCACCACACACACACACACACACACACACACACACACACACACACACACACACCACACACACACAACACACACGTACTACTTCTTTTTCTCTCTCTCACTCTCTCTTCTCTCGTCTGTCTGTCTCCTATGTCTTCTGATTGAGTTCATTTTCCTCTCTCTCTATCTCTATCCTTGTCTGTCTTTGTTGTCTGTTGCTATGTCTGTCTGCTTACAGTTTCTGTCTCTGTCTGTCTGTCTTCTCTGTTTGTCTTCTGTCTTCTCTGTCTGTCTCTTTGTCCTTCTCTCTCTACATTCTTCTCTTCTCTTCCCTCTCTTCTCTCGTTCTCTCTCTCTGCTCTCTCTCCTCTCTCTCTCTCTCTCTCTCTCTCTCCCCTTCTCTCTCTCTCTCTCTCTCTCTCTCTCTCTTTTCTCTCTCTCATGATTGATGATATTATGTATGTATGTATGTATGTATGTATGTATGTATGTATGTATGTATGTATGTATGTATGTATGTATGTATGAAATGTATGTATATTATTATATTATATATATATATATATATATCTACAAATGTGTATATATGTGCGTTTTGTATATAATGTGCATATATATCTCTCTCTTCCGCTCTTTCTCTGTCTCTGTCTGTCTGTCTGTCTGTCTGTCTGTCTGTCTGTCTGTCTGACTGTCTCTCTCTCTCTCTCTCTCTCTCTCTCTCTCTCTCTCTCTCTCTCTCTCTCTCTCTCTCTTGATTAAAATTAGGCATATACTTCCTTTAAAATGAAGTTTATTGATGACTTGAGCGCGAACTTTGTGTGTGTGTGTGTGTGTGTGTGTGTGTGTGTGGGTGTGTGTTTGGGTGTTGTGTGTGTGTGTGTGGGGGGGGGGGGGGGGGGGGGGTTGTGGATAATTGTTTTTATTTGTCGTCTCCCCTTGTATTAAAATATTATGATTTGCATGACTTTTTGTTGTTGTTGTTGTTGTTGATAGGTCCTACCTCAAGTTTTTGATGTTTTGTTCTTGTTTTTTTTTCTGTTTTAACTTTGCTGTTTGCTTTTGTTTCTTCTTTTTTATATGAAGTATGAATGTAAAAGAAAGGATAATATTGTCACCTGATATGATTGTTTGACTATTCTTCTTTTTTCTATGACTAATTTTTTTTTTTAAGAAAAAAAACAAAAAACCTACCACCTCAACTACATGTGCGCCTGCGGATATATGCTTATAAATATAAGTGTGAGTAAGTGTGTGTGTGTGTGTGTGTGTGTGTGTGTGGTGTGTGTGTGTGTGTGTGTGTGTGTGTGTGTGTGTGTGTGTGTTGTGTGTGTGTTGTGGTGTGTGATTTGTATGTGCATTTGCCTGCGAGCGTGCATGCGTGAGTGAGTTGCGTATATGTATGTATGTATGTATGTATGTATGTATGTATGTATGTATGTATGTATGTATGTATGTATGTATGTATGTATGTATGTATGTATGTATGTATGTATGTATGTATGTGTGTGTGTGTGTGTGTGTGTGTGTGTGTGTGTGTGTGTGTGTGTGTGTGTGTGTGTGTGTGTGTGTGTGTGTGTGTGTGTGGTGTGTGTGTAACCTACGTGTAGGAGTGAGTTTTACGTGTATTATTATCATACTATTATCACTATTGTTGATATTATTCTTATTGTCATCATTATAATCATTGTATTATCTTTAGTTCCTTCTGAGTACATTTTTTGTTATGAGTTGCAACAATGTTGTAGCTAAGTATTTTTGGGTAGACTTTTCTTGGTTGCTAAGTTGTTTATTTCATTATGTTTCTTTGGTTGCTCTTTATCTATTAACGCTTCTCTTTTTCTTTTATAATCAAAATCATTTTATTGTGGCTTCTGATTTTCGTCCTCTGAAAGTGTGCATTTTTATTATCTTATTATGTATAATGTCCTTATTCCTTTATGTTGTTTGGTACTGCATATAGTTTTACTGTTTAG
>CM060330.1:18155063-18157563 GCA_030674155.1 Stramonita haemastoma
ATTCTCCTTAATCTGTGGACTGCTATCAGGTTCCAGGTCAATAGAGAAGAAAACCACAGGCAGGGGTGGGAGAATGTAGGTCAACGTTCCTAAAACCCACAGTGTACTTAAGCCTACTTTCAGGGAAAACAGTCTTTTTCAATCAGTACACTGATATAAGATGTTTAGCTTATATGTAGTTTTTGATTTGACATGTAGCTTATTTAATGCTGCATGTCAACGTTAACTATACTACAGGCTTCTGTGATTGATAGGAGTTTGAACTAAAGAGACATTATTTCTTTCTTTCTTTGTTCCCTTCTTTCTTTCCTCCTCTTTGTTTGTTTGTCTGTCTGTTGATCTATCTGTCTCTTTTCCTGTTTTTTTTTTTAACTGAATGGCCGAGTCCAACAGGTACACATTCTTTAGGCATTCACAGTGGAAGAATAGCCCAGGTCAGCAGCTTTGTTGATCATTGATGTGCACCAAACCACAAGCCATGGCCTACATAAACATGGTGTGATGTGTAAAATGTGGAGGTGATAATGTTTGTAGCCATGACAGGCTCTTAGCATAACAAGTGTACTCTGTTTTTACAGATAAAACGTCCTTTGAAGTCAGACTATGGCTACCTATGGCAAGGTACTTGAACACAGATATACAGGCAATCTTCTCATCCAGTGTGACCTTACAATCTCACATATTTAAATTCCTATATGGGGTGAGTGAGTCAGAGTGCGCATTCTGGGTGACCCTCCAAGTTGTTCAGTTAGGGATCTCACAACAACAATAGCAGCAACAGCAAACAATTTCAACAAAGAAGAACATTTGCAGCAGTGTGTGTGTAAAACTGACTACAACAAGTACTGATAAAACTGACTCCCTAAAGCAACACTACACCATATTAAATGACAACACATGGGTGTGCATGGAAGACACATAGCTATGTATGGGGGGCATTGGTACTCCAGCTATTAGAAGGCCAATCATGAGCTCTGAAAAGCTAAAGCCTACGTAAACATGACTGTCAGTTTATCTGAAGAGAGTTTTGAAAAAGACCATTCAAGATTGGCTCACGCTTTGTATCTATTGGTGAGGATGTTTAGAGGTTATGCTACAAGGAAACTACTTCATGTCTTCAAAATTTTGGATATGGTAAAGGCTTTGTCAGTTACAGATGTTAGTAAAAATTGCCAAAGTTTACATCTAAAAAATGTCTAATGCTTTGAAATGGTTATATTGAGATTGTCTTCATCCATATTCATGGTAATTCCTTCACATAAAATCATGTACTCCCCAAGAAAAAAAAAACAACTCTTCTAAATTTGCCATATACGCCAACTCTTTGTCAGTTGTGTACTTACAATCACACTAAAAGTGATTTCCCTGACATAAACGAGTTCAGATAAAATGCATGTTCTGAGTGGTACACAGTGAGTTACAATGCGGAACGCCCAACAACAGCAACGGCCTCAAAACATGTTTGGAAGCAGCTGTCCCACTCCAAAAGCACTTCTATAGGTAAAAGTAAAGGTGTCCCATAACCTATATGGTTGTAGAGGAGCGAGACGTCAGAGACCTTGGCTTCTCTAGTGGCCAGCATATTGAGGGCGGCGCCCATTTCCTCACCCTCGCTGCTTTACCTTCCCTGACTCTAAATATAGCAGGTACCCATTTACAGCTTCTAGTTTAAAGAATAAATGAGTAGTCTTGTTCCAACGCAGACTGATAAATGACCACAAGTCCAGACTACTGATTTTTATACGTGAGTCTGTATACAGCAACCTTTAACGGCACTGATTGGCTGAGCTTGTTAGGGAGCAGTGTCTGCTCCTCTCTCAGTGTCAAGGACGCTCCTTTTCTATACTGGCAATGGTTGGCTGGGCGAGTAAAACCACTCACTGACGGTCAGAAAGTTAACATTCTCCACGCATGTATGCACAGACTTTGTTATAAGTGAAACAAGATGAACTTGATTAGAATAATGCTAACCATAATGTAGCTGTCAGATCTGTCCTCTTGTTCTGTTAGTTCCACCTGCTCACCGTCAGCTCTTTCCATTTGGAGGAGGTTGCAATTTCTTTAGCACTGCTCCTCAACGCCCTCTTCAATTCTTGTCCTCTTGGCCTATTCTGATATGCTTGATTATGTTTCTTTCCTAAATCTTGCGTACAATGGCATTAAAGACAAATTCTCTCTCTCTCTCTCTCCTCTCTCTCCTCTCTCTCTCTCTCTCTCTTCTCTCTCTCTCTCTCTCTCTCTCTCTCTCTCTCTCTCTCTCTCTCCTTCTCTTCTCACAGTTATGAAGTATTAAGTTACATAATTGATTGTTGCAAACAGAGTTATGGTATGTTTTTTTCCATTTTCTTGTTGTTAGTTTGCTTTTACTAGTTTGTATCATTATAGAAGGCTGGATATAAAAAAGCAATTGTCATGCTTACTCCTTCACCTTCTGAAAATAAAATTCAATCAATCAATCAATCAATCAATCATCAATCTCTCTCTCCTCTCTCTCTCTCTC
>CM060330.1:18167563-18170063 GCA_030674155.1 Stramonita haemastoma
CCATCAAAGGTACATCAACATTCTTAAGTTGTAGTATGGCTGCCTATATAGCGAGGTAGTGTAAAATTAGCCATATTTGCAAACTTCCCATCCAGTAGGTATTCTCATAGCCATTCCCAGGTAGAATGAGTGAGACAGAGAGCATACTCTGCGTGAACCCCGTGATGCTCAAGGTGGGAAACACTCAACAACAACATTAGGAACAACGACATCAGCAATAAGAATAGCAATAGCAATGCAGCAGCAGCAGCAGCAGCAGCAACAACAGCAACAGCAACAACAAGCAGCATATGTTCTGTGTTGACATGTGGACACGCTCAGTGTTGACTTCTCGCTCCTCTGTGTCCTTTCTACAGAAATGGTTTATCACTATTTTCCTAGGAAACCTGGAACGGTATAACGGAGTGTGTGTGTGTTGGGGGGGGGGGGTATGTTTGTTTGTGCGCGCGCATGAGTACAGTCATGTGTGAGTGACAGTGTACATGTATTTTCTTTCACTAGGCCTAGATGAGAAATCACTATCAAAACAAACACTACTACTTGTACTCAGCACTGCAGACATAGCTGCCACAGCTATTACTCCGACGATCATCGATGCTGCTTATTTCACTGCTGAAGTCACAATGGCTCATATTGATACCAGAATTCATCCTAGTGCCCAGATATGCCCACGGCTGTCGAACATTTCTGAAGCACACGCAGCAATTCACACAGGGTGATTCATCTCCCGCAGATTACCGTAAGATAGGAGTGGAAAGACATGTAGCAATTCACACAGGGTGATTCATCTTCCACACATTATTGAAAAGATAGGGGTAAAAAGAAAGAGCACATGCATCTATCAACACTTAGTGATTCATCTTCCACACATTAATGTAAGATAGGAGTAAAAAAAAACAAAAACCCCCCCCCACAAAAAAAAAAAAACATGCATCTATTCACACATAGTGATTCATCTTCCACACATTAATGTAAGATATGAGTAAAAAAAAAAAAAAAAAAAAAAAAGAGTATATGCATCTATTCACACTGGATGATTTATTTTCCACACATTAATCAAGATAAGAGTAAAAGGTTTAAGACAAAAGTAAAAACAAATATAAACAAAAACAAAACAACACAAAGCCCCAAAACAAACACAGAAAGAAAAAGAAAGAAAAGAAAGCTAGAAAACTTGCAGAAAGAAAATAAAGGAAAACAAAAGAAATAAACAATTAAACAGTTTATCTTTTACAATTGTTGTTTGGGCTTTTTTGCTGTACTTTTTTCTTCCTCTAAACCAGCAAAAATCACTTCAAGACTGTTCCCGAAGGCAAGAAAAATATAGAAGAAACATAGAGAATAAAAGATTATACGTTATTTGGGGTATTGTTCAGGAGATTTTCATATCTGTATATTAATCAAAGAAAGATGTAATATATTAGTACTTTTAGTAGCAAATCAGACCTTAAAAGTGAAGAAATGATGGAGAAGAAATACAGGAAGCAAGAGAGCAAGGAAGGCAAGGCAAGGCAAGGCAAGGCAAGGCAAAGTATTTTATTCGAGGATAATAGATAAGCACTTGTGTGATTTTTTACATCCAGTCCCCGCCCTTTTCAGGGATACATCAAGTTGAAAATATACTAAACAATAAAGCTTTACGCATGTACCAAACAACACACAAGAATAAGGACACTATATATGATAAGGTAATAAAAATGCACTCGATCAGAAGACAAAAATCAGAAGTCACAATAAAAAAATTTTGATTATGAAAGAATAGAAAAGTGTTAATAGGTAAAGAGCAAACAAGAGAACAAGATGAAATAAACAACTGAAAACATCAATCCACCACCATCTGTCAAAAGTTATACATGTGATATAAATCATACATTTGGATAAAAGGGGGAATTTTTTTAAAAAACTAATATCCTTATTGGAGGGGGGGGGGAGATACTGCCAATAAAGATATAAAATAAAATCAACAATTATAATGATCCAAATACCAAAATTAAGGAACCATACCAAGTATCAAACAACAAGCAAGAAATAAGACAGAGATATAATATTAAGGTAATGTTATAAAGTCACTGATTCAGAAACGAAAATGAGAAGTAAGAATCAATGATGATTTTGAGTTGAATAAAGAAAGCAAGAAAAACAAGAACAAACAAAAACAAAACAAAACAAAGAAAAGGCGCAATAATTAAGAGTAAACATGAAAATATGATGAGGTTAAATGACTGAAAACATCAATCCACCACCATCTGTCAAAAGTTATACATGTGATATAAATCATACATTTGGATAAAAGGGGGAATTTTTTTTTTCAAAATGTATAGGTAATAATAATAATAGGTAAAGAGCAAACAAGAGAGAACAAGATGAAATAAAGAACTGAAAACATCAATCCACCACCATCTGTCAAAAGTTATACATGTGATATAAATCATACATTGGATAAAAGGGGGAAAATTTTTAAAAAAAACTAATATCCTTAAAATACTTTGCCTTGCCTTGC
>CM060330.1:18175063-18177563 GCA_030674155.1 Stramonita haemastoma
ATAGAATAACACCATCAATTCCACGTGTTGAATGAGCGTTGCTTTGTTTGCAAAAGAAAGACGTGGTGTTTTACGATGACATTGCAACATGAACATTTCATGGAGGGGGGCGAGAGATGCAGGAGAATAACAGCCCTGTCTTTCTGGAGACATCAATGGCTGACAATGACGGGGATGTTAGAGCTGAATGAATAGCTAGGCTGACAGCGTCCACAGCTTTCTGGTTTATAAGGATGGGGTTTTTGGGTGTTTTTTTTTGTTTTGTTGTTGTTGTTTTTTTTTTACTGTGGAAGAGAGAGAGAGAGAGAGAGAGAGAGAGAGAGAGAGAGAGAGAGAGAGAGAGAGAGAGAGAGAGAGAGAGAGAGAGAGAGAGAGAGAGGAGAGAGAGAGAGAGAGAGATCAACAGCAAAGGTTTATTGCATAAAAGCTTTTAAGCTATAGAGCCAAACAACATGTTGGGTGCTAGTCATGGACAGGGTAAACCATACACATGTTTTTTTTTGTCTTTATTTCTTAAAACGCACACTCACACGTGATATTTGTCTGTTTATATCTGTACTGCTGCTGGTGTGACCTGCTGACCCGGGTTCAAATTCTGTTCAAGGGGATTATTTTCCCATGCAGTTACCATCAGTGCCAACTACCCCCTCCCCCCCAAAAAAAACCCAAAAAAACTACAGCAACAACAAAAACAAAACTCCACAAATAAACAAACAAAAATCATTCGGACGAGACTATAAACCGAGGTTCCGTGTGCAAACGCATGCAGAAAATATTGCATAAATGTTAAAACCTTCTCCTCTTCTCGGAAGGGTAGGGAATTGTGTGCCGGTGGGAATGGATAACAAAATTTACAGACCTGTATACATACGGGGACTGGATGTGAAAATGTATAGATAGATAGATAGAGATAGAAGACAGACAGACAGAGAGACAGAGAGAGACAGACAGAGACAGAGGCAGTTCATACTGTTACTGTACATCGGCCATAGGCCACAATGCAAAAGCAAGGGGACTGGCACATGACAAATGTTGTAAACATACAACTGCCAACATAACAATACAAGTTGAAGTGTTACATTGATTATGAAAACAAGCATATTACCTTAGCCATGACATGAGCATTCACTGTTGAAACAAAATAATACACATCTCAATATCCATAGACCACAATGCTTTATATACAAGTGGTGTTTCTCAACATGAAAATAATGCCCACAAAGTCATCTTCTTTTAATTTCATGAGAGAGAGAAAGAGAGAGAGAGGAGAGAGAGAGAGAGAGAGAGAGGAGAGAGAGAGAGAGAGAGAGAGAGAGAGAGAGGAGAGAGAGAGAGATGAGAGAGAGAGAGAGGAGAGAGAGAGAGAGAGAGAGAGAGAGAGAAGTTTTGTGGGTTTGAGTGCATTTTTCCGGTACACACAAACACACATACACACATACTCCCTGTTCGAGTGGATTTTCTCCCTGGCACTGCTGACTCCACTCTCCCCAAAAGTCCTTCGGATGAGACTGTAAACCGAGGCCCCGTGTGCGAACGCACGCAGAACATCTTGCGCGCACATTAATCCTGTTTCGCATTTCGTAAGAGTAGGCCATTGGGTGGTTGTGAGAACAAATGACAAGATTAACAAAACCGCATACACACGGGGACTATATGTGAAAAAGCACGAATGCTTATTCCATTATCATCGATATAAAAGACTAAAAATAAAAATACACACACATTATACCAACCCACTACAAATAATTAAATATTCTTCTACTCAAAGACTGTAGTTCAACAAGTGTCGATGTATGAACCTACATTTAAACGGAAAAGCTCCAAAGAAAATCGTGAAAAAATTTGCTGTCAATAAAAACAGGCATATTCAGAGACTGTTTTTTTTCCCTACCCCATAATCATCTGTATATGTTATGCCCTGCTTATTCAGGAAGAACATTGTGGAATGATCTACCTCCTTATTCTAAAATCAGCTTCTTGCAAAATAAACGTTTAAGAAACTTTTGAAGAATCATCTGATGAACAAACTGTCAGTCCACTTGTATGCTCGAGGTTACCCTACATCTGGCTGCTTTGCTATCATTCTTACCCATGTTCTGTTTTCCATCATTTCTATGTATAGCTTGAACTTACGTTGTGATGTCTGGGGTTTTGTTTTATCTTTTATCATGAGTTATGGCTTTATAAAATAAAAAAAGATAAACAACAAATCTTCATTTATCTATTTTCAACAAAGATTGATATTTGTTTGTTGAATGCTTTCATAATTTACTTCTGAATTTTTGTGAGGGCAGGATGAAAAAAAAAATTGTATAAACTGAATCTTTGACCCTGAATAAAAATCATTTTGACTTAACGACACACATGCACATGCCATTTCATCCTTATTCTAATACATATAATCTAAACATTTATTTTTTTCATAATCATAATAACCTGTCATTGTATATTACTGAATAAAGACTCAACAAGTTACAAGACAAAACAAGCCAACCAGCCT
>CM060330.1:18190063-18197563 GCA_030674155.1 Stramonita haemastoma
CTCGCAACAACACATTACCATTTCATGTTCGGCCATTTAAAGACTGATTTTACATCTTCGGCACCAGTGTTGCAGATGCTACCACCTCAAGCACTACCATCATAGCCATTTCCCTGGTGGAACAGCAGAACCATTTACAAAGTCATTTTCAACACTCCCCCCTCTCAAATTGACAATGAAATGAGTTCAGTGTCATTCCTTGGCCTGTTCATGTCTGTTTTGTCTGATCACAGAGCTGCTGTAGCACCTTTTCAGCGTTTGTCCATATCTCCTATTCGAAATTGTTACTCAATGTTCTGTTTGTATGCCATTTTATTTCATCATCTATCTATCAAAACATCTCAAGGTCTGTGTGTATGTCTATGTGGATCTGTCAGTCTGTCTGTCTGCGTGTCTGTCTGTCTGTTTGTCTGGACAATGTGTGTGTGTGTGTGTGTGTGTGTGTGTGTGTGTGTGTGTGTGTGTGTGTGTGTGTGTGGGCGTGCGTGAGAGCGTGCTCGCGCGCGTACGTGTGTGCATGTGTGTGTGTGTGTGTGTAATCAATTCACATTGTAACTGAAAACTAACTGTTATGGCATGAAATGAATACCCTACCTCACGCAATGATACGTTGTTAAAAAATCAAACAAAAAGCATGAGGGAAAACACTTACACACATGGGCATATGCACGCGCACACAGACACATACACACACAGAGACACAGACAGACAGAGGGACAGACACACACACATGCATACACATACACAGACAAAGACACAGACACACAGACACAGACACAGACACACACACACACACACACACACACACACACACACACACACACACACACACACACACACACACACACACACACACACACAGCACGCACGCAGGCACGTGCTGGGGCGCGCGCGCACGCGCGTTTATAACTTTTTTTGAAAAGGTGGCACCGCTTCGTGGCACTGTGCTTTGCTCCAAAAGGGAGGATGGAAGCTTGCATGCAGGGAATCTGAAAGTATGACTGAAAGAGTTGAATGATACAAGGCATTCACAGGGATTTTTGGTTTGATATATCGACTATTACTATTCATTCATCTATTTATCTAATAAATTATTTACTTATTTATTCATCGATTCATTTATCTATGTATCTATCTATTCATTGCTTTTATTTCATTAAAATGCTATATGTATTGATAGTGTTCTTTTTGTATGACAAGTTGTAGTCATTTGTGCTTTGGCATGTGTGTATGCCTGCTGTGCGTGTGTGTATGTATGTGTGTATGTGCGCGCACGCGCGCGCGTGTGTGTATGTGTATGTGTGATTCTTTTATTTTGAGCATAATAGAATAAGCATTGATGTGCTTATTTCCATGTATGCAGTATTGTGAATGTTGTCATCCGTCACCAATGGCGCACAATGGCGTACCCTTCCGAAAAGCGGAACGGGATTTAACGTGTGCGCAAGATGTTTTGCGCGCGCGTGTGTGTATATATATATATGCGTACGTGCGTGCGTGCGTGTGTATGTGTGTGTGTGGGGGGGGGGGGGCACGTGCGTGCGTGCGTTAGTGTGTGTATGCGTGTATCTGTTTTTTAAAGATTGAAGAATATGTATACATATATACATATATACATATATACATAATGTATATATATTATGTATGTATGTATGTATGTATGTATGTATGTATGTATGTATGTATGTATGTATGTATGTATGTATGTATGTATGTATGTATATATATATATATATATATATATATATATATATATATATATATATATATATATATATATATATATATATATATATATAATATGTTTTCGCCTCTCTGTTTCGTTTCCCGTATCTCCATCTCTCTGAATGTCTGTCTGAATCTCGGTGTCTGTCTCTGTCTCTGTCGCTGTCTCTGTCTCTATCTCTGTCTCTCTCTGTTTCTCTGTCTCTCTGTCTCTGTCTCTCTCTCTGTCAAGAAGCAAACAAACATACATATAAGTCACAAACAGACACATACTTTTATATTCCATGCGTTTCAATCGTAAAAACTTCTAATAAAGAAACGTTTGAATAAAAAACCTCAAACAAGATCAAGAAAACAAAACAGCAAAAACAACCCCAACAACAAAGTGTAATTTGATTTCTTGCAGGTGGAAGGAAATTAATTTGTATGGATTCTCCATGGCATAAGAAAACTATCTGTTATACGAGCTGAGCTTAACGTATTCAGCGAAGGATGTATCAGTTTAAGAAAACAAACAAAGAAACAAACTGAATTAAAACCAAACAAAAAAGTAAATTTGCAAGAAATACCCCACCCAAATAAACAAAAACGACACAACGCACATGAGATGATCTCTCTTGTATGTGCATTTCGGTTTTCTAAGATGACAAAGTTTAAATTTATAGTTTGATGTCCATCGGAGATGTTATTCCAGTTTAAATGATACAAACCCTGCTGACAGTTATCAGGTTACCATCTGAAAACACTGTAACAGAAATTCCAAGTGTTGTTTTTACATCATGAAATGGAAAACAGAACTCGGGTAGACACTGTCAAAAAGCTCGTATATCGACAAGGATTGAAGGTCAGCTGAATATACACAGAAAAACCTTATATTGCGGTTTTGAATGCAAGCACAAAAGCTCAACTTTCTGCACACGTCATTTGATAAAACAAAGGTACACCTGTGTAGCCATGCACTGATACCTTATGGCCTTGCTTATTCATTCCCTTTTTTAAGGGGTAAGGGGGGCGCAGTGGTTAGAGCATACCACTGACAATTGCACGGCTCTGCAGAGAGCCCAGGTTCAAGCCACACTGAGACACTCATTCAAGGGCATTTTCCCCATGAGCTAATATCAGTTTGGACTCCTCACCCACCTTAGGAGACATTAGTTATTGTGTGCTGAATACATACATGCTACAGAACGTGGTATTTTGGAAAAAATATGCTGCACACCACTGCGCAGAAATACATACCCCAGTGGCAAGACAGATTTATTTCTGGATTACTGCACAGAATAGGTTGCTTTAAACGAAATATCAGTTATTGTCTGTTAAAAAAACAAATGCTACAGAATGTAACCTTTTGGAGAAACAGATATGCTGCACACCACTGGTCGTAAAATACGTAGAAGAGACAAATGGCTGTTAAAGAAAGAAATCCCACACAGCACTATATAACTTATACGTTAAATGGTAAGAAGTGTTTTGGCATTTAAGGCGCACACTGACACTTAAGAGATGGAGCCTCTTTTATTGTTCTACACTCTCCTTCCTCTTTGCTTCCCTTTCTATTGCAGGCATTTCTCAAGGTATGTGGACACAGTCACTTGGCATTCACCACACCAGCAATAAGTTTATTTCTTGTTTTAGAAAAAACAATCTTATACACAACCGATTTGTTGACAAATGCTCTTTCTTAATGTACTTTTATGCTGGTGACGGGTCTGTCGTATAGGTTTTTTTTCTGTCGAAGCAATTTGTATCTGTACAAAGCACAGTAATGGACCTAGCACATTTGAAGATGATCGATGACATAAGCATTGATCCTCACCTTCATGCTGTCAATCTAAAAAAAAAAAAGATGTAGCTGTGCTCATATTCCAACGTCTGTTTTATCCAACAGAGTTCACGTTTTGTGATTAGCATGTCAGGTGTTCACATAGAATAAAAACATTAGAGTACCAACATTTATTTATTCAAGTATATCGAGGATAATGGAAGAAGCACTCACGTGCTCTTTTACACCCAGTCCCCGTGTGTATGCAGGTTTGTAAATCTTGCCCTCTGTTCCCACGGCACACAATGGCCTATTCTTATGAAAAGCGGAACAGGATTTAACACCATTTCAAATTCCCTTTCTTACTGGCTTGAAAACCCGACATTGGGTATAATGTCCTCACGTAGACTCTGCTTCTCTTAGGTGTGCTGTAAGCACTGCAACACTTTGACGTTCTGTTGACTGGTTGACGTCTGCTTTTCAATTCCTCATTACCGACACTGGTTGTGTCGTCTGCTCCAGTAGAGGCTTCATATCCAGAATGGTTCAGGAAAGACAACACTAGTGAGGACACAGGTCAATCGGATTAAACTGTAAACCGAGGCCCCGAGTGCGAACGCACGCAGAACATCTTGCGCACACGTTAAAACCCCGTTCCGCCTTTCGGAGGAGCAGGCCATTGTGTGCCGGTAGGAGCGGATGACAAAATTAAAAAAAAAACCCAGCATGCACACAGGTGTCGTGTTTAGACACCATCCCTGAGGGGGGAAAAATGGGTAGGCGCTGCACTTGTGGCGACGCGCTCTCCCCGGGGAGAGCAGCCCGAATTTCACGCAGAGAAATCTGCTGCGACATAAAGTGGTATAAAAAAATAATAAAGATTTTCGTGTAAATAAAGCTTAGTGTGGCGAGAGTAGAGGTGGAAAGGACACGTCTGGCTATTTGGTTCAGCTATAATGGGAATTCAACGTGTCTGCGATACAAAAAAACCCAAACATTGAGGATTCTTCTTGCCGTAATAATGGCTGCTGTCTGTCTCTTAACTGCTCAGAACGTTGCAGACAAGAGCTATGTTTTTGTGTTTGACTGTGCGTGGATGAGAGGGAAAAGAGAGAGAGAGAACACTGAACACTGAACACTGAAATTGTTTAATGTACATCGGCCTTAGACCACAATACACTTTCAGAGAGAGAGAGGGAGAGAAAGAGAAAGAGAGAGAGAGGGAGAGAGAGAGAGAGAGAGAGAGAGAGAGAGAGAGAGAGAGAGAGAGAGAGAGAGAGAGAGAGAGAGAGAGAGAGAGAGAGAGAGAGAGTGAGAGAGAGAGAGGGAGAGAGGGGGAGAGAGAGAGAGAGAGAGAGAGAGAGGGGGGGAGAGAGAGAGAGAGAGAGAGAGAGGGGGGGAGAGAGAGAGAGAGAGAGAGAAGAGAGAGAGAGAGAGAGAGAGAGGAGAGAGAGAGAGAGAGAGAGAGAGAGAGAGAGAGAGAGAGAGAGAGATTGAGATTGATTTGATTTGATTTGATTTGATTTGATTTATTCTTTTATATCGAGGATAATAGGATAAGCACTCTTGTGCTTTTTTACATCCAGTCCCGTGTGTATGCAGTTTTGTAAATGTCATCTGTTCCCACCGGCACACGATGGCTACTCTTACGAAAGGCGGAACAGGATTTAACGTGTGCGCAAGATGTTCTGCGTGCGTTCGCACACGGGGCTCGGTTTAAAGTCTCATCGAAGGACTTGTGGGGAGAGTGGAGTCAGCACTGATGTTAAATCCAGGAGAAAAATCTCCTCGACCAGATTCGAACCGGGTCTTCAAATTGCCACGCAATGTTCTGACCACTAGGCTATCCGTCCCCCCGAGAGAGAGAGAGAGAGAGAGAGAGAGAGAGGAGAGAGAGAGAGAGAGAGAGAGAGAGAGAGAGAGAGAGAGAGAGAGAGAGAGAGGAGAGAGAGAGAGAGAGAGAGAGAGAGAGGAGAGAGAGAACTTCTAAAATATCATTATACACGATACAAAATGTACCAAAATCCAAATTTCGAAATCCTTATTTGGGGGGTATTTTTGTATTGTGGTGACTAGTCTTGCCACATATGGCATATAACTTTAGAAACTTACACTGACAACCCATATAAAACACTACTGCCTACACGGTGACTATTCAGACATGTAAGTTAAAGGTAAAGATGTCCCATAACCTACGTGGTGGTAGGGGAGCGAGGTATCAGAGACCTCAGCTTCTTTAGGCGCCAGCATATTGAAGGCGGCGCTCATCTTCTCTCCATCGCTGCTTTACCTTCTCTAACCCTAAAGAGGGCAGGTACCCATTTACAGCTGGGTAACTGCACTGCAGCCAAGGCACACAAACAGTCACCCATCCTACTGGTAATCACACTCGATGCTGCTTAACGTTGACTTGGAAAAAGCGAGAGCTCTGACCACGGAACTATTCGGACACGTGCTCACCAGACGCTTGCAATTTAATCTCCCCCAGTCACTTGTCTGTAATGTAGCTCCCCTTCACCACAGAATTGTCCGTCAGTCTGCTTTCCATCAAACAAAGCCTGTTCTTCTGATATCAGTTCTCTGTAACTATCTCATTACCAATTTTACTGCTGCTGCTACTGCTGCTGCCTCTTCTGCCCCCTCTGTCTTCTCTGTCAAAGTAGTTAAAGAAGTCTGGTCAGCCTTGACCTAGAAATCGGAAATGTGTGGGTGTGGGTGTGTATTACATTTGATAACAGAAAAGTGGAGGAGGGTTGATTCAGCGAGGGGTGTCCGTGTGCCGACACTGACATTGGAGGCAGGGGGGTAATGGTGCCATGGTAGAAAGCTGTCTCTCTGTCTGTTGTAATGGCTGCTTTCTGTCAAGTCAAGTCAGGTCAAAATCAAAACAATCTTTAATCAATCCACCAATAGCTATAATACTGAAAAGGCATAGCATTGATACGAATCATCATCACGAATGACACAAGAAAGCTACATTTCATATTGGTCTGTATACTTCAACTCCTAAGAACAACAAGAAGTCATTCGGGTGAGACCATAAACCGAGATCTTGTGGGTGAACGCACACAGAAATTTTTGCTCACACTTTAAAAACCCGTTCCATTTTTTGGAAGAGTAGGCCATTATGTGCCGGCTCGAAATGATGACAAATTTGATAAAACTGCTGACACACCGGGACTGGATGTAAAAAAGTACAGGAGGGGGACGGGATAGCCAGGTGGTCAGAGCGATGCGGTCGCGATCTGCTAAACCAAGTTGGAATCTCGTTCACAAAGATTTTTCCTCTGGAGTTAACATCAGTACTCATTCCATTCTCCCAAAACCCCATCGGATGAGACCATAAACCGAGGTCCCGTGTGTGAACACACGCAGAACATCTTGCGCACACATTAAAACCTGTTCCACCTTTCCAAAGTGTAGGCCATTGTGTTACGGTGGAGACGATGACAAAGTTTACAAAACTCCATACACATGAGGACTGGATGTAACAAAAAAACAACAACCCAAAAAACATGAGTGCTTATTTTTCAATCCTCGAAATAAAAGAATATATAATATGATAATCCGCGAAATAAAAGAATAAAAACAAAAACAACATTGTATCAGCACGTTCATAGCAGTGACATCAACCTACACCCACACAAACTACAATCATATCACAAGTTCGATGGTCCAACAACTAGGCTATTTTACTTTTCTACAGATGCCCACAAGTAAACTTTATGAAAAGAGAGAGAGAGAGAGAGAGAGAGAGAGAGAGAGAGAGAGAGAGAGAGAGAGAGAGAGAGAGAGAGAGAGAGAGAGAGAGAGAGGAGAGAGACAGACAGGACAGACAGACAGACAGACAGACAGACAGACAGACAGACAGACAGACAGACAGACAGACAGACAGACAGACAGACAGACAGACAGAGGTGAGACAGACAGACAGAGAGAGACAGAAGGAGAGAGAGAGAAAGAGAGAGACAGAAGGAGAGAGAGAGAGAAAGAGAGAAGACAGACAGACAGAC
>CM060330.1:18207563-18212563 GCA_030674155.1 Stramonita haemastoma
AGCAACAATAACATTATCAACAACAACAATAATAATAACATCAACAACAGCAGCAGCAACAGCAGCAGCAGCAGCAGCAGCAGCAGCAACAAAGAAACAACAGTAGCACATGACTGCACAGATTGTTGACTGGCACATGGCAGAAAACCGCTTCACTGATCACTTGACTACACACACACACACACACACACACACACACACACACACACACACACACACACACACACACACACACACACACACACACACACACAACAGAGAGAGAGAGAGAGAGAGAGAGAGAGAGAGAGAGAGAGAGAGAGAAGAGAGAGAGAGAGAGAGAGAGAGAGAGAGAGAGAGAGAGAGAGAGAGAGAGAGAGAGGGAGGAGAGAGAGAGAGAGAGAGAGAGAGAGAGAGAGAGAGAGAGAGAGAGAGAGAGAGAGAGAGAGAGAGAGAGAGAGAGAGAGAGAGAGAGAGAGAGAGAGAGAGAGAACACGAACACACACACACATGCACACATATACACATGCACACATACACACACGCACGCATGCACACACAGACAGACACGCACCCACACACATACACATACATGCACGCACACACGCATGCATACGAGCACACACGCACATACACAAATACACAAACTACATTTGTTTCAATGAAGGAAAGATGGTCAACAATGGAAACGAAGTTTAACCAGAACTACAGCTAACTTCTGCGAGTGATGCGCATATTTTGGGTGAAACAAGAGAGAGAGAGAGAGAGAGAGAGAGAGAGAGAGAGAGAGAGAGAGAGAGAGAGAGAGAGAGAGGAGAGAGAGAGAGAGAGACAGAGACAGACAGACAGACAGACAGACAGACAGACAGACAGACAGACAGACAGACAGACAGACAGACAGACAGACAGACAGACAGACAGACAGGCAGACAGACAGACAGACAGACAGACAGAGACAAAAAGACAGAAAGACAGGCAGAAAGACAAAGACAGAGTCGAAAAGAGAGAGAGAGAGAGAATACGAATACGAATACGAATACGAAATTTTATTCATGAAAGGCCTTCGCCCCATATGAAGGGGTGTGTGTGTGTGTATATGGAGACATGCACAATTTGAACATTCTTAGTTCTTAGAAAAAAAAATAGTAATGACATTACGATACTGCTATTTCTCTTATCTGAAATGCTTTATACAGGTATATGGACAAATTTTTCACAGTTTCCGGGTTTGTTGCAGACATTAGTAATCTAAATCTGAACAAATTTGGGTCTCTGAAAAACTTCATAGCAATAAACTGTTTCCTGATTTCTGCTAAAGATGGACAACAAAGAAGGAAATGAATTTCATCCTCGTTTTCTTCTTTACATAATGGACATATCAAATCATTGTCACTTTGGTGTTTATATCGAAATGAATGAACAGTTATACTAGAGATACCAAAACGAAATCTAGTCATCATAAATTTCAAATGTTTGTCAATATCTAATAGCAAATAGTTTTGTATACGAGGCACAGGGCTAGTGAACGCACGATACATGCTGAACCTCTCACTATTTTGAACATGATTGTTCCACTCTTGCCACCTACAATCAATTAAACGACTTTTGAATGCACGCAAAAATTCATTCACTCTTTCCACACCTTGATGAAACCAAACAAAACCAAATCCATACTGAAAAAGACACTTTCTTACATTTGTTACCCATGTTGTTTTTCCTCGATCATCCAACTCACATAGCATCATATACGCTTTCCTTGGTAACCTTTCTGGTTCCATTCTTGTTAGCTTTAACCAATAGCGTATAGTACTGACAACAAAATTTATAGTGATAGGATACCTATTCATTTCCCTGTACACTAAGTCGTTAGGTGTTCGTCTATCCACTCCCACAAATTTCTTTAAAGCAAATAAATGGGTTTTTTCACAATATTCTGCCGCAGCATAAATACCCCAAACTTCTGAACCATACTGCATAATAGGCTGAACTTGTGCATCAAATAATTTCAAAAAAAGTCTTACTGAGCTATTATTCAAAGCATTTAATCCTCGCATGATAGTGAGAAGTGCCTTTTTTGCACGGCTTGCTAAATCTCTGCATGTAGCAGTGAAACTAAGCCTAGTTGAAAAATATACCCCCAAATATTTATAGGCATTGACAACTTCTATCTGATTACCATCAACTGACCAGTGTTCTCTGGCACTCAAATAACCCCCCTTTCTAAACACAACAATATTTGATTTACCCATATTTACCTTCAATCTCAAAGAGGAAGAAGCGTGCATTAGACTATTTATCTGGGTCTGCAGACCAACAACTGTTTCAGAAAGAACAACAACATCATCCGCAAACAAAAGTATAAACAGTTCCAAAGTATCTAGCAAAAATGTCACACCATGTTTTCCATTTTGTATTACTTCAAGTGCTAACTCATTAATAAACAGAGAAAATAGAACCGGGCTGCAAACGTCACCCTGTTTGACACCTGCTGAACATTGAATATAAGGCAATAATTTAGTTCCACATCTTACTCTTGCCTTAACACAATTATACATGCTTTTCACACAACGAAACAATTTTCCCTTTACTTCATTTTTCAACAATATTGGCCATAGCAAATTTCTGTTGATGGAATCGAACGCCTTTTCGAAGTCTATAAAGGCAACATACAATTTTCTGTTCAAACTGAATTGTTTTTGTACACACGCTAAAAGTGTAAATACATGATCAACAGTTGAGTATCCTTTTTTAAATCCTGCTTGAAATTCCCCTGTTAAATTATTTTCTTTTACCCATGCTTGTAGTCTTCTGTTTATGATACCACTATAAATTTTGCTACTCACATCACACAAGGAAATACCCCTATAATTTCCAGGAACATTTACTCCCCCTTTCTTATACAGTGGTAAAATAATTGATTCTGACCAGTTTGTAGGAAAGACACCTTTGTCAAACAGAGCATTAAAAAACTTAACAAAAAAAGGAGTAATCTTTGTAGATGCATTTTTTAACAGTTCAGGTATCAAGCCATCAGGGCCAGCAGCTTTCCCCACCTTCAGTTTACAAATAGCTAACTGAACCTCTTCCTCCATTATAGGCTGATTAAATATACATTCATCATCTGAATCCGAGTCATCCTCCTCCACTAAAGTGTTATCTACATTACTTTCATTACTTTTGTCAAGAAGATTACTAAAATGATCATACCATTGCTCTACAGAGACTTTATTTCTAACTAATTTTCTTTTTGGCATAGCGCTGTGTATTGTGTCCCAAAACATTTCTTTAGAATCAATAGAAGCCATTAACTTATCAATCATCAGTGCATTATGCTCTTTTTTCTTTCTAGCTAAAAGATTCTTATATTCTCTTCTCTGTATACAATATGGACTTCTGTCTTCTTCTTTTTTAAAACGCCGGTATTTTCTAAGTGCTCTACGAGTTAATCTTTTCTTTAATCTACATTCTTCATCATACCATTCTTCTTTTTTCTTATGCCTATTTATCAAACATACTTTTTTCATTGAAACTGCTGCACTTCTAATACAGTTATTAAATACATTTAATGCTAAATCAACGTCGTTGTCAATCAGTTGTATAGCTTCATTTACTCTTTTATAACTTTCATCTGAATTTAAAGCATTTACAAACTTTTCGCTTTGAGCTGCATTCCAGACATATTTTTCCATTACAACCTTATCTTCAATGTCATCAATACCACTAAGATTATCGTTAGGAAATGAAATGGACAAGACAATGGGCAAGTGACTTGTGTCAATACGTTCTACAACTTCTAAACAACAGTTGTCAAATATAATTGTAAAAAGATCTGATAACAAAAAATAATCAATGACACTGCTACCTGAGTCCCCAATATATGTGTAGCGTCCTTCACGATCGCCATAACACATACCATTCATTATAGACAAATTCAATGCAGTGCACATATCCAACAGAGACTTACCATAACTATTGATGTGTTTATCTTGGGAACGTCTCCCCTCATCAATCAGATTGCAACAATTTGTGGGGCTGACAAATGGCTCTGATGTTGCAGACTGTGATACATTTGATGTCCTGCTATTTAAATCACCTGATACAATTATAAACATATCATTCTGGTTAAGTGTGTTATCAATCAGACAATCTTCTAACATAGACACGCCATCTGCATCACAATCCATATAAGTGTAATATCGTGAACCCTCTGGTGGCAGATACACACAGGCATACAGTATATCTTTCGGAAGACCAAACAGAGTTTTATCAATAACAAAAAGAACAAAGTTACCACAACAACATTCACTCGACGAACAAAGGGCACTAACTCATTTTTTTATCAGACACACAACTCCACCTGAATGTCTGCCAGCCTTTGATAATTTTGTAGCGGGTTGACAAAAAATAGTATGGTCTGTAAACAAATCAGAGGTGAAAGATTCCAGAAAAGTTTCCACTAAACAAACGAAATGAAAGGAGGAAATGAAAGATACAAAAACTGGAATCCTTTATCTTAGAAGACAGACCCTCCACATTCCACTGAAGGAATGTAAAGGCATTTTTACTCATTTGCTTTTCATCATCACTGCATGCGTTACTTGTGTCCAGGTCAGAGGACATAAACAAATTATCATCATTATCAGATTCGCCATTTCCATTACCTGTATTTGATGGTAACATGTTTGTACATTCATTACAACCAGAACTATGTCTATTACAAAAACCCCGTCTGTCACATGACACGCTTTGCAGTTCCCTTTCCACAGCAGGTGATAACATTCTGTCATTTTCACAATGTTTTTCTTCAATTTCCAAATTTTTCCCCAAATGAATCCCGGAAATCCCCAACCCCTCAACAAAAACCTCTCCCCCCCTTTGGTTGTCGGAAACATTTCCCTTTCTCCCCAAACATTTATTTTTCACATCAGCACACTCATTCCCACATACGAACAGCGACAAATTATTTTCATTAGCAACACTTTGGGTGGGTTGTTTACTTTTACAATGGCGGCCACATCCCT
>CM060330.1:18217563-18222563 GCA_030674155.1 Stramonita haemastoma
TCGTTGGAGGGACGTTGTGGTTGCCGCTACCTCAGGTGGGTGACTCACTCAGTCTGGCTCCGCGACTGAGCTAATTCTGTCGTTAGTAGGAGGCTTCGTACGTGCTGTCCTGCGTATGTTAGCTCAGAACAGGCACCACTGAACACCACCAAAGTGACCAAGGAGAAGTGCAGGGCCCCTCTGCTGGTGGCCCCACGGCGGCCTAATATTGATGGGTCCCTGTGGACTCCCGACCCCGGGGATGAAACACAACGAATCTGGGTATCACTGTGGCGGGGAGATTGAAATGAGCGGCGTGGGAACAACAGGACGGGACATCACAAAGACAAGGCAGAAAAAAGACGAAGCTTGCGTTACATCCATCTAAAGCCAACAAGCTTAGATTCTTAGAGAGGGCGGGGTAGCCAAGCGGTGCACACTGAGCTCATGATAGCTATAAAGGCTCGAGTATAAGCCACCACCTAGGCACCCATTCAAGAAAATTTTCCCCTGGAGTTAAGATTGATATCAACTCAACTGCCCCGAAAGTCCTTTGGGTATGATTGTAAACTCAGATTTTGTGTTCGAATGCACGCAGAACATCTTGCGCACACGTTAAAAACCCGTTTTGACTTTTGGGAGGGTAGACCATTTATTTTCATGCCAGTAGGAATAGATGACACTATTCAAAAACTAAGCATGCACACTGGTGTCGTGATTAAACATTATTTTCTAAGTCGGAAAGCGGCTACTTCAATGGTGGGTAAACAGTCGTACAGGCAAAATCTTACCACTGGTCAAATGTGGAGCTGTAGTGGATGAACAAAACCCAAAGAGTGACAGAACAGGGGATATAATTGTCCAGTCATATCGGCCACACCACAGGTCTCTACAGTCAATTAAACAAGAATGTATAGCCTCCACTCAGTTTACTTCATTGTGTACCAGTAGTTAGTTTTTAACGGAAACAGACGAACCTATTGTAAGCAATTCCACACCAACACCTCACACAGCCTGTGCAACAGGTTGGCCGTTTCTTTGGCGTCCAGCAGAGCCAAGAGCAGGTGGTGTCTGAGGATCTGCAGACACGTGTCCTGCTGCTCTCTGAACATGACCGACACTGTCACGCCCACAAGGTGCAGAGTGTTGGTAAAGAGCCACTGAACTTCACCCTGAGCACTGGACAAAGGTTCCTGGTTACTAATGTCTTCTTTGATCTTGTCCATGCTCTTTGTGGGTCGGTTAATGCTTATTATTTCTGTCCTGTGTCGGAGGCTTTCGATTCGTCTTTTGAGGACATTCTTTGAGAAACGGCACCCTGCTATTTTGTCCATTGCATGAAACCGACACTGTGCAACACAGTGTTGGATCACCACAGAATATGTGTCGAGGCTGCTTTGTTTAGTGTGTTGTGTGCTGTTTGACTCCATGCTATTCCGCTTTCAGTTTTTTCTTCTTTTTCTCTATAATTTTTTATCCTGACTCTGACGAGCACAAATAGTACAAACGCCAAACTGAATTAACTTGTGCCTTTCAATTGATCAGATCACTCAGTTAAATATTGCAATAAAAACCACAACACATGCACAACAGAGAGACAAGCTCAGAGCTGCTCAACGCAACCAGGAAAATATGTGGATAAAAAAACAAGCAACCCCCCCCCCAAAATGAAACATCCTAAACATATTTCCCATGTGAGTAATGTTCTCTACTGATGATCTTGAAGTTTTCGTGTGAGGTGGTGTGCTAATAACCAGCGCATTAGTTGGAAGGTCCACTGACTATCAAGATGAATGAACATTAACAGCATCCTAAAAAAAATCGCCCCACAAAGCGAAAAGGCATCACAGTGATTTTCACCGCACTTTACAAAGTCAAAAACTGTTTTTAATTTCTCAAGATCAATGTGTTTGTTTTTCTTTCTCCTTTTTGTTTTTGCTTTCTGTGTTATCGTTATTAACTGTTTCATTAGATTTTAGGTTTGCATTTTGAATACAGTGTACCTTATTTCATGTGATCAATTTGTTTCTTTTGGTTATACATTCCATCCCCTTTCGTCATTTTCAATGTGTGTGTGTGTGTGTGGTTGTGTGTGTGTGTGTGTGTGTGTGTGTGTGTGTGTGTGTGTGTGCGCGGCCGGCGCGTGAGATTTACATGACAAATCTTGGATTCAATTAACATGGCCAAATAAGATAACACACACACACACACACACACACACACACACACACACACACACACACACACACACACACACACACACACACACACACACACACACACACACAAGCATTTTAGTACAAAGCGGATTTGACTGTGGGAAAGACAGTTTTGTTCAAGTTTCTGATTCTACCAGTTCACATATCAACGCCTTCTTAATAGACAATTTTGTTAGGAGCTGAGATCTGCCTTTATTATAAGAAAAATGCCTGTAAAATCCATTTTGGTATGGAAAAAATATTAATTTTTCAACCAGATATATCGTTTTTACTCTTATGAAACTTCGTTGCAGTTGTCACAAGCTTTCTATTGAGGTTGGGCATTTCCATAATGTACCACGGAAAGAAAGAGTATGTTTAAAATGTAGTATGTCTGTTTTTAGGGGACGATTTTCAGTTTATCATGGAAGGCCCTCACTTTGCACATCTATGACAAGATTTTATGTCTGAATTTTCTTCTACTCACGTCCAGTTTGTAGGCTGATGAAAGGTAAATTTCGAAAAGTTCTCCTCTCTCAAAATTCATAAGAATTGCTGAAATTTAATTTTTTGCCTTTCACGGTATAGATTCTATCCTTTAGAGAAATTGATTACTATAAAACAATGTCTGGAGTCTTTAGTATTATTTCTTTATCATTTTTGTGATGTTATATGGCTTTTGCTCTCAAAATACAGAGAGAGAGAGAGAGAGAGAGAGAGAGAGAGAGAGAGAGAGAGAGAGAGAGAGAGAGAGAGAGAGAGAGAGAGAGAGAGACAGAGACAGAGACAGAGACAAGACAGACAGAAGACAGAGAGAGAGACAGAAGAAGACAGAAGAAGAGACGAGAGACAGAAGAGACAGAGACAGAGACAAGAGAGACAGAGAGACAGAGAGAGACAGAGAGATACAGAGGACAGAAACAGAGACAGAGAGGAACTTTGTATGCACCATTAATATTTTCTACCTGTTTTCTCCAGCCATTTGAGAGTGATACGAGTGTGCGTGCAAGTGCGAACGGTGTGTGTGTGTGTGTGTGTGTGTGTGTGTGTGTGTGTGTTGTGTGTGTGTGTGTGTGTGTGTGTGTGTGTGTTGTGTGTGTGTGTGTGTAAACTTGAATGTATTCAAAACTATTTTGTAATGGGTTGAATGTGTAAGAAAGACTTGCATGCAAGCGCTTTGATTTTTTTTTTTTACAAGAGATAACGCTTAAAACATCCATATTATTTTTAGTATGTATCATATCACTAACATTGCTTTTTACAGACTCGTCGTGTCATGTCGCCAGAGCCAGTATTTTCCCATAAAGGCACCATTCAGCATACACAGAACATTATCCGCTACCACCAAATAATTATTAATGACAATTTCTCCACGCCTGGAGAGTCTATGAGACACTAGCTGGGGTGATGCTCACCACAACACCCATACAAGCTGTCTCCCAGAAATTTCCAGAAGGTAGAAAGTTTGACACAGATGCCTTGCAAGTAAGGAAGAGTGGTGGAAACCAAGA
Organism: Stramonita haemastoma; assembly: GCA_030674155.1. NCBI lineage: Eukaryota > Metazoa > Mollusca > Gastropoda > Neogastropoda > Muricidae > Stramonita > Stramonita haemastoma. The sequence goes on from CM060330.1 coordinate 18,221,252, forward strand.
GCCATGAATACGCAATGGGACCAGAGCAAGAGGGGCCACTAAGGCAGAGATGATTTAAGGGCAATGTGGATAGCATGATGGTAGTCGTGCTACAGTGAACCGGTTTGGATACTACGCGACAAAACACAGCTCTGTGTTTCTTGTCGTCAGTCCTCAAAGGGTTTATATCCCCTTCCTTAACTTAGCGTAGCTCAGCAACACACCACAGATAGTCACGAGAATGCGTCCTTTTAAGCAATCAGCTGGCTTCCATTAAGACACCGTATTAGTAAAATAAAACCAAAACAAAAACAGACGTATTCTCTGACGATATGGGCTAACAGTTTTGTTTGTCAATGAATAATTTAGTTTCATCTTTTTTCTTCACAATGCATTTACAGAGTTATTTATTTATTTCTTTTATATCGGGGATAATGGAATAAGAACTCATGTGCCGTTTTTGTTTGTTTGTTTGTTTTTTTTACTCCGTTCCCTGTGTGTACGCAGTTTTGTAAATTTTGTCATCTTCCCCACTGGCACACAATGGCCTACTCTTTCGAAAAGCGGGACAAAATTTAACGTGTGCGCAAGATGTTCTGCGTGCGTCCGCAAAAGGGGACTCAGTTGATAGTTTCATCCGAAGGACTTTTGAGGAGACTTGGAGCAGAGGAAGATGTCAGTTCTAATTTAAACAGCTTTAATGACATTCATTGTGGAACATCTATTTTATTTTATACCACTTCATGTCACAGCAAATGTCTCTGCGTGAAATTCGGGCTGCTGTCCCCGGGTAGAGCGCGACGCCACAAGTGCAGCGCCTACCCATTATTTTTTTTCCCCCTCAGGGATGGTGTCTAAACACGACACCTGTGTGCATGGTGTTTTTTTTTTAAATATAATTTTGTCATCCGTTCCTACCGGCACACGATGGCCTCCTCTTCCGAAAGGCGGAACGGGGTTTTAATGTGTGCACAAGATGTTCTGCGTGCGTTCGCACACGGGGCCTCGGTTTATAGTCTCATCCGAATGACTTTGACATTCAGTTCGATTTTTCGTCAAACTGGGAAGAAAGGGCGAGGCTGGGTACGAACCCAGATACTCACGGTTTACTTGTTGGCAGGCGGACGTCTTAACCATCCTGCCACCTTCCTTCCTCTAACAAGACATTGCTTCCATAGCAAAACTATTTCCACAATCCGACCTCCACAGGATTTAAGCACATAACATAGTAGTCTTTTGTTTGCCAGAAAAATTTGTATGTACAGAGGAGAGAATACACACAGGTTTTTGCTTTTTTACATTACCGTCTTGGAGCAGAACTTGTAATCTTTTA
>CM060330.1:18225063-18245063 GCA_030674155.1 Stramonita haemastoma
GAGAGAGAGAGAGAGAGAGAGAGAGAGAGAGAATGAGAGAGAGACAGAGAAGACAGAGAGAGAGACAGACAGACAGACAGACAGACAGACAGACAGAAGGAGGAACATGAAAATATAGAATACTGTTTATAGTCAGAGTGCCATGTTATCATAGGACAGTACATCCCTTATCCACGTTCTTGCCACCCCTTCTCAGCAAAAACTGTCTCCACCATCCCTCTCCCTCTCAACCTCTCCTTTGTCTGCAAGTCATCACAGACCACCCCGGGATAGTTTGCGAGCCAGTGTCCATTCAGCATTCAGCTGGCTCCCGGTAAGACATTGCGTGCATAACAAAAACATCATTCCAACAATCTGAAGCCAACGGGTCTCAGACAAAGAACAGTTAAGTCTCTTATTATTTTTTGGGGCTGAGCTTTTTTTTATATGCAGAACTCAGAGCAGCCACGGTTATTTTTCCATTATTGATTTCGGGCAGAGAGTGTAATCACTTAAGCTGATTGAGAAAGCTTGCAAGGTTTATGAAGCAGAAAACTGTTCAGACAGACAAACTATTACACACTGCATGCCTTTTGCCTGTAAAATAGTCACAACTGTGTATTGTATCCAGATATTGTTCGCAGGCAGACACCTAGGACTCAGTGGCTCTTGCCTCAAAGAGAACAACTTTGGAAAGGACGTAGGTCAAAATCCAATTAGCATTATGGAAAAAGACATCGTAAACGCTGTGATCCTGTTTATTTTGTTTATTCTTTTTTTCGACGATAATGGAATAAGCCGTAATGTGCTTTTATTACATCCAGTCCCTGTGTGTATGCAGTATTGTAAATTTTGTCATCCGTTCCCGCTGGTACATAGTAGCCTGCTCTTCCAAAAAGCGGAACAGGTCTTAACATGTGTGCAACATGTTCTGCGTGTGTTTGCACACGGGACCTCTGTTAATAGTCATCATCTCATCTGTCATATAATATTAGTACATACTCATTACTATTGTTGTTATAGAAGTGTGGGCCTGCTTTTCAATGAAAGAAAGTATCCAGCCATGGTTTAACTTCGAATAGCATCCTTTTGCTTTTTTTTTCCCAACAGAAACGCACAAACGAAGCTGATGAGGACGCTTATTCAAAATAAGGCTGAAAGAAGAACAAGAAACAGACTACCATCTTACGTTACCGTCAGCACTGATGAGGTCAGTGGCCTGGGAAGACTATAGGAGATGGTAGAACTCAGCACGCAAAACCAGCATAACTCAGCCAGGGAGCCAGGGCCCAGTACTAAACTTAGCCCCTTCTTTTTACCCAGTCCGAGTGCCGTCAGTTTCTGATATAATTAGCATCAGCTGGGATGGAATAGAGAGCAGCTGAGAGGAGCTGAATGTGAGGGACACTGACAGCTGTGCTCAACAGAAAAAAGGGAGATAGTGACTGACCCCTAGTAGCATTGTGTGGAGCTCCTACAGATGGCAGTGGTGATGAACACAGTGGAGTTGAAGGCAGTTTTTCATTTAGCTCCAAAAGGGTGTTATCTCTGTATGAACTTTTCTTTTTAAGTCACAACGTGTGTGTTTATGTTGTAGACTTTGGATTACCAGATAAGAAGAAAATATTGAAATGAAGTAAACATAGATACAGAGGAAGACAAAGAGCTGGGGATGGGGAGAAGAGAGAGAGAGAGAAGAGGAGAGAGAGAGAGAGAGAGAGAGAGAGAGAGAGAGAGAGAGAGAGAGAGAGAGAGGGGAGAGAGGGACAGAGACAGAGACAGAGTCAGGACAGGACAGGACAGACAGACAGACAGAGACAGAGACAGAGACAGAGAGACAGAGAGACAGAGACAGGACAGACAGACATACAGAGACAGAGACAGAGACAGAGAGACAGAGGTAGACACAGAGAGAGACAGAGATACAGAGATAGACAGAGACAGAGAGACAAAGAGTGAAAGAAAGAAAGAGAAACAGACAGACAGACAGACAGTCGGACAGACAGAGAGGTTAACAAAAACATAGAGACAAACGGACAGAAAAGGAGGGACAGAACAATGGGGGTAGAGAAGTTGATGTATGGTCAGAGTACAATGTTGGAGTAAAGAAGTACATCCCCTGTCTATGTTCTTGTATATTACCAGTTCTGCATAAAGCTCTCTCCATCATCACCACCTTCTCTCAACCTCCCATTTGTCAGCAGCACACCCCAGATAATCCCATTTCACTTTGTGAACCAGTATCCATTCAGTATTCAGCTGGCTTCCAGCAAGATGCTGATTGCATAACCAACATTGATTCCCAATGACCCGTGGCCAAGGGATTTTTTGCCAAAGCTCAGTAAATTATGTTTATTTTTATTCTTCGACATTGCATTTTTTGTGTGCAGAACTCAGAGCAGCCATGGTTATTTTTTTCCCCATTATTGATTTTGGACAGGGAGTGTAATCACTTAAGCTGATTGAGAAAGCTTGCAAGGTTTATGAAGCAGCAAGGGGTTCAGTCAGACAAACTATTACACACTGCATGGCTTTTGCCTGTAAGATAGAGTCACAACTGTGTGTTGTCGTCAGGTAGTGTTCACAGGTAAACCACGATGACTCAGTGGCTCTTGTCTCAAAGAGAACAACTTTGGGAAGTATGTAGGTTCAAATGCAATCCACCTAATTGAAAATAAAATGCATTGTAGATATGTCATCTGTGTTCCTGCCATTGTGTACTCTCAGCGATTTGTCCTCACAAATGTTATGAGGTAAGACTAATGGACTAATGGGCTTTTGGACTAATCCTCCAAAACTACTTGCCATAGTTTAACTGTATTTCATTCTCCTTTTCTTTAAGAAAAAAACAAACATGTCGTTCTTTTTGTGTATAACATTTTAAAATCAGATTTGTCATGCCTTTGAGGAACTGACTTTACCAACCTAAGCAGAGATATCAAAGTGGAGATATCGGCAAGGATTTTTGGTCAAAATGCAAAAGTATGATAAAAGGATACATCTCCTATCAATTTCCTTGCTGTCAGTTTTTAGTGAAATTGCATCCCCTCTCTCGACCTTTTGTTCGTCTGCAGCATACCACAAACAACAGCAGCCATTTTAGGGTCGAGTTTCCATGTGATATTCAGTTAGCTCCTAACAAGATCAACCGATTGTTTAATTTCTGGTGTACATGATGTCATGGTCTTCTTGTTTGCCATGATATATTTAAGATTTTTTATTAATTTTCTGCTTATCATCGTTTGTTTTTTTTGTGTTTTTTATTACTTGGTGCTTTATGTAGATATCTGTCCATTCCTTAAGAAAATCACACATATTTTTTCTTAATTGTTATTTCTAGGATGCTATATCGTTCATCTGCTGCTACAAGCATTGCTTGTTGTGCTCATTTCGTGTATTGGTGCTGTATTGCTAAAGTTGTGAACGATTACAACTTTGTTTAAACCAGAAGAATTCGCTCACGTAACACAAATTGATTCCCAAAGTCTTCGCGGGCCGATGGGCTTTAGTCAGTAGATGGCTTACTCCCCTCTTTGTCCTGTTAAAAGCTTGATACTTATGTTCAAAGCACAGACCGAACTGTGTTTTCCCCCGATACAGAATTTCGGTGATACGTATCATTGCTTAAGCTGAACACTTGCAAGGCTTCTCAAGCGGAAAAGGATCCTAAGGGACTAGTCACTGCTTCCTACTTAGCTTTCGCCTGTCTATCAGCTTTGGGACTGTGTCACATGATATATGTTTAAGTGTTTGAGGGCAGATAACCATAGCTCAGTGGGTACTGTTCCAGACTGGAATATTTAGGAGTTTTGTGGGTCAAATTCTTTAAACTGTCTGAAAATGGTTGTAAGTGTTTTGCTTTTCTGGCACAAACTGCGCACTAGTATTGCTGAAACACAAAGACAGCTATCAGAGACAGACAGCTATCAGTTATCAGAGACAGTTATCAGAGACAAACAATTAGCACAGATATTCAACTATTAGAGACAGTTTTCAGAGACATACAACTATCAGAGATAGACAGTTATCAGTAACAAATAGCTATAGGACAGCTATCAGAGACAGATAATTACGAGAGACATACAGCTATCAGAGACAGTTATCAGAGACATTTAGCTATCACAGACAGCTATCAGAAACAGACAGCTGCCAGAGACGGACAGCTACCACAAACAGCTATTAAAGACATACATCTATCACAGAAAGTTATAAGAGAAAGACAACGATCAGAGACAGTTATCAGAGACATATAGCTACCACAGACAACTATCGAAGACAGTTATCAGAGGCAGACAGGTATCAGAGACAGACAGCTACCACAAGTAGCTATTAAAGACATACATCCATCGCAGAAAACTATCAGAGAAAGACAGCAATCAGAGACAGTTATCAGAGACAGACAGCTACCACAAAGCTATTAAAGCATACATCCATCGCAGAAAACTATCAGAGAAAGACAGCAATCAGAGACAGTGGGCTTTTAGAGAGACAGGGCTAGGCTACCAAAGTTAGTAGAGAGAACAATCAGAGTCAAACAGTTCTCAGTCACAGAGAGCTGTCAGACCAACCACATCCCCCATCTCTGTGGCTGCAGCAACCTACAGGGTCTGCCTTTTCCTTTCCCTGTGGATCAATAGCAGCAGGGGAGGAGAGAGTGGAGGAAGCAAAGCCCTGTATCAGATAGGATCTGGTCCTAAGGTGGTGGTGGTGGTGGTGGTGGTGGTGGTGGTGGTGGTGGTGGTGGTAGAGGGGGGAAGGGGTGTAGGAGAGAGGAGGGAGGCAAGCGGTAGAGAGAAATGGAGACAGGATGGAGTGACACTAAACAGCTGGCCAGATGACACTTCTCTGTAAATCTGACAGGTTAGGTTTGAGTTAATTTCAATAAGAAGAAAAAATGATGCTTTGTTTCCCGGCAGGTTCTTCAATATAATTTCAAACATCTGTGTGTTTAACGTATTATTGTTGTTGCTGTTGTTACTGTTTTTGTTATTAATGTTATTGTTGTTGTTGCTGCTGTAGATCATTCCTCAACTTAAGCACCCTGCGGTTATCAAGAGTAGGTATTCTTTCTCATTACTGTTGTTGTGCGTTCGCTAGCTTTACTCTCCGGGGGTCACCCAGAATGTGCACTCTTGACTCACTCATCCCACCTGGGAATCACTATGGGAGATTGAAATTGCACAATGAATGACAATTTTGCGTGTATGACTGTTTTCAAGTGCATCGCCATACAGGCAGCCACACCCCGACTTCAGAAGATTGTTTCTCCTTTAAAGGAGAGTGTAGGTTATTATGCTAAGAGCTTGTCAGGGCTGAGTGCACTCTGAACTCACCGTTTTTTTTATATACATTAACAACATTTTAGTGTAGGCCTTGCCAGTAACAGACACAGCCTGGGCTAGGTCTCAGTTTTGACACTTAAAAAACATTGTGCATGTATCCACGCTGGCTAGATAAGCAGTTTACTGGTGCAGTTTTCAGATACCTTAATAGAATGGAGGGGTAGCCATGGGACTAGTGGAGACAGAGAGAGTTGCCCTAGGCAAAAACATGTAGAACAATGCGCACTACACACACACACACACACACACACACACACACACACACACACACACACACATACACACACACACACACACACACACACACACACACACACAGGAGTGGCAAATATCTATGCCATTTTTTTTGGTTTTGTTTTGACGGTTTAACAAACAAGCTTTCGCACTCCCTTTAAATACAAAACACTTAGTAGGGAGAATAAAAATAATCGTGGAAGTTTTATTCCGTGCACATGTATGCATAGAAACGAACACAGCATCTTTTTATGCTAATTTCTTAATTTGATTTTTTTCTGTTATGTTCTTAGTGTCTGTCTCCCTGGCTCTGTTGTTTTTCTGTTGCTGTCTATCACCTTCTCACTCTCCCCTATCTTCTTTCTCCTCTCTCTGCTTCTTCTCTCCTCTCTTCTCTCTTCTCTCTCTCTCTCCTTCTCTTCTCTCCTCCTCTCTCCTCTCTCCTCTCTCCTCTCCTCTCTCTCTCTCTCCTCTCTCTCTCCTCTCCTCTCCCTCCCTCCTCTCTCTCTCGTCTCTCTCTCTCTCTTTCTTTTCTCTCTCTCCTCTCTCTCCTCTCTCCTCTGTCTCTGTCTCTCTCTCTTCTGTCTCTCTCTGTCTCTCTTCTCGTCTTCCTCTTCTCTCTGTCTCTGTCTCTCTGTCTCTGTCTGTCTGTCTGTCTGTCTGTCTGTCTGTCTGTCTGTCTCTGTCTGTCTGTCTCTCTGTCTCTCTTCTCTCTTCTCTCTCTCTCTCTCTCTCTCTCTCTCTCTCTCTCTCTCTCTCTCTCTCTCTCTCTCTCTCTCTCTCTCCAAGGTATACTGTTTTTTTTGGTTTGTTTCAGCTAGTTTGAATATTACATTCTGGTTTCCATTTCCCTATCTACATAACCTATTTTGACGTGTTATGATTTTTTTTTAACATAGTGTGTGTGTTTTTAGCTCATCTAAAACCTTGCTTTTCAATGAGTACTGAACATCTTCATTCAGGGTTAGGGTAGAAGTATGTTCCTACTCATCTGTTACGCTTCAATATCAAAATTATCTATCGATCAATCAATCAATCAATCGATCAATTACTAAACCTCTCTCTCTCATCCCCGCCTCTGTCTCTCTCTCTTTCTGTCTCTCTGTCTCTGTCTCTCTCCCTCTTTCTCCCCCCGGTCCTCTCTCTCTCTCTCTCTCTCTCTCTCTCTCTCTCTCTCTCTCTCTCTCTCTCTCTCTCTCTCTCTCTCTCTCTCTCTCTCTCTCCTCACACACAAGAATAATGGTTATATAAAGACGATTTGGAAGCTGATTTCTTTGGCAATACTTCTATGTGTTTGTGAAATGAACTACTGCTTAATTCGTGTTACCATTTTCATATATTATATTTTGCTCTGTCAAATCACGCTTTTTTTAACTGAGCATATTTCAGACTATGAAATAGATACTCTTATACAAGATGATAATAAAAATATCACAAACATTTGATAAAAACTTAATTATTTTATTTATTTATTTATTTATATCACTTTATGTTACAGCATATTTCTTTGCGTGAAATTCGGGCTGCTCTCCCCGGGGAAAGCTCGTCGCCACAAATGCAGCACCACCCAATGTTTGTTTTCTCTTTTCGTCTCTGCAACTGTATTTGTTTCCCTATCAGAGTGATTTTTAATACAGAATTTTGTCAGGTACAACCCTCCTGTTACTGTGGGCTCTTTTACGTGCGCTAAAAAGTTGATGTGAAACACACGGGACCTCGGTTTATCGTCTCATTCTAAAGAATATCACCCAGACCACCACTCATGAGCTAATGGATGGGGGAAAATATTTGGGCCCAAACAGGATTCAAACCACCGCAAACTCCGACCCGGACTTTTTGCTTTCTAGACAGGCGCGTTACCTCTAGACCACCGATTGGTGAAGTAGTATTGCTTCGGCCAGTATCTTTGGAAAAAATTTAAACGGGGGAATGTCGGTAGAATAACAGTACATCTTTGTTTTTTGGGGGAGGGGAGTCTGGATGATATTTTTTGGTTTGAAATAGATGAGAATGTGTTTCTTTGTATTTTATATTAAGAGCATATAGCAGAAACAGAGAAACTATCCGGCAATAGAATACAGAAATAAGACACGCACTCAAACGTGAGAAGAAAGCAAACACATAAGGTAAAAGGTAAAGGTATCCCATAAATTATGTGATCGTAGGGGAGCAAGACATCAGAGACCTCAGCTTCTCTAGGGGCCAGCATATTGAGGGCGGCGCCCGTATCCACTCCCTTGCTGCTGTACCTTCCCTGACCCTAAAGACGGCAGGTACCCATTTACAGTTGGGTGAACTGGGGGACTGTACTGGAGCCAAGGTGCGGAAATGGTCACCCATCCACTTGGTAACCACGCTTGATGCTGCTTAACCTTAGCTTGTGGAAAGCGAGTTCTCTGACCATGATGGAAGTAAAAATTCCACAATGTTTTTTTTTTTTATTTTTTTAGAAAGTTGAAGAGATTCGAACTGACATCTTTCCCCAGACTTTCATTTCAGACAGCAACCACTGAGCTTCAGCCGGCAGCTTTGGAAGCAGCTTCCACTATGGCACACACACTCCTCAAACTATTTTGCAGGCAAAAAGATAACACAATATACAATGCCTTGTCTGTCTGAACAGTTTTCTGCTTCATAAACCTTGCAAGCTTTCTCAATCAGCTTAAGTGATTACACTCTCTGCCCAAAATCAATAATGGAAAACCAACCCAGCTTTGGCCTGTAGCTCTGTAGGCACAAATCATGCTGTCAAAGAAAGGAGACTGAACTCTAGCTGTTGACTAAAACCCAGTTGGCTCCAAGTCATTGGAAATCATGGTGTTGGTATGCGAGCAGCGTCTTGCTGGAAGCGGGCGGAATACAGAATGGGGAGGTGCTCACCACATGACAGCGGCTGTCTGTGGCTGGGGCTGCTGACAAACGAGAGGTGGGGGAGGGGAGACACCGTGTACTGGGGTATGGCGGCAAGGCAATGGACGGGGATGTGTTTTCCCATTACACCATTGCTCTCTGCCCATAAAGGGCTACATCATACACAGACACCATTATGTCTGTCTGTCTGTTTCCCTGTCATTCTTTTTTGGTTTTGTACATCCATTTCTCTTTCTCTGTTTAATTGTTCATTGTTTTCTCTTGTGTGTGTGTGTTGTGTGTGTGTGTGTGTGTGTGTGTGTGTGTGTGTGTGTGTGTGTGTGTGTGTGTGTGTGTGTGTGTGTGTGTGTGACTGTCCGTGCGTGCGTGTGTGTGTCTGTGTATGTGTGTGTTTAAGTAGAAAGGGGAAGGGTATTTTTACACCAAGCACAACACAACAGTAACAATACAACAACAGCAGCAGCACATACACACAGACACACAGACACACAGACACACACACACACACACACACCCCACACAAGTATATGCATTCAGACACACCCTATCTAGTGTGCCCGCCCTTTTATACAAGCACAAACATAATTGTGCAATTGAGTATCATCATAGAAATACATGCATGCGCACAACTACCTAAAAAGTCATTTCAAACACGCAGCGATTTTGACACAAAGAGACAAACATAAAAAGAAAGGGACATCTCTCTCTCTCTCTCTCTCCTCTCTCTCTCTCTCTCTCTCTCTCCTCTCTCTCTCTCTCTCTCTCTCTCTCTCTCTCCTCTGTAATTTCTTACAGGAACACACTGCACTCAGATGATGAGCAACCCCTCTCCTCTCCATTTTCTCTTCAGTAATCGGCCTTGCATTTGTCTCCCGCTTACTCCGCTCTCCTTTGTCAAAAAGCAAATTAAAGTCAACGATAGTCATTCTCTCAACAAACGCTCATCTATTACTTAGATTGTTCTGAAAACAAGCAAAACAGTTTTCTTCTTTTTGTATAACCATTCCGAAAGGGAAATATTGAGCCTGTCTTTGCAAAACTTATTTTCTTGTTTTCCCGGTTTCGTGGTCAGCATTCATCATTTTCCCTTGCAGAAGGTTGAACGCAAGAGGTTAAAATGGCAGTTTATATTGATAAACAATGTTGAATAAAATTGTACAGTGGCCAACTATAAGGGATAAAGTGAACAGAAGCAAGCAGGGAACAGAAAAAAGGAAAAGAATATCCAGGGAAGCAACAACAAACATGATAGCCTTGGTAGACGGTAGTGTGAACTTACACAAGTTGCCAAATATACATCAAAGCTTGGAAACTGTGTTTAATCAGCTGTTGATCATGCAAAATGATTTGTTGTTTGTTATCATAGAATTAGTAACGAACTCGGTGCATTTTTAACGCAAACGCTTTGATTTGTTTTTGCAAGATATAGCGATTACTACTTCAATGTGTTTCATGATGATGATGATGATGATGATGATGATGATGATGATGATGATGATGATGATATTATAATAATAATAATAATAATAATAATAATAATAATAACAACAACAACAACAACAACAACAACAACAACAATAATAATATAATAACAATAATAATAATAATAATAATAATAATGCATTTTTAAATCAAAGAACTCACAGTGCTCTTCATTTCATCGGGTGCCTGCCTTCGGATATGAATACCTAGCTTCTATGTAAAGGCATAATTGAAACAAACAAGCACGCCTAAAAACAGAAAAAATAGGAAAATGTATAGAGACTTTCAGACAGAGACAGACACAAAGAAACAGGGCCTCAACGCTTTTCCTGTTTCTCTGATTTTGTTCATGTATTCTCTGCAGCCAAAAGATAAGAAACACATCAACTTTGCATCTTCTCCTCAGTAACCGGCCTTGCTCCCGCTCTCCTCTGTCAGAAACAAATTAAAGTGAACGATAGTCGTTTTTCTAACAAGCACTCATCTATCACTTGGATTGTTCAGAAAATGAGAACGGTATTTTTATATCTATTCCGACAGAGTAAAGTGGATCCTTTCTGTAAAAAGAACCCCACTCATTTTGTGGTCAATATTAATCGCTTCCATTTCGGAGAGGGCTCAACAGAATGGGTAAAAAAGGCAATTTGTATTCATGGAAAGTTTTGTGTAAAAGTATACGGTACCAAACTTCAAGAAGAAAGATAACAAAAACAAGGAAGTAAAAAGAATTTTTTAAAGTAAAAAAATGAAAGAGTAAAGAGGCTATAGTTTTAACAGAAGCGCAGAAATGTGTTTATACAGGCTGCATTGTACACGTGGAAATTACAAACTGCCAGCTTGCTTTTATTGATTGACAAATTAGTTGTGTTTTCTATAAGCATCAGCTTTAACTTGATGAAACGTTAAAATTTCAGATAATGTGGGGAGAATACAAACAAACGAGAGTGGGGAGATTATGTGGAAACAAGAATAAAGTGATAACGTAAACAGGAAAACATCAAGTAACTGTCATTATTTCAAGAGAGAATTTGATCCCAAACTAAATGTTTATATAGCAAGAATGAATTTCAGACTTTTAACTACAAACTACTACACTTTAAAAGTAACATTATACATAACTGCAGACCTACAGAACTAAAACAAACACGAGAAAAGAAAAGACACAAACATAGCTATGAGAAGGGGAAAGTAGGACAACATATGGTTAGAAATAGGGACATTTAGGAAACAAACAAAACAAATCAGAGAAAAAGTCACATTTGTATTTTCTCTGTTCAAGCATTTGAGCTAGGGTTTAACCCCTCCCCCCCCCTCACACACACACATTTGGTGGCAGTGGGAACGGATGACAAAATTTACAAAATCCACATACTCATGGGGACTGTATTAAAAAAAAAAAGTACATAAAATGCTTATTCCATTACCTGTGATATAAAAGATTTCTTAGAAGATTGATTTACACAGACACACACACATAAACACACAAACACACACACACACACACACACACACACACACACACACACACACACACACACACACACACACACACACACACAAACACACAGGGGGACAGGATAGCCTAGTGGTCAGAACATTGCCCTCGACTCGCAATTTGACGACCCGGGTTCGATTTCCGTTGGAGGGGATTTTTCCCCCGGAGTTAACATCAGCGCTGACTCCACTCTCCCCAAAGTCCTTCGGAAGAGACTGTAAACCGAGGCTCGGTGTGCGATCGTACGCAGAACATCTTGCTCACACGTTAAATCCTGTTCCGCTTTTCGTAAGAGTAGGCCATTGTGTGCCGGTGGGAACAGATGACAATATTTACAAAACTGCATACACACGGGGACTGGATGAAAAAGGACATGAGTGCTTATCCCATTATCCTCGATATAAAAGAATAAAATAAATAATGAAAAATAAAATGATAAAACACACACACACACACACACACACACACACACACACACACACACACACACACACACACACACACCACACACACACACACACACACACACATCCGGTGTTAGTGGGAACGGATGACAAAACTTGCAAAATGCATATACACATGAGGACTGAATGTAACAAAAAACACACTGGATGCTTAATCTTTTGCCATCAATATAAAAGAATAAATAAAAGAATGGATGAATGAATAAATACACATAGACGCGCACACACACACACACACACACACACACACACACACACACACACACACACACACACACACACACACACACACAGCAAATGACCTGCACGTGCGCACAGATACCCCATTAAAGGTAAAGGTGTCCCATGACCAATGTGGTCAATGTAGGGGAACGAGGCGTCAGAGACAGCTTCTCGAAGGTCCAAGCATACTGAGGGTGGCACCCATCTCCTCTCCCTCACTGGTTTACCGTCTCTGACCCTAAAGAGGGCATGTACCCTTTACAATTTTTTTTTTCAATTCAAAATTTTATTTCAAGAAAACCCCCCAAGGGGTACATGAAATTTAACAAAACCAATGTTTGCAGATATGGGCGTGTGAAAAATGCTCACAACAAAAATCCTAACACAATGGATGGCATAAAAAAGAAAAAAGAAAGAGTATCCACAGTACATGCACTAGTATCATTTATGAAGAAATATCAAATTAGTGTTTTTTCATTATTTCTTTCAGAAACTGTGTAACTTTAATAAGCAAAGATTTCCTCCTAGAGCTAAACAGTTCATGGAACTTGATAACGTTTGGATTTTTATGATAATATTTTGGGATAAATTTGTTTCTTAACTGCACAAAAAAATTACATTTGAACAAGCAATGAAACTCATCTCCTAACTCGCTATCTTCACATTTATCACAGACTCTCTCTGCTCTGGGAATACTACTTATTCTGCCTGTTTGGATGGGAAGTCTATGATTTAAAGTTCGAAAATGAATAAAAGTTAGTAATGAGGTACGAGGAAGAATGGATAAGTAATGTTCAAAGCAGAAACACTTTTTAAATAGTCTATAATTGAGGAAGATGTCGTCATTGTCCACATGAGAATACCATTGCTGTAAATACTGATCTTGCAAACTACGTGTAACTTTGGCTTTAAACCATTCTGATGATACTCGGAGATCAAACTGATTCTGCCATATACCACTTAATCCAATTTCGTTTAATATACGTTCTACAGTAACTAAATAAGGTGATTTGTGGGAATTAGCCATATACATATCATGTAGAAGTCTGTATACAATATTTGAAAACTTGGACTCACTTCCTGCATCCACTAGTTTAAACCAGTAACATAGCATCCTTACTTTTGCTGTTATTTCCACAGGAAACTGACCCAATTCTCCATAAATCATTTTACTTGGAGTAGATTTTCCAAGTTTAAGTATTATTTTAAAGAACTTAAGCTGTAATTTAGAAGCTAATTCACACATTGATGGTGTCCAAATTTCACACCCATAGAGCAAAACTGGGACGACCACTCTGTTAAATAGCTCTATCTGAATATCAATAGGAAGAAAGAGTCTTCTACATTTTTTTAACAAAGAGAACATACTACGACGTGCCTGGTCATATAAATGTTTTTGTGCCAGGTTAAATCTGTTATTATAATTAAGGTTTAGCCCCAGATACTTGAAAGAAAAAACCACTTTAATTTCTTTACCACAACATGTAAAACAAGGCATTTTCTTGATCTTTCCTCGAGAGAAGACCAACACTTTTGTTTTTTCTACATTCATGTTAAGTTTCCATTTATGGCAGTAATTACACATAGCATTTATAGCTTCCTGTAAATCTTCTTTCGATTCAGCACAAATTGCCGTATCATCTGCATACAATAACAAAAACATTTTCAACAAAAGATTTTCTTTTTCACTTTCCCACCCAAGTTCTCTGGCTTCCTTTGACATTGTTGGTAAACCAGTCATTTTTTTCAATAATATAAGATTGCATATCATTCAAATACAAAGCAAAGAGTAAAGGTGACAAGTTTTCGCCCTGACGGACCCCAGATGTGGATTGAAAAAAATCAGAACGCTCATCCCCACCACCAACACATGACTTGGCTTTAGTATAAATATCTTTGATAACCTTTAAAATATTTCCATTCACACCATGACCGACCAGCTTCCGCCAAAGAAAAGCTCTGTTAACACGGTCAAATGCCTTTTCGAAATCAACAAAAAGACAATACAGTCGTTTTCTCTTGGCAAGAAACACATCAATCATGCAATGAAGTGTAAATAAGTGATCAGTGGTGGAAAAACCTGCTCTAAAACCTGCTTGTTCTTGGCCAATAGTCTTGTGTTCATTGAAATATTTTGTCAACCTGTTGTTAATCACTGAAGTAAATAACTTTCCGAAGCAACTTAAAATTGTTATTCCTCTGTAATTATTAGGATCTTCTGGACTTCCTTTACATTTGAAAACTGGCTTTATAATTCCTAAGGACCAGGCATTTGGAGTTTTTCCAGAGCGAAGAATTACATTAAACAATTTAGCAAAAGTTCCAAGTAACCTGGTTGATGACGCCTTTAGAAATTCGTTAGTGATGTGGTCGTAACCACAAGCTTTATTTAATTTAAGTCTGGTAATTGCATTCTGTATTTCCTCCTCAGTAAAGGGTAAGTTTAATTCTTGGTTTACAATGGGGTGATCTGCAATAACATTATAGTCTTCTACTGTCTCTTCTGCATCAGAATATATCTTTACAAAATGATCCTTAAATGCCTGACATGAAATGGGTGTAGCTGGTTTGTCTTTTTCTAAGCTGGTCCCATTGATTACTTTCCAGTATGCCTTGGGATCAGAAATCTTTAATTTTCTAATTTTCTTTACAAGGTTATTTTGATATATCTTGAATTGCTTTTTTATTTCTTTTTTGTAGTCACGGCTTGCTTGTTGCCGGACAAGATACAAACTCTGGTTTCCTCTAGAATGAGCATGGCGGTTTACTGCTTTAAAGAATGCCTTTCGTTTGATTTCACAACTTGTGTTAAACCATGCGCACTTCACATTTTTCCTTTTTTGTGTTTTTTTAAACTTACGCTTTTTATTAAACAATCCATTAATTACCGCACTGTTTTTCATTATGTTTGTAACATCACTAACTAAACCATCTACATCAGATTGTGAAATTGGCTCTGTGGAGCCTAACAGACTATCTAATACCTTCTCAACTCTAAAAATTTCGTCATTATCCAGTGAAGCTATATAATCGATACAGGTGAGTGGACTGGGGTGCTGTGCTGAGGCCAAGGCGCCAAACATTCACCCACCCACTTGATAACCACGCTCGATGCTGCTTAACCTTGGCTTGGGTAAAGCGAGTGCTCTGACCACAGCTATTCCGTCCCGTGAAAATATGACTTGCGTGTTACAAGTATAAATACAGAACATGTTCAGTTCTAAATGCTAAAGTCACAGCACATTTAATAATTTAACAGCCAAGTGGGTATGTAATTATTTTTAGTGACAGTTGTGTATTTGTTCATGTTAAAGTTGCATTTGTTTTCAAGTCTTTGCAAGGATACAGTCAAGCCTTAATTTGCATTTAACAATTGGTTTGCATGCCCGATGGGAAAAAAGGAGATTTTCAATTTGTTTGAATGTACCTGGAAATGAATCTCATACCAGTGTCAATTTCCTCTGACATAATTATGTGCACCTGTTTCACTTTTTATATCTGACCAGCCTTTTTCAATGTCTAGTGATGTAGCATTTGGTGTGAAATTAATGTAGCTTTTACAGCTGATACTAATCTTTATCTATTCATCTTTTTTCGTTTTATATCTACTCTTTTATATCAAGGATAGTAAAATAGCACTCATGTGCTTTTATTTTTTACATCCAGTCCCTGTGTGTGTGCAGTTTGGTAATAGTTGTCATCTGTTTCCATTGGCTCACAATGGCCTACTCTTTCGAAAAGCGGAACAGGATCTAATGGGTGTGCAAGATGTTTTGCGTGCATTCGCACATGGGGCCTTGGTTTATAGTCTCATCCGAATGACTTTTCAGAGAGTGGAATCTGCACTGATGTAACTACAGGGGGGAACATCCCCTTCCAGGGGAATAGAATTTACGAACACCTGCAAGTCTGACTGGTTTATGCTGACAAAGCGGTGTAAGAGCTTTGTGCTTTCATAACAAACAGTGTTGCTGTTGTTTAAGAGCTGTCAGTTAGTTCTTTTTCCCCATCCTGTGGCTAAATGAATGGAGATGCGTGCTTGTACTGTTGACCATTCTTTTGTCAGACCTGTCCCTTGTTTGCAGGGAACGAGAGATTGGGGCACAGTCCGCTTGCCGTGTTCACAGACACTCTTATTGAGGGCGTATTGCAAAACGCGCTGTATTGCGTCCTGGTGTCTTTACAGTTACAAACATTTTTGGAATGAACATTAGTGGTTTTTGTAGCTGAGGTTGGTTATCTTAAATCATTTAAGTGCGCACATATGCACGCGCACATGCGTTTATCCTCGAATATATATATATATATATTATATATATATATATTATATAATATATATATATATGATATATATATATATATATATATGTGTGTGGTGTGTGTGTGTGTGTGTGTGTGTGTGTGTGTGTGTGTGTGTGTGTGTGTCTGTCTGTCTGTCTGTTTTTTGTATTTGTAAAGAAATGCAAATATTACTGTTGTTATTAACATTGCCATTGCTGCTATGATTAGAATCTTGAGAGTTCCCAAAGTATAAAAAAAAAAAAACAGCACGGGCGAGCGCTCATTCTCTCATGTAGGTCCCACTCTCGGAACGCACTTCCATCTGAAATAAGACACACTGACTCTACTTCCTCCTTTAAAAGGTTGCTCAAAACACACCTTTTTATCCGATTCTTGTCCTTGAACACTGATCAAAATTGATTTCCCATTTGATTGACTCATCTCTGACCCTAGTGCTGGTCTTTTGCTGTTTTGGGATATGATCAGGTTCTTCATTTCTATTTTACTTCATCTTATTTTTTTGGTTAATGTGAGTACATGTAGGTAAATCCGTGAATGTGCCGTGCCGTTTTCTTTTTGGTTATTCCGTGTTGTGTGTTTTGTGTATGCGTATAATTTTTGCACGCGCGTGTGTGTGAATGTATTGTACTGCACTGCACATTTTCTTGATGCTATTGCTCTTATTTCACTTTTATTCTCTGGCCATGTAATATGTTGTGTATTGTATGTGCTTGCATTTTTTTCCTTATTTTTTTGTGCTAGTCAATTTTTTCGCGTTCATATGTAACCTATTTAAATGATTTGATTGTACAGCGCAGTGAGCCCATGTTTTTGGGAATTCGCGCATGTAAGCCTCCATTTTATTATTATTATTATTATTATTATTATATTATTATTATTATAGTAGTAGTAGTATTAAATTGTTGTTACTACGAGTACTTACAGTTATAGTAGTAATTACCAAACGTTATAATCATTATTATCATTATTAGGAATGGATATTACAGCAACCAAGTGAACATATAAGATGTTCCCTCTTTGCACAAACCCCAGGTGCAGGGACAGCCAGACAAATATGATGGGGTCTCAGAGAAGAGTCTGCATACATTCAACATTGTACCATAAGGCGAAGGGCATGCAATGGAGAGGTGTCGACTACCGCCTAATAAAACAGAGCATCCACAATTCGCAGGTGTGTCTCGATTTGGAAACACGACGCTGTGGCAGGGCCCTGATCGCATGGGAGGTAATCTACTCACCGCCCCCTGATATTAGTAGTACACCCTATTAGTATGATGATGATGATTGATGATGGCTATTATTATTATTATTATTATTATTATTATTATTATTATTATTATTATTATTATTTTATTAGTTATTTACGATTATGGTTATATGATGACGATTTTATTATTATTATTATTATTATTATTATTATTATTATTATTATTATTATTATTATTATTATTATTATTATTGGTGGTGGTTGGTGGTGGTGTATTATAGTAGTAGTATTTTTAGATTAGTTTCCATTAGTATATTATTATTACTATTACTATTATTATTACTATTATTATTATTATTATTATTATTATTATTATTATTATGTTATTATTAAATTCACTGAAGGTAGTAGTTTTAGTAGAAGTAAAAGTAGAAGTAGCAGTATAGTCATAGGAGGGGGAGGAGGGGGAGGTGAAGAGGAGGAGGAAAAACAATATCATTGTCAACATTGTTAGCTACAAGAAACTGCCACTACCGCATACAAATCTCAGAAAAATAAACAAAAAATCTGCTGCGAATCGAACCCATTCCCCTCGTTAACAGAGAAACAGAAAAACACCATAACTTCGGCGCCAAGCAAGCCAGTCCTGCTGCAGTGCTGCTGTTCATTGATTGAAAGCTGACACCTCCTAAATCCCCAGGGACTGAGGGCAAAGCCATCAGCTCTGTAGGAGACCTAGACACAGTGTACCCCCCCCTGCCCTTCCTCTCCCGGCATCCCTCCAACATCCCGCTCCGTAGATCAGCTGGCACACTGCACGCTACGAACATCCCTTCACTAAAAGGACACCATTCTCTGCAGGACAGAGATATCAACACTAAGTCACAGGATTATACAGTAAGCAACAGGAAGTGGAAGGGATTATTTCAGAGTGGACGATGGAATGGACGAGACAGTGACTACGCTATAGGATATTGCATGCAGCGTTCGCCAGATCTGACAGACACGAGTATCGATAACAATGCTGTCATTGAATCTTTGATGAATTCTTTTTCAAAATTGTGCAGAAGTTGAAATGGTTTCTTGCATTTGTTTTCCTTCTACAACTTGTTCTTGATAAAATAAAAAGTAACTTGTTAAGGATGATTTTTCTCCCTGAAAAAGGGGGTGTTTGATATTGCATAGTGATGAAACCATCAAGCCTGTCATTTATAATTAATGCTTCGTTTCCTGAAGCATCTGTAAAAAAAAATTGTAACAGTTTTAGTTCCCTTGTTTATCCCAAACATATCACGGTGTTGTTGTTGTTGTGCGTTCCCCGGCTTAACACTGTGGGAGTCACCCAGAATGTGCACTCTGACTCACTCATCCCACCTGGGAATTACTGTTAGGTTGGAATTGCACACTGAATAAAGTTTGTGAGTATGACTGTTTTCAGTACCTCGCTATAACAAGTAGCCATACTCCGATTGCAGAGGAACATACCCTAGTTAAAAGAGAACTGGGCATCCATAGACTATGCTTCTTTCTATGACTGTTACTATTGTCTATTGTTGTTACTCCTGTCGTTGAGCACTACCCAGTTTCAGCATTTTGCGAGATCGATCCCCCCAAACCGACACTTTATCTCACTCATTACATCGAAACTTCAATGTGAAAGTACACACTGAATGGAAAGCTTGCATGCGTGGCTGTTTTAGATACATTACCATAATTATAGGTAGCAATGTTCTCACAGCAGCTGCTAGTAGCTTGTCATGGGTAAAGCAATTCCCACATATCCATTCAAAGTACAACATAATTATAGTGGAGTAGAATGAGAGCGTTCACAAGCTATACCATCTTCTCTAGTGTATTATCCAAGGAGATTGCATTGCTGCAAGTGCTTGCTATGGCCACAAGTAAACACTACTTCCAATGTTAAATCAACTCTAGTTCGTTTTTAAATAGAGATAGAAAAAAGCAGAAGGCAACAAAATGACGACAGAGCGGAAGATTGAGTGAAGAAAGAAAAACGCGAGTGTCAGCCAGTCACCCTCAGACCCCAACCCCAAGTCTGTCTGTCCATTGATCGGTGCTGACAGAAATCGACCAGTGGTTCTCTCTGTTGCCAGCTGGTGGTCGCTTCCTGGGAGGCATCGGCCATTAGATGACTGAACTGACGACAGTGGTGGTGGTGGTGGCAGTACTGACAATGATAATGACCGTGACAACGATGCTGTCTACTCTACCACTGTTGTTTTTGTTGCTGATAAAAAATGATCTGGGCGACAAGAAGGATGATGATAACGACGACGATGGTGATGGTGTTGACTGTTGTCATTGTTTTCCTCATCCTCTTGATCAATGCTATCATCATCTCAGAACACGACCTTTTTCCCATATATATATTCTTTACTACT